>PDHP01000004.1:53153-148557 GCA_003339455.1 Ophiocordyceps camponoti-leonardi (nom. inval.)
GGGGGGGGGGGCGGTGGGGGGGCGTGGGGGGGTGGGGGGGGGGGGGGGGGGGGGGGGGGGGGGGGGGGGGGGGGGGGGGGGGGGGGGGGGGGGGGGGGGGGCCGCTCCTTTCTCCTCCCCCCCTCTTCACTCACTCCTCTCTCCCCGCCAGCAAGCAGGGAAGTACCTGATACAGCTGGAGCCGGCTGCAGGGCAGAACGGCATGCAGCTCTGTGCTTGTATGTAGGAGTACTTTGAAGTCGATGAGTGAATCGCGGACGTGTTTGGTATTCAATACCCCGATGCGTGATTCGTGCCCCAAGGGGGAATAGCGGAGGATAAACGGGAAAACAAGAAAAGAAAAAAAAAAGGAAAAAAAGGGGTAAAAAAAACAACGAAGGGGAGAGACCGGGAGACGGAGAAAGATAGAGAAAGAGAATACGAAATCGATGTGAAGAGAGAGAAAAAAAAATGAATCTGGCTTGCAAACCGGTTTTTGCTGTTGAAGCTCTAGAAAAAAAAAGGGGGCAAACCGAATTGTAATCGGCCTCCTTCTTCCTTCTCCTCCTCTTCTTCTTCCTCCCCGTTCCCCCTCTCTCCCAGTCCCGCCCCTCTTCCTCGTCCAACGGGTAGAATTGATCGTCGGCAGAGGTGGAGCAGCCGACAAGCCTCCCCCCCCCCCCCCTCTCTTTTTTCTCTCACACACTTCACTGACCTACCCGCTAAAATCGCGGACGCGCGCGGGGACAAGCGCGTGGGCCGAGATATGCGGCGCGCGTCTAATCCGTTCCGTCGTCTCTTGTCGTCCCGGCGCCGAACGAGCTAGTCTTGCATCGAGACGGGATTTGCGAGACGTCCGGGTATGCCACACACAGCGACTGGTATTCGTTCGGCCGCATGTATGTACAGACATACAAATATGGGAATGATAGGAGCAGACGGGCCGGAGTTGCTGCTTCTTGCTGCTATAGTGGGAAAAAATTATCAAGTTCACCGCGTCATCGGCTCTGCCCGGATTTCGATATGCGACCAGCCAACAGGCGAAGGGAAGCGAAAAGGGGGGAAAAGGCGAAGACAATGCTCTCTCGCCTCCAATATGATATCAGACGAGGACTGGCATTACATATAAGATGTGAGAATCAACATGTAGCATGCCATCCATGTTGGGCACGAAACCCCCCCCCCCCCCTTTGGTAAGGAACTCGGTGTCTCGATCGGCCGGTTCGTCTACTACCTACTCCCTCGGAGAGAGACGAACGCCGCCGAAACAGAAACACGCGAGGGGACGAGAGGGACGAGAGAGAGGGTAAACCGGGGGGGGGGGGGGGCGTGTCGCTGCACGAGAGCTCGTGATTAGCGGCCGCCATCAATGGCATTGATCTAATTTGGCTACGCCGGTGATGCGAGCTCGGGGCGAATATGCAGTCTGCATCTTCGTCTCACTCCTGGACTCATGAGTGTATGTATATTGGGCTATAAAGCATGTTTTTTACTTGACAACGGTCAGATAAGATAGTACTCTCTGCTTGCCCTAGTGTTGCCGCAGTCAGAAGTATCGTCCTATCTACTAGTCCTATTAGCAGTTTGATGAATGCCTGTTGACTGTTGTATTTTTGCACTTTGCAGTACGGATATGCGTGTCTGAACAGAAGATACGGATACTCATGCAGATATTGTTCTACGCAGAAATACATACGTACATACGTGTGTCTGCGGCGGCCCCGGCAACGACGATTCTCTTTCCCTAACGAAGAAGATACCTAGCGGGTTGGAGTCATGGAAAAGGGACAAGTCGTGCCGCAAACACAGCTGCAGATGCAGATGCATCTCTAGTGCGCCAAGACGGGTATCAGCCGCCACCCCCCCCTCCTCCTCCTCGTCCTCGTCCTCCAGCAGCGGAAGCCCGATGAGGCTGCTCGGTTGAAGCCTTGAGAAGGGAAGAGGGTGCAACGGACTTGTTGTCGTCGTCGCGAACTTTAAACTGACTTGCAAATTGTAACACTGCTGCTCGTAATCTCGTTAATAGGTAGTTAAGGGACAACCCCCAGCCTCGCACAAAGTCCTATTACTGATGGTGATATCCGTCCCGTAACTGATACAGTCAGTGATAGGAATCATAGAAGACAGGAGAATTTTACGAACACAAACAACTGGCTCGGGTTACGGCATTCCGTCCGTCTACACAAAGCACGTGGTTCTCGCACGTGTTCGTGCCTCCCACCCTTTAGCCAAAGGCCCCGACGACAATTTTTTTTTCGAGCGTAGTCTAGGGTAGTAGTTTCTGTAGAGCACGTCATCTCATTATAGGAGGGGGAGGTTGCAAATTACAGCCGTCTAACCATCATCTACGGATACGGATACTGATCAGTGATAGTAGGTAATGGTTGGTGCAAAGCTGAAATTAGATGCAGGAAAATGACATCACCCGATATCTACAGCATCTTGGACGAGAGAATTCGCATCCGTTGTTATCCCTGTAGGAAGCATATGTACGAAACTTACATACGAATGCAATATTCTCTCCTCTATCTGTATGTACGAATACTCCGTACCTACTACCTACATACGTATCCGTTATCCGTATTCTTTCGAGACGAAGCAGCCACCTGTCCCCCTTTCTTCTGTCGGGCTCTCTCTCTCTGACACTCTGTCTCTCTCTCTCTCTTTCGTTTCTCCCCCCCAATCCCCTGCTTGGCGCCTTGCCTAACCTTAGTGTCTCTCGTACGGTTGGTACCTGCTGCAGATCTTCGCACGCACGCGATGTGCGGTGTTCGGCCTTGGAATGGCTGCTAAATATATAGAATGTATCCGTGATCCTCAGCTTTTCCTTGCGGAAATAAAAGGGGGGGGGGGGGGGGGGGGCTGTCTTTCACATTATCATCATGCTGAAGTGTGTGGCGCCGGTACGAATACTTACCTACATATATATCCGTTCCAACTTTCAATAATAGGCTGCCTCCTTCGACCATAGATCGCGGCAAAATACGAATACGATGATCGTGTCCGGGGCATTTCAGGCACCTAGCTAGTACCGAGTACCTACCTACCAGGCTAGCAGCCCGAGCACGGATAGGCTAGCTTCAGCTTTCCCCGGCTCGCTGCGCCACAGCGGCCTGATCCGCCTCTAGGAAAGGAGGATCCGGATTCCGTATCCGTATCCGTAGTCCAACTTCACCATGCATTCATTCATTGTTAAACAGGTGCGGATGAGTGTGTTTGAATGATTTATCCGTGAGGTGTGAACGAATATTGCGGATATACATATACCTATGTAAATATGCTTATATGAGATGGCCAATTGAAAATATATGCGAGGCAGGGGAGAGAAAACAGAAACATCTGACAAAGAAAGAAGAAGAAGAAGAAGAGATAAGAAAGCAATAAGAAATCAATAAGAAGGAGGAGAAAGAGGAGGATGAGAAATAGGAGGAGGAGGAGGAGGAGGAGGAGGAGGAGGAGTGAGTACCTAGGAGGAGGGGTGGCTTCAGCACAACCCATCAACAACTTCTCACCCTCCAACAAAAACATCGTCTTCGTCGTCGTTTTGCTTCTTTCGGCCTCAGGGCGGCCCGCGCGCCAGATGTCAATCCCTATTTGTGTCTCGCCGCCCCCTTTTCCCGTGCAGCCACCAGGGCTTCTTCCCCTGTCCGTTCGTTCGTTCGACAACGAGCTGAGCCAACGACGGCAACACAAAGAGCAGCAGCAGCAGCAGCAGCAGCAGCATTTTCCTGCTGTACGGATATCCGTACCCCTTACTGCCTAGTATCCGTGTCGTCCCACCTCCCTCTCTTCTGTTCTGTCTCTTTACTCTTCCATCTCTCTCTCACTCGTCATGCCGGCCTCTAGAACGGATTATTGCTCTCTCCTCGCGCGGGACGGGATATGCGGCCGTCGTTGTCTCTAGATAAGCACGTACGGATACATATCTTCATGCGAACTTATCCTCCTCCCTCCCGTCTCGCCTCAGGTAGGTGGTGTAGGTATGGATATGAATATACATACTCACATATGTATAATGTACGGGTAGTATGCACACAATCTACGGCTCCTGCATGCATGTCTATTCGTACTTTGCGCAGCACTCGGAGGCACCGGTCTTTCTACAAACACGAGAACGCATCTGCAGCACAGACAGAGGCAGAAGAAACAGAAGAAGAAGAAGAAGAACAAGAGCTCGAAACCGTCGATCTATCCATCCCTGCTGACGCCATCAACAGGCTGAAAAGGCGTTGAGATAAAGCGTCACTGTCAGACTCTTTTCCTCCATCTCCCGTCATCTTCCGTCGACGATACGGCCGCCGATACGCTCACGTTTTTGCTGTCCACGAGCCGGATCCGTACGTACGTACACCACATGTACGGACCTTGCTCAGGTTCTTCCTCCCCGGGCCGAGGTGGCGTCTTGCCGGTGTGACGCTGCTGACGGGCGTCGCCCGCTGAATCACCGTCGCCTCACATCCCCCAGAAGAAATACGAAGACAACTTGTGCATTGAGGGGGGTTGGGGAGTTGAGACTACCTTTTCGCGCTGAGCAAGGGTAGGATATGACCGACTTGTTGCATCTATGTATGTACGACTGCTGTTGTAGGTAATAGTGGCGATACCACATGTCCAAGAAGAACAGCGCCACTGAAAAGTCTTGCGCGAATAGTGGTGTACCGTCATCTCTGCTGCCGCCTTCGTCGTCGAATCGCAGGTCGTCGTGATAACATGGACGACAGCCACGCGCTTCGTATACTACTATACATATTTACTATTAGTCGTGATATCGGTCATGCCCAGGCGAGGAATCCGGGGGACGAGACTGTTCCATACAACATACATACGAATCTATACATGTGTAGTATCGGGTCAGCCTTGAACGATACACATACTAAACACCTTCGGATCGGGGCCTTCCATATCATCGTTGAGCTCTCTTACGGATTATGGGTATCCGATAGCTTGATCTGTGACTAAACCATCGAGCAGTGGAACATCAACACGGACAGCTGAGTTCAGTTCAGTTGACCTAATCGACGATGGATCAATCAAATCAAAGAGCCACCCGATAAACTACAGACACACGAGCGCGATGAGCTCGTAGTATCTGTGATTCAGCATGTTACGAACGCTGACCCGTCTCTGCTTCTTCGGCCATCCATTCAGCGATGCTTAGGTCTACGGATACCGAGGGAGCATCCACCGGCAACGCTACGACTTGAAGCAATTGCAGAAGGAAAAACGACCTTGTTTCCTTTGATTATGTTTCTTCTACCGTGCTGATCAAGCTATCGTCTGTCTGTTCCCGTCCTACCTCTTCTCTCCACGGATAGGTACTCTTGGGCAGCATGCTTACACAACCAACGCAGAGAGACGGCAAAGAAATGACAAACCGGGGTAAATAAGAGAAAAAGACGAAGGGCGAAGAAAAAAAAAAGAAAAAAAGCAACTACAGACGGGCTGCAGCAGGGGGGGGTGGAATCTCGACGACGACGAGCCGCCGTGTTGGTAAAGGTAGCTAGCTTTTGGCCGGGAACGGCTGCGGCAAGCCGATGACTGGAACATGGCGTCGGATGGCCGCTGACGGATTTTTTTTCCTTTGCCGGGTGGAGGGAAGGATGATGTGAGTGTCGATTTTGCGTTACGAATGAGAGCAAGAGAGAAGTTTGCGTGGATATATACGGATACATGTGTATAGAGATGGGGAAACTGAGAGGGAGATGTTGAGAGGAAGACTGACAGAAGAGACCGGAACAGAGAGGAACTCTGAGAGAGAGAGAGCGAGGAAAGGAGTGGGAATGAGAGCGAGAGACCCCGAGAGAGAGAGGGAGAGAGGGAGAGAGCGAGAGCGAGACATTAGGACAAACGGAGAGCGAGCAAAGGACAGAAATTGAGGGCTATAGACACACTCATCAGCGAGAGGAAGAGAGAGACAGAGAGAGAGAGGGATAGAGTGAGAGAGAGCAACAAGAGAGTCAGCAGTGATCTCCGGGAGAGAGGGCGTCGGCCGGGAGTGGTTCAGCTCTTTGACGAGTCTTACATACCCGCGTGCCTTTGAATAACAGAACAGACAGAAGAGTGTCAGCAGTCCGTATTCGTTGTACCAAACATAGCAAAGCAACATCCGCGGCCATACATATGTACATACATACATATGTGTATGTACACCGTCCCATCGGCCATGACGCCTTCTACTCTTTCTCTCTCTCTTCCTCCCCTCCAATGTCTCCTACGTGTCTTTTTTGTTCTCCAGTCCCACCGTTTGATTCCCGATGTTGCCTCATTTTTTTTCCCTCCCCATCTCTCCCTCCTCTCTACCTCAGTCTCCTCGGCCATTCCTCTCTCTGAAATTGATGGAGATGGAAAGGGGGAGACTGTGTGTGTGATTTCGTACGGAGTTTCTGCAGAGCCAAAGTTAAGTCTGGTTTCGATATCTCTTGGCTGGACTATGGTGGTGTCATGATTCCATTGGTAATGGATGGCTTTCTGCTTCGGCATCGGCAACGGCTCTCTCTCATGAAACCTTGTATAACGACGACGACGACAGAGACGTTCTGCGAATGGAGTCTGACGATGATGAGTCTTGCTTCTTAACAATGCCGCCTTCTCTTGAATAACCTAGCTACCTACATACATACTTTTCTTGCGGGTAGACACGGGCATCGATCGATAATATGTACAACATAAGTATAGCCTTATGTACCTACCTACCTACGTGCTCCCGGGGGTGCGCTGGACATGGGGGTGGATATATAGTAGGGGGGTAGTATATATCCCTTTTGAACTTTATTATAACCGGGGTATAACTATATCCACAAGTATTAGAATATACAAGTAGTTAAGGATAAATAGTAGAAAACAGTCTAGTATATATATAAAGCTATTTTATATCGGGAAGTATAACTTATATTATTCTTATTAATAGAGAAATTACTTTTAGTATCTATTCTATATAAGATATTTATTATATCTTATTAGGAGCTTTAGCGAGATTATATATCTTATTATTATATATATTAATACGAAAAACGATACTAAATTATAAATAGAGATTATTAAACGACGTCTATCTACTACTAGACCGTTATCTATTTAGGGCTATAGTTAATATAAAAATACTATTAATTCTGCTAATATATTAGGAAGATAACCTATATTAAGGACTTATCCTCTATCCTAAGTAGTAATATCTATTTATACTATAGTATATACTGCTTACGTAATATATATTAAGTAATAACTCCTATTAAGCGTATATACTATATTCGTCTTACTATTACTATTTAATCCTAGCTAATATTATACGAAAACTACTACTAGTACTACGGCTTTATATTAGTACTCGGAATATAGTATAGACGGATATTCGCACCCGACGCCTCTTTAGGATATTACGAAATTATATATATCCCGCTCTTGGATATCGCTAATAAATACCGTACCTACTATTAACCCGCGATAGCCTTATAGGCTATTCTATTTACCGACGAAGTTAAGTTTCGTAAAGCGGTAAGCTAGGGCAGCGGCAAGATAGTACGAAGCGGTAAATTAGGGTAGCGGTAAGATAGTACGAAGCGGTAAATTAGGGTAATAGTAAAATAGTACGAAGCGGTAAATTAATACCTCGACGTAATATTAATAAAGCTACGAAATCTTGTATAAGTAACCCTTTAATATTACCCTAATACTACGAAGAATCGTACCTTTATTACGTTGCGCTATATTAGTAATCGGCGATAGCTGCCTCGATATAGTCGGTATAGATCGTACGTCGCGACTTATACCGACTATTATTCTTAGCGATTAGTTAATATACGAAAGGTATAACTAGGGATTTATTATACCTCTAGTAATAGTACTAAGATAAAGCGAGCGTTAAGTAGAGGTTTCGTAGGATTATAATAGGATATTAGTAGTAGTAATTAGTAGTATTTATACCGATTATAGGCGTAGAATTTACTAGAAACTATAAACTTATAGACGAAGTTCGTAGTTATAGGGTAACCTCGGCGCGACTAGAATAGGAGGAAACTAGGAGTAAGAAACTTTTATTAGCCTCGCTAACCTTAAATATAAGCTTTGGGAGCTATACTTTCCTAGTCGGTAATAGTATTTATTCGCTCGCTATCGTTAGAATTTTAGCCTGCTTACTATCGTAAGAAAAGTATACGGCTAAGGCTAGCGTATCGACTCGCTCGCTATCGTAAGAAAAAATCGTTAGTACTCGATGCCGATAGCTACGGTAGAGGCTAGCGTATCGACTTACTCGTTATCGTAAGAAAAGTGTACGGCTAAGGCTAGCGTATCGACTCGTTCGCTATCGTAAGAAAACTCTATAGCTAAGGCTAGCGTATTAACTCGCTCGCTATCGTAAGAAACCTCGTAAGTAGTCGATACTAATAGCTAGGGCGGAGGCTAGCGTATTAACTCGCTCGCTATCGTAAGAAACCTCGTAAGTAGTCGATACCGATAAGCTAGCGAAATAGTTTATAGTAGGTAGAAGCGTCGACTTACTACTAATATTATAAATACTAGCCCTAATCGCTTTCGCTCTCCTATCTCTTATTAATATATAAGTTCGCTCGCTATCCGAATAATAGTATAAAACCCCTATATAGAGGCGATACCTTACGAAGTAGTATTTTTCGTATATAGTTCGAGATCGTATACGAAATAAGTATAACGATAAAATACTATTATAAAAGGCGTTAGATAAAGGAAGAGTAATTCTCGGCGTTTTTTCTTATACCTCCCTTTAAATATAGTACTCGCTAATAGGTTAGGCTAGGAGCTCTATAGTAGAGTACCGCTATAATAAGACCTCGAGAAAAGACTATTTAGGATAGGGAAAAGACGTTAGTAATAATAAAACGATACTATTAGCTAGATCCTAGTAGTAGAGGAGATAGCGTACCTGCGAAATAGTAGTAAGGCGTCCTATCCTAAGTAGAAGGGGTAAAGTAAGTAGGGGGATAAGTACTAAGATAGATAGGATATAGCGGAGGACGACGGCGACCTTAATAGAGATAGCGAAGACTAGTCGTACTAGTAGATGAAAATTCTAATAGTATTATCGTATAGGTAAAATTATAGAAGAGAAGAAAAAAATCCTACCCTAATAGTATAAAGTAGAGAGAGTAGGAAGGAGAAGGAGAGTCGTATAGTATCTATTAGATAATTATAACTATACTAGTACGCTATTATAGGATACTACGAAACGTATAGTACGGGAACCCTACCTTAGAAAAGTAGTACTACGCTTCCTCGTAGTATTCGCCTAGTAATACGAAAATACTACGATAATAAGTCGCGGGATACTATTACCGCTAGGGTAGGAGAAAAAAGCAGCCAAGCGATAGCTTAGAGACGTAGAGATTAATAGTATAAGAACTAAGTAATAATCCTATTTACGAAACCTAGCTAGAGTTATATAAAGTAAATATCGTAGTAAATAAATATAAAGCTATTATCGTATCGAGGTACTATCTAGATCTTGCCTATATAAAGCCTAGGAAGGCTAATGATAATCCTTTCGCTATTTAAATCGAGGATATTAATATTAAGAATTAGTTCCTTAGTCTTACCCGTCGCGCGGTAGGATAGCCGGTCTAGTATTATAAAAATAAACTATTTTTTCCTACGCGAATAAACGAAAATTCCTATAACTCTATAAAAAGAAGAGTTAACTCGTACAAAGTCTCTAATATAGACCTTAAATCTTATATTCCGTCTAGAAGGGTATTAATTTTAGTAACTTAATAGGGTATACGAAACCTTATACTCGTTTACGAACGATATACGTTTATACTAGGAGATAATACTCCTCTCTAATTCCGAGATTATTATAGTATTATAGTCTAATCGAAACGTATTTTCGAATTACTTCTAAAACGAATATCCCGGTAAAAGGTTTTTAAGTCGTCGAATACCTAGAAAGCTATTATAATTAACGTCTAATACCTTATATACGATTTTCTAGAGGACGACGGGGGTATGATACGAAAAGTCCGCTACGATTATGCCTTATTTCTGCGTTATTTCTCGGAGGCGTGGGTCTAGCGAGCGAACGAGGTTTAGGCACCTACTCCGAATAGTATAGAAAACTTAATATAAGTTAGGTTATATCTTATAGAAATAGCCGTCGATTAAGAGTAATATTATAAGCCGAATATTCTAGCGGTTAATTAGTATAGCTATGGTATCGTAGAAATTCGTATATAAAATATCGGCCTTATATTCCCTATTAATAATATAGTAAGTTAATAAGGATAATAGTAGTTACTAAAATAGTAGAGATTTATTCGTACTTATACTTATCCTCTCCTAATAAGGTAAAAACTATATTATAACCTCTATATTTAGTAGTAACCTCTCTAAGGTAGAGGCCGACGTAGATATTAGGGAGGCCTTTCTTCCCCTTAAGGCTATCTAAGGCCTAGTCGATACGGGAAGCTATGAAAATAGATTACGAGTCGGCCTACGTACGAAACTCTATAGTAATAGATAGTACGACGCTAGGTTACGTCTCCGGGCGCTAGTATAGAGTAGTATTCGCACGACGTCGAGGCGCGACCGAGCCTAAATTAGTACTAAGAAGAAGATTAGTAGATATAAACTATAAGTATAAAGTATAGAGTTTAATACTTGCTTTACCTAACTCTTTATAATACGATAAGGTACTAGATAATAAACTAGATAGCCTGCCGACCTTCTTTAACCGTATTTTAGAAACCTAATAATAAGTCGTAGGAGAATAGCCCGTATATAAGTAAGACGGATTTCGTAAATACCCAAAAAGCTATAGTAAGCTACTCGATATATATAAATCGCGATATATCGTACGCGAATCGTCCTAAGTTAATATAATTCGGGGCTTATTATAGTAGAACTTAATATAGTTTACTTTTTAAAAACTCCTTCTAAAGCTAGATACGAAAGAGAATAGGAAGAATAATTATACCCCGTACGTACTCTTATATCCTCTAGGATTTTAGGTAACGCGTCGGGGACTATAGGCGTTATTACCCTAGCGGGAAAGGAAAAGAATTGAAGATATTTATAAAACTAGCGGCGCCGGTAGCTATTAGTATACCTGGCTCTTCGAATACGAGACTTAGAAGTAGTTTCGTAAGGCCTTAATATTCTAAGTATACGGTATTGACTGGGCGGCTACGAAGAGTATCGATCGTAGGAGATAGTATTCCTTATTTTATTTATTAACTAAACGCTAGGATCTAACCGCGAAACTGGACTAGATACTAGGTACTACTTACGAAGAGCGTCTAGAAGCTTCTAGTCGTTATAAAGCCCGAGATCTCTAAGTACCTTCTATCGCCGGGTCTTAACTACGATAGATTAAACCCTCGCTATATTTTATCGTACCTGCTTACTAGAATGTACGAAATCGACGATATTAAAGTCGATATTTACGTATTCCTTGGCTATAATTAGATAATAGCGATAGGATAGGTTTACTCTTTAGCTTAGATAGCCGGCTAGGCTCTACTAAGAAGGTATATCCCCGATAATAGCTATAATAAAGGAGTAGATAAAGATTTTTTCGCTATTAACCTTAATCTCGAGGCTATAATTAAGACTAAATAAGAAGGCGAGTAATTCTATTACTTTAGAAAGCTAGGATCCGAATAGGCCTAGAGTTAATATTATAAAGCTCTATCTATAGTTTCGAAACTCTTTATCTAGGAATTAAGGCATAAGGTAAAACCCTATTAACGACCTATATATATTTCTAAAAAGCCTAAACGCGTTAATAAAGAGAAAGAAGGGTAGATAGAAGATCCGAGTATCCGTAAAATAGGTCTTAAGGTACGAGCGACTATAGTACCGAAGCTTATATTTAGTACGCAATAGAGTAGTAAGGCGGGCAGGGCGAAACTTCTACGTATTTTGCTTAAAGAAGTAATGTATCGTGAACTTATACGAAAGAGGCGTAGGGGGTATTATCGGATCGAAATTATAATCGACGTATACGTTTAGCAGGCGGCTATAGACCTATAATAGGTCGAGAAGGTACTACGTAGTACTTTTAACGACTATAAGCTCTATAGTAGTATACGATGGTAATACTTACGAAAACTTAGCGAGTTATATAGCCGCGGGACTAATAAATTCGGGCAGAGCGTCCGTTCGGTATACCTTATCGATTATAAGCACCCGTCTACCGATAGAATTAAGCTATCGCGCCTTCGCTATATAATTAAGGCCGTACTATATAACGCGAGCAATATAGATATTAGCGCCGTTATTATCGTTAGTAGCCGTATATAGTATAAAGTCCGATAGCTAGATTGGTTCCCCTTCTCTATCTAGGATATAATAACCGCTTATCGTCCGGATACTCTCCCCCTACTACCTCGCTTACTATAGGTTTATAACGGGTTTATCGTCTAAAAGAAGAGCTATACCGCGGTAGATAAGGGATAAGTTAACCTCTAAGCTAAGGAAAACCTAAAGAATTCGCCGGATATCGAAAACTAGGATATTTTCGACTAATTTACTTCGTAATAGTAAGATAGCGGGGTTAAGCTAGACTATACGATTACGTAAGGGGATAAGAGGAAGACTAGACTTAAACTTCGACTTGAGTTTATCCCTAGAAGATAGGATAGAATAAATCTCCTCTAGATCCGTTATTATCCTAAGTACCTTATAGAGTTCTCGGTAACCCTGCCGCGAAACGCTATATTATTACTCCTAGAGTAGAAGGCCTATAAGAAACGGTAATAGGGTCGCTATTATAGGAGAGCGGGAAACTTTAGAAGTCGGATCGATAATATCCGGTAAAGTTATAGTCTCTAACGACGCTAATAGTAGTTATTATGGCGATACTGCGTACGAAACTATAGTTAGTTACGTTATCGATATGCGCTAGGGGGCTATCTTTAACGCGTTCTTAGCTTCGACGTTATCGACCGTAATACCGCTATCGGAACTCCTTTCGTCGCTCGAGCTACTCTTTTATTATATATTAACTAGCTAAACGCGCGTAGAGTCGAGACTAATTATATTTCGTATCTCGTCCTCGATAGTAGTTATAATAGCTAGTTTATCGGCTACTAAACGTTGGTCGTGGTTATTTATTACGTTTCGTAGTATATTATTTACGCGCTCTATAGTATTACTAGTACGTAGAGTAAGCCCGTATCTCTATATATCGCCGATAAGTAGTTTATTCTCGGCTACTAATATAGACTCGTTAACTAGCTCTCCTTTATTAGGATTAGTATTCTCGAGCTAGTTTACTACGTCGTAATAGTACTAATATATTAATATAGCTTAGCTATTTCGTAAGTCGAGAGAAGCCGTACTTCCGTCTATTGGCGATTAACTACTAGTATATTAAACTATACCCTTAGGCGTAGGGTTCTTCCTTTTTCGCTAGCGTTATCGTTTTTATTAGGTATTCGTATCCCCTTTACTACCTTCGCTATACTTAACCCCGTCCGCTTACTAGCGTTACCTAGCCGTATTAATAAAGGTTACGAAATCTATAAAGCTACCCTAGACCGATGTAAACTATACCGGCTATTAGAGCTTGCGTCCGCGCGCTATAATTATAATCGAATATTATTATCGTTATAAATATCTTAAGTACCGCTAATATAATCGATATCCGTAGGAGCTAAAAATATTCCGATAATTAATAAGATTTATAGTAGTACCCTCTTAATCTAGACTAGTAAGCGTTTTATTACTACCCTGCTATTTCGTACTCTAACCTATATTATCGATTAGTATTAGTACTTCCTAGTTATATTATTTCGTATTAAAGGCACTTAGGTATTTCTATTAATACGCGTAAGTTCGCAGCCTCTTTATCCTATCTAATACCTAATAGGCAGTTAATAGTACTTTCCCTTCTTACTTACTATCCGCCCTAGTATACCTATTTTCTTACTAATATACCTTTATCCTACCGTTTCTTATTACCTATAATTTCTAGCTAGTATTCGTCCTAATCGACGCTCTACGCTACGCCGCTCGTAACGAAGATAGTAGAGAGATAAGAAAAACCTACCCGCTAATTCTCGAATATTAGCTTAAATCCGCTCTATAAACCTCCGCGATAGATACTCCTATTAAGCGGCTCGTAGGCTAATAACGCCTCTAAGTAGAAGAGCTTATCTAAATAGGGAAATATATCTACGAAATAGGGTAGCGCCTCGAAGTAGAAGTAGAGGTTTATCCCTACTAGGCCGGAAAAGATAGGCTTATCGCTTTCTTAATAAGGCTCGAAGCGTAAGCCCGTAGATTAGTTATCGCCTCGCTAAGATAAGATTCGTAAAACCGCGTAATAGTAATAAAAGAAGCTAAGACCTCGCGAGCTAACGCCTTAAGATAATTCCGAAGATTTCGACGATAATATCGACGACGAAGTCGACGAAACTATTACGAGTCCTATAGCGAGAAACTCTAATAATATCGTTATAGCTCTCCTAATACTATACGAAGGTAAATCGTTAAATACGTTTCTTAAACGCGCTAGGGTATATATTTTCCTATATACGATATTTACTTCTACTTACGGTTTTCGTAGGCTAAGCTCTCTATATAACTTAGAGACGAAATAGAGAGCTTGTCTCGGGTCTTACGATAAATAACGTAGCTACTAATAAACGACTCGGAAGGATTTAATACCTATAATACGAAAGTTCTTTTCGATAAACTTAAGATATATACTCGGGTTATAATACTTTATATATAGAATCGTAATCTAGAAATACTTACCGTTATATACTATTTTAATTATCTACGCTACCTCCTAGGTATAGCCTTACTTTTTAAAACGGTAAAAGATAAAACGGCTAATAATATTAATACCTAGCGCTCGCGAGGCTTTTATAGCTTAAAGGTACCTAATAAGCCTTAATCTACTTATTAATATAATCTTAAGGTCGCTTATTAACCTAGTATAGAAATATATAGTAGGACTAGTCGAGAGGGATTCCTATTTCGTATTACTAAGCGATCTTAAAAGTATCTAGGATATACTCTCTCGGAGCTTTAAACTCGAAAACTTTATAACTATTTTCGATTTCGTAAGAGGGAAAGTTAATTTAGAAAACTCAAGACTAAAGATAAAGAAATAGTACTATAGTAAGTAGCCTCGTCTCTTACGAAATACCGCTTTATTACTAACTTAGTACTACTTAGTTATCTTTTATAATATCGGTACTAAGCTTAAGTTATATCTCGACGCCGAATCGTTAGGTAGGGTTTTACGCGATAATAATAAAAACTCTATACTATTAATATAATAACGATTCCGTACGATATCGCGAGACCCGAAGCTCGTTAAATATATACCCGAGATTAACGATGCGGTAATAATCGAGTAGGCCCCGCCTATAGATAAGAGAAGTAAGAAGATATCGTATAACGACGCAAACCTATTTATCCTAAACTTTAATAAGTTAGCTAGTTTCGACGATAGATAAGAGCGGCGCTAGCTATAAGAGAAAGTTAACGCTATTTTAGCAGATAATACTACGGACGATAATTATAACGACGCCGACGAGAATAACGAGGCTTAGACCGACGACGATAATCTAGACGCATACGATATTAACGAGGATAATACGATAGTTAACGCTAACGACGACGAAGAAGACGATAGAGGAGAAGGGGATAATACCTACTAGGAGGAGCGAGACGAGTATAGCGAGGTAGAGGGATAACCTGTCTAGTACTATTTATAGTATAATTCGTGCGTTAACTTTCTTATTATTATTACTTTAGCTTTGCTTAATATACTATTAGTACTTCTTTCTTAGTATTAGGATTTCGTAATATCTTAATTACTATACCGACTATAATACTATTCTATATCCTATAATAGTAGTTTAGTAGACTAATAGATAAAGCAGCTATTTCGGCTATACGATTATTCCTTTTAAGTAAGAATAATAGCTAGTTTAGTAAATAAGGCGCTAATCTACTAGGTGTCGGGTCTAATACTATTATTACTATATTATTCTACTAGATCGAAGTTATAACTCTAGACGTCCAACTTAGAGATAGCTATACTAGCGAAATAAAAAGGTATATTTCTATATCTATATCCTATTTCGCTTCTCTAAGCTATATTTCTTAAATTATACTAATTTACTATATACCTTTTCCCTTCTTTCTAGCCGGCGCTCTTCTTTCTTAACCTCGCGCCTCTTTCTCGCTAGCGCCCTTCGTTTCTTAACCTCGCGCCTCTTTCTCGCTAACGCCCTTCGTTTCTTAACCTCGTGCCTCTTTCCCGCTAACGCCCTTCGTTTCTTAACCTTACGCCTCTTTCCCGCCGGCGCTTTTCTTTCTTAGCCTTTTTACTCTTTCTTAACCTCGCTCCTCTTTCCCGCTAGTACCTCTCTTTTCTTAACTTCGCTTCTTTTAACCCTATTTCTTCTAACCTCGTAACTCCTCGCTAACGCTAACTTCGTTTCTTCTAACCTCGTAACTCCTCGCCGGCGCTAACTTCGCTTCTTCTAACCTCGTAACTCCTCGCTAGCGCTAACTTCGCTTTTTCTAACCTCGTAACTCCTCGCTAGCGCTAAGCGCGATAAAATCCTACCGCCTAAAAGCGACTAGTAGCTTTTATAGCGTTTTAAGGTTCGTCTAAATACTCTTTTTTATTACGCCGCTAGGTTTCTAAAACCTAGAAACGCGGTATTATATACTCTAAGGTTTCGTAAAATACTCGCTTCCTACCGTATATACCCGAGAGTTTTATAAGATTATACTAACTAATATAGACTTAGATAGTATATAATACCGGTATTAAGAAGAAAATATATAAGTATTTTACTATAAAAAATAGTTTATACCGAAGCTTTAAAAATACTTATATCTAAGGCATAGGGGATATAACTAAAGGCCTAAACTTCGCTTAGTTTATTAGCGTACTTTCTAGTATATAGGACCTTAGTAAGACGTATTTCCCGATAGAGTAGTATAACTTTATTACGTAAAACCCGGTTCTAGTAGACGTACTACGATGCTCGGCGTAGTAGTTTACCGCTACGAATAGTAATTCGTTTACTATTAGGATAAACGTAGCTACTCCTAAGACGCGAAGCCTTAAGGTTATTAATAATAAATATACTAATAGTATGCCTCCTAAGGAGATAAGGATGGCCGCTAAGAAGGGAAAATACGTTATAAAACCTACTAAAAGGAAGGCTAATTCTAAGGATAAGATAGGGTTATCGTTAGTCCCGAAACCTAAGCGCTAGCGTAATAAGAAGAAGGGTACTAAGCAGGGGAAGTCGTCTATCCTAGCTAATACTAGCGAAGACGACTATAAGTCGGGAGGTAGGTAATTTCGCTTTTATATCTATTATTTTATAAAGCTATTTAAGATATTATAGAATCTAAGGCTAGCGAGGCCGACGACGAGATAAGTACTATAGCTACTACCTCTACGAAAACGTCTATACCTTAGTATACTAGTAAACTTCCCTATTTTTCGTAGTCGACCCTATCTACGGGATAAGGTAGTAGTATAGGATTCTTATCTAAGACTTCGTATCCTAAGCCCCCGACGGGTAACGATTATATTATCTTCTAAGTACGAGTAAAGGCTAGGGTATCTTTCGTAGGATACGCTAAGGGCTGGAGATTAGGCGTTATTTATTATACTTCTTTCGTAGGAACGCTAAGGGCTAGAAATTAGGCGTTATTCGTTATACTTCTTTCGTAGGAGATTTTAAGGGCCGGAGATTAGGCGGTATTATACTTCTTTCGTAGGATACGCTAAGGGCCGGAGATTAGGCAGTATCGTACTTCTTTCGTAGGAATATTAAGGGCTAGAGACTAGGCGTTATATTTTAGCTGTTTTCGTAGTAGGTAGAAAAGGGACTAAAGCGATTAAGATATCGGGTTTCTTTATATTATCGTCGGCGCTTCGTTTTATAGTAGGTAGTAGCGATAATAGCGACGAGTCGATAGATATTTCGTAAAGGAGGTTAGTAAAAATAGCGATAGGAAATTAATAAGATAAAGATAAAGATAAGAATATATATTTAGGCTACTTAATATATATCTAATATAGAATTATAATATCTAACTCTAGCTCCTATATATAGAATAATTAAATATATATTATATACTATAAATAGTAGATAGCGGAATAATATAGAGTAAATATTAACTTTAGTTTAAATATAACTACTAGTTAATATTATAAGCTATACTTTTAATAAAAATCTTTTCGTAATAAATATACGACGTTAATATTAATAGACGTTTAGGAACTAAATATATACTTAATATCTTTTACGCTTAGGGATATATTTCGAAAATAAATATATATTTATAGTAAGTAGATATTAAGTATTTAGTATATAATAGTTTATATAATATATAACTAGTAGATATTCTATGTATAATCTTATATTTACTAGTTATATTCTCTATTTGGCTTCTAATAGTTAAATTTTAAGAATAGTAAATAAGTACTTAAAAAACGTTATTCCGTTTAACTACTATACTAACTCGGGATATTATAGTTAATTATTAGACTTATATACTACTATAATAGTTGTTTTTATATAAATAGTATATATACTATCTTAGAGCTTATTTCTATATTACGTAATATAATTGGCTGTTTAGTCCGAAGAATATATATACGTATCTAGTCAACACTTGTCTAACAGGTGTATTCCTATAAGACATCTGTCACCCCCCATGTCCAGCGCACCCCCGGGGGCAGGTAGGTATGTATGTATATACCTACCTACCTACCTAGGTAGGTAGGTATGTACATCGTGGTCTTGACATGAATGAACCGGTACCCAAATCAGGGGCGTCCCGGCGGACAGGTGGAAGACTTCGACGAAGCTATCGGTAATTTTGAGCTTGTTGGTGCCAGGGTAGAGGAGCATCTGCCGTTGAGCGTCACACGAGCGCGGAACCTACCGGGATTTGTTGCTCAGCGGAAGGTTTATGTGTCCTCCCTCCTTTTCCTCCTTATCTCTCCATCTTCGGTCAGGAAGATTCAACGGTGAAAAGATCGATACGCTGAAAACATAACATATGTACATATAATCCATTGTATGTACATACGCATGAATCACATACCTGGTAAGGCACCTTATAAACATGCAACATATGTGTACATGTGTATACGCAGAATCAGGGACAGCTTCAGACAAGGCATCTCTAGACTTGTACATACGTATGTACATATGTACATATGTATAGGCCAGGGAGAAAAACCCCGGGCTTCTATGGCTTCTATGGCGCAAAGAAAAGCAAGACCACCGGAACTCTTTACCTCCTTCGGCGCGAAGCCCCGCGGCAGTCGAGTTGGGGTCTTGTTTCTCGCCCCCCTCACACACCGTATCGAGCCGGTTGTAACGGCATGAAAGAGACGACGAACGGGGACTTTTCATAGACGAAGAAGACAGGGCTTCAGAAGTTCTGTGAAACTGACCAGGGGACTTTATGGCTTGCTCATGAATCGGGGGAAGGGTTTGATCACGAGGCTTTATAGCGTTGCTGTGTTCCCGTATCTTGGTTGAAGGATGCCGGTGAGCTTTGAAACCTGAACTATATCAATGATGAAATGCAAGTCCAAAGCCTCAAGATACCATTTCCATATGTATACATACATATGTACCTATGTACAAGTTGTCGTAAAGCGTGGTAGGGTAATATCGCAGGATCGAGTTGAAGCAAAGAGTTGCGCTTCCGTAGCATGCAGGTGGTTCAATGCTATATGAATATCGAAGTGCCGGCCGAGTTCCGAACTGATTGGTATTCTCATATGCAGCATGAGTTTTTCTCTTCTGGTATCATCCTGCAACCAAGTTTTTATTATTCAACGCTGTTATAATAGCGACTATTATCAACAAGCCTTTGGTTTACATTTTTCAACGTGCCGTCACTGCTCACTTCAGTCTCTTCTAACCCAATAATAAACAAGGACTCGGAAGGGACACAATGTTAGGATTTCCCAAGGACATGGAAGAGAATTCAACAAAAGTCCCTTGCCAAGACCACGTGCCAGGTCCTTTTCTGTTCCTTCCCTCTCTCCTCTCCCCCCTCCCCCTCTTTCTCCCTTGTCTGACCAATGATCCGGTTCCGTTTGTTGAAAGGGAACTTTTGTTCCTTCTCAAAGGCCGCCCGGCACTGCAATTGGAGTCGACAGCCAGGGGGGGGAGTATGGGAAGGTTACGCCCAGTGTCGACCGACCACCAGACACACAGTGCTCCTGCACCTGCCTGCCGTGAGAAAGCTTCGACGTTGTACCACTGCTAGCTCACGTAGGATCGGGGAGGGAAGAGCGACGGATAGTTAGCACCTACTACCTGCCTGCCTAGTAGCTACGGATACTGGGTGGTAAATTCTGTAGTAAGAAGGTACCTACTGGTAGGCAAGTCGGTGGCAGTCGCACCTACCTCCTAGGCAGGCATGGTGTGCATCTGCTTGGGGGGAGGCAAGGAGGGCGAGGGCGTTGCGCTGAGCCCTCCTCTCTCCTCGCTCCTCGTTCTTCTCCTACATGTTGTTCTCTTCCGAGACGTTATCTTTTGCCTATTCTTCCATTCGAAGGAAAGCAACGACTATGGGAAGAAAGAAAGAAAGAGAAAAAAATAACCACACCTTAATTGGCAGGTCAGCAAAGCACAGTGCAGCGGAATCAACAAATCCAACGAGGTGTCATTCATCACGAAGAGAGAAACGAAAAGCTTCTTCACCAGGCAAGGGCCCTGTTTTTACGCTCGCGGCGGCACACAGTGTGGCCCAGACCCTTCTTCTCCTTTGCCCCCCCATCCATCCATCCATCCATCCCTCTTTGTTCTTGCGGATGCCGAATGGACGGCCAATTGGCCCCATGGGGGGGGGGGGAGGAGCCGAGTCTATATCTGTGTCCCCGGGGGGAAGAGAGGGGACTGGGGAGGGGGAGGGGTTTTTTTTCTCCTTCGTTCCCAAGGTGAGAGAGAAAGGGATACAGGGATACAGGGAGAAAGAAAGAGAGAGAGAGACAGAGAGAGAGAGAGAGCGAAAGAGAGAGAGAGAGAGAGAGAGATACCTACGGACACACAAACTCTCACACACACGCAGATACACACCTACACACACACAACGCACACACACACACTCTCGCTCACTCACACTCATCACTCACTCACTCCCACATACACTCACTCACACGCCAGAGCCGGAGAGCGACACACACAGATAGATAGACAAGAGAGTGAGAATGGGGACGGGAGAAACTATACTCACCGGATAGTGCGCCTCCTCCGCCTCCGTGTCCGTGTCCGCGCCTCCGCTCCCGCAAAGACGAAGTCTGAGGTTTGCGACTCTACGCGGACCGGCATCCTCTTCGGTTCTTCGGTCTGTCCAAGTGAGATACAGAGAGAGAGAGGCCTACTTCTGCCTGACCCTTCCCCCCTTTCCTTTTTCTTCCTCGCCTTCTTTCTCTCCCCCCCCTTCCCCCTCTCCTCCACCACCACCTCCTCAGCTTCGACATCATGGTCTCTTCCGTCTTTCGCAAGCGTCACGAGCCCGAGGAGGTGACGCCCATCCCGGCTGCTCTCGACTCCAGTGCCTCGGGCGTCGATCATCTCAAACACCTACATGAGTTTGAAAAGGCTCACAAGTTGGACCCTAACCTGCCCATTGACGACCTCAACGATGTCGACGCCGCCATCGCCATGGGCAATGCCGAAAAGGGCATCGAGATCGAACACGCCCTCATGGAGGACAACAGTCCTTACCCGGAGGTAGCCTTCGAGTCCAAAGATTTTACCCAGCCCCCTCCCCTTCGCTGCTGACTCTAGAGGTAAAAAAAATAGGTCCGCGCCGTCGTTCGCAACTACGATATCGACGTGCCGGTCAACACCATCCGCGCCTGGGTCATCGGCATGTTGCTGTGCTCCATCGGCTCCAGTGTCAACATGATCTTCTCCCTGCGTTACCCCAACGTCACCATCACCACCTACGTCGTCCAGCTCATCGCCTATCCCATCGGCCGCGGCTGGGACATGATCATGCCGGACCGTGTCTGGAACCTCTTCGGCCTGAGGTTCAACCTACGGCCCGGCAAATTCAACTACAAAGAACATGTCATCATCGTTGCCATGTCCAATGTGAGTCGGCCCCGTTGTTACAAGTCCCTTCCATCTCCTCCGTGTCATTGACATGGTGAGCAGGCCGCGTATGGAGGAGGTGCTCTTTACGCCAACGACGTCGTCATAGCCCAAAAGATCTTCTACGGACAAGACTTTGGCCTGGCTTTCCAGATCCTCTTTGGCATTACCACTCTCTGCACCGGCTATGGGCTCGCCGGCCTTGCCCGCCGCTTCTTGGTCTGGCCGGCCGCCATGATCTGGCCGGCCGATCTCGTCAACTGCGCTCTCTTCTATACCCTGCACGATCACTCCACCTCGGACCCTACCAAGACCAACGGCTGGTCCATCGGCCGCTACAAGCTGTTCGTCATCGTCGGCTGCGGCGGCTTTTTCTACTACTGGTTCCCCGGCTGGATCTTCAAGGGCCTCTCCCTCTTTGCCTGGGTCTGCTGGATAGCCCCCAACAACATGGTTCTGAACAAGCTGTTCGGCGTCCAGCACGGCTACGGCTTGATGCCCATTTCCTTTGACTGGTCCATCATCAGCGGCTTCGTCGGCTCGCCCCTTATCCCGCCCTTCCACGCCATCGCCAACGTCATCGGAGGCATCCTGACATTCTTCGTTGTCGCCTCCATCGGCATCCACTTCACCGGCTCCCTTTATGCCGACTACGTGCCCGTCCAGTCGTCTGAGTCGTATGACAACACGGGCAACGTCTACAACGTGAGCCGCATTCTCGATGACAAGTACCAGTTCAACGAGACGGCCTACAAGGAGTACTCGCCTCTCTACTTGTCTACGCAGTTCGCCATGGCATACGGCCTGTCCTTTGCCGCCATGACGTCCGTCATCATACACGTCGCCCTCTACCACGGCAAGGAGATCTGGAGGCA
Source organism: Ophiocordyceps camponoti-leonardi (nom. inval.) (assembly GCA_003339455.1). Lineage (NCBI taxonomy): Eukaryota > Fungi > Ascomycota > Sordariomycetes > Hypocreales > Ophiocordycipitaceae > Ophiocordyceps > Ophiocordyceps camponoti-leonardi. The sequence continues at coordinate 76,096 of PDHP01000004.1, forward strand.
ATTCAGGATGGCTCGTCATCAGGAAGACGACGTCCACATGCGCCTCATGAAGAAATATCGTGACGCCGAGGACTGGTGGTATGCCGGTATGTATTTGTGTGACATCATATTTGCCCGCCCGCCCGCCCAGTGCTGACGGTGACGCCCTCCCCTCCCAACAGCTCTTTTCGTCATCATGGCGGCCATCGCGTTCGGCGTCGTGGCCGGCTGGCCGACCGGCCTCCCCGCCTGGGCATTCGTCGTCTGCCTGCTGCTCCCCATCGTGTGGCTCATCCCCATCGGTCTCATCCAAGCCATCACCAACATACAGCTTGGCCTCAATGTTTTGACCGAGTTCATCATCGGCTACATGGCACCCGGACGACCGCTGGCCATGATGCTGTTCAAAAACTACGGCTACATCTCCATGTCGCAGGCCCTGTACTTTGCCCAAGATCTCAAGCTGGGTCACTACATGAAGGTTCCTCCCCGAGTCATGTTCTCGTCGCAGTTGGTGGCCTCTATTTGGTCGGCAACGCTCCAGATCGGCGTCCTCAACTGGGCGCTTCGCAACATCCCGGATGTCTGTACCGCCACGCAGCCCAACAACTACATCTGCCCCAACAGCCGCGTCTTCTACACGGCGTCGGTCGTCTGGGGCGTCATCGGCCCCGCACGCATCTTCAGCCACGGGGCGACGTACGCTTCGCTGCAGTGGTTCTGGCTCGTCGGCGCCGTTACGCCCGTCATGACGTGGATGCTGGCCCGCCGATGGCCCAAGTCCTTCTGGCGCTGCGTCTGCACGCCCCTGATTTTCGGCGGCGCAGGTCTTCTGCCGCCGGCTACCGTCTACATCTTCCTCTGCTGGGGTGTCGTCGGCATCATCTTTGGCTACTACATCAAGCGCCGCTACACCGGCTGGTGGCTGCAGTACAACTACATCACCTCGGCTGCCCTCGACTGCGGCCTCATCTGCTCGACGCTTGTCATCTTCTTCACCCTGTATCTGACGTCGACGGAGCCGCCGAAGTGGTGGGGCAATCAAGGCGCGTTTCAAAACCTCGACTTCACCAACCAGGCCATTACCAAGAAGCTGCCGCCTGGACAGACCTTTGGACCGACCGACTTCTCATGAGGTCGAAGGAGTGGGAAACCGTTTCAACAGAAGGACGCGGGCTCCGCAGGGTTTTAGCCCTTCTCTCGAATTGTACTGATGGTGTATGTATGTACGACTGGCGATGAGCGGAGTCTTTTTTTTTTTTTTCCTTCACACTTTTCTTTCTCCTTCTTTTGTTCTTTCCTTTTCTCTATCTTGTCAGGAAAATCAGGGATGGTTTGGACGTATTGAACGCAGCTGTCTGCGAATTGTGTGGAAAGAGGGTCAGCGATCATCGGGGAGTCGCCGGCGGAGAGTTCCTCTCGTGCCTGTTACGAGCCTCGAGGGAAGGGGAATGGGCTTTTTCTTTGCTTTCTTCGTAAATGGTTACGAGTTGTGAGTCACAGGTCACGGCCGCAACTGAGGCTTAGATTAGAGATTGAATATGGAAATGACGGGATGATTAGATGCTTGGGCTTCCAGATGCCCGCCGTTGGCCATACTATTTCCAGCAGTTGTCAACTGTGTGAGTACTTAGGTGGTAGCATTGCAATATGTGGTATGTAAAAGCAGCGAACGTTGCCGTGTAGGACGTGTCACCGTGACAGATGTGAAGTTGAAGTCGGAGAGAGGTCACGTGCAAGGGTTTAGTCACATGATGCTCGGATTATCTCACCAACCGACGCAACGCCGTTAGGGCTACTAGCCGTAATCCGTAACTCCACCAAAGAGGGGGGGAAAGAAAGGGCAAGAAAAAAAAAATCCCAGGCGATCTTGGTTCCATCGTCATTCAACAGCACGCCCAACCACAGTCGTCAAGATGAGTACGTCTTGTCTGCATCTTCAGAATTGCGAGTCATGGAGATTTTTTTTAGCTGACAGAGGATCCGACGGATAGCAAAGGGTACCTCGAGCTTTGGCAAGCGCCATAACAAGACGCACACGATGTGCCGACGATGCGGTCAGTTTGACGATCCAGGTTCTTGGGGGGAATTACCTATACGCTCAACGCGGTTGAGATTGAGAGAATGAAGATCTTCGGAGCGGCTTGTTTTTGCCGATGAATACTGATGAGAAGGAGTTGGCAGGCCGTCGTTCGATGCATATCCAGAAGAAGGAGTGCTCTTCTTGCGGATATCCCTCGGCCAAGATCCGGAAGTGTACGTCATGGCGTATTCCTTGTTTTCAATCCTTCTCGTCATGGCAGATACGTCTGCGCGAGGATGAGAGGATGGAAGAGGAAAAGTAACTGACGCGTCTTCTATAGACAACTGGGGCGAAAAGGCCAAGCGGAGAAAGACGACGGGCACCGGCCGCATGCGCTACCTCAAGGACGTCTCGAGGCGATTCAAGAACGGCTTCCAGACGGGCTGCCCCAAGGGTGCTCGAGGCCCGACGAAGAGGGAGTCGTAAATGTGGACAAGGCTGGGATTTGGACGGCGCCGATCGAATGTGATCTCTGTCACTCCACGCTGGATGGATGGGCGTGAGCGAGGGCACGGCTGCGGTTGCTGGGAGCATGGGACGCGAGGTGTTTTCTACATGATGTGCTTACGAGCAAGAAACTATGGGAACACCTTGTCTTGGTTGGTGCCGCCATGGTGGGAGATTCTGAAGAAGGTACAAGATGAACCGTCTTCTTTTTTTCTCTAACCGGCTCTTCCGCAAATCAAAAGACTCGATGCCCTCATCTAGACCCCCTTTCAAAGACTGTGACAGAGCCATCGTCGACGACTTGATAGAGGTACTCGGCGTCGGGCGGCAACGGGGCGTCATTCTCGCCGTCAAAGGGGTGCGGGCGTCGCGAGGATATGCGCATGACGCCGCTGACGTCGGGCGCGGGTCCGGAGTCGAGGCGGCGGAAGGCGACGACGGTGCGGGCGGCATGGGCCTGGCTTAGGACCAGGGAGGCGTGTTCGCGCTCCAGGCGCGTCGTCTGAGTGTGGATGAGGGCATCATCTGCGGCGAGGGTGAGGATAGTGGCGTCGACGCGCTGGAGTATATTTATGTAAAGCATGTGTGTGAGTTCTTGGAATGTCTGTAGTAGCAAGAGAGGACGAGAAGACAAGAAGGGTTTAAGAAGACGAGTAGGACAGGGAGAAAGAAAAAAAAAGCACCTCTCGTAGGGAGAGCAGAGCGCTGCGTACAGCCTCGCTGGCAAGGCATGTGGTGGCCTGGAGGACGTCGATCTGATCGATGATGAGGACTTTTCGAGGGACGGCATCGTCGACGTCGACGTCGCGGTCGAGGGCCTGGGCGATGTTGGACATTACGTAGCTTAGGTCTGGGCTGGTGAGGAACCGATCTGGCGAGGCGGCTTGGGGGGGGGAGACGAAGAGGCCGCTTAGGCCGTCGACGAAGGAGAAGCGACGGCTTTGACGGAGGGAGATGAGATCGAGGCCCTTTTTTTCTTTCCTTTGTCAGAGAGACCAGAGGGATGGTTCGTGGAGATGAGTAGAGGAAGAGGGAGAAGGATGAAAGCAAGATAGAGAAGACGCAACTAGTTTGGAGGCTCCTTCACGCCAAAAAGCGCCGTCGCGCATGAAGCTGACGAGCACGACCGACGCAGACGGCTTTCCATTTCCCCTTCCCTTCCCATCGTCTCCTCCCTGCGCATCCGTACCAGTATCCGAGAGCAGGGCGTAGAGGTATCGGAGGACGAGCCAGTTTGTCGTTGCGCCGAGGACGCTCGTGAGGACGACGAGGGAGTTTTCGCTCGAGGGAGTTGGGGAGAGGAGTGGTTGTAGTAGAAGGGGGATGGCTTTGGATGTGGATCTTGACATTGTTGTGGCTTGTCGTCGTGGTTTTGTTTGGAGATGGGATCGGGATTGTTGATGGAGTGGTGGTGATGGTGGTGGATGATAAGATAAGATAAGATAATGAATTTCTGTGCATGTGATGGGGCCGGGGGTGATTTTTAGTATGTAAATAAGGGTCCGGGAGGGGCCGGACGGGAGAGACGGGGGGTCGTTGTTCTACAGTAGGTAGGCGGCTCGGCGAGTTGCCTAGCGTTGCAACCAAGGCAGCTAGCTAGCTGTAGGCAGGAACGACTCTTGTGATGGAAGGACGGCGGATGCTGACCAACCTCAACTGATCCTTCAACACCGGCGGCCTCCATAATTTGCTTCATCTACTGCAACTCTCTTGACTCTGTGCCGATTCGTTTCACGACATCGACGATGGGAACAATGTGCGAAGAGTTTTTAGGATGTTGGCCATCGTGAATTGCGATGAATACACTGCGACTTCCTCGGCCGGAGCTCCTTCAGTTCAAAGACTCGGAGGAGGAAGATGTCGGATGGCTCGCGCTACGGAAGAAGCCCTTCATGCGGCTGAAGAGGAAGCAGAACTACTCTTTCTCGTCCAAGATCTCGTCTATTGCCAATACTGGCTCAGACAACTTCAAAACCCGAGTATTGAGTTCACGACTTCCAACAGCGCCTCTCCGTTCTACCATACGACCTCGAGATCACGCAATTGCTGTGCTGCCGCGTCCGTCAGTCAACGGAGCCGTTTCTCTCAAGGCGATATCGAGGAAGTGGTGGACATACAGCGCTATTCGCCCTGAACGGAGCCACGGAAATGCAGTATCGATTCGGAGACCTCAGTCGAGGCATCCAGTATCGCCACTCGAGTCAAGTCGCTGCTTATATATGCTGTGTCACAGTCGTGATGTGACGGCAACACGAAGATCAACCTTGTCTCGAGGAAAGGGGTGGCAGGGAACAGCTGTCTGCATATTCAGCTATACATATGCATACATTAGCGTGTATGTCACACATATCTGTTCGTGCATTCGGGCGGGAGAAGAATCTGCATAAGAACATGTCCCGAGATGGCTGTCCCGGGACTGTCCGTACCATCGAGAGGAACCGAAGATTGGAGGATCGAGGACGACCTGACCAGGTAAGCAGCTGAGTCTGGTTGGTTCTAGACGTTCGAGTAACGATGCGGGCAACTTTGTTCCCGGCAGACTCTCATGTGTCCGCGGTTCACGCTCATAGGTCGTACGTCTTAATGCACGCATGCAGCCGGTCGGCCTCCCGATACGCCTCCACGGCTTTCCTTCAGCCCCGGCTGATCCCTTAACTTAACATCCGCTGCGGTTTCTGGGGCCACCAACGTCCTTGCAATCCACGGCTGGGGATCCGTTTCGTCTGATGGAGTGGGCAGCAGCGATCCGACTTGTCATTTGAATGTGAGCCGCGGGTACATGATTTGGTTGTCGTACGGATGCTTGATCAACTGTCAAGTATGGCCTCTTGCAGCTTACTGGAAGGAGCATTTGCCCGTTGTCCTGGTCCCGTCTGATTCAGCTCCATCATGTTCAGTCAGCGTCAAGCGCGGACGACGCAAACGAAGAATACGGAAGAAAAGAAAAACCACAGACCGACGGTCGCCGGGAGGTTAGCTTTGCAGGGAGACAGCTTCGGGATGGAGTTTAAGTCCTCGTGGCGTCTTCAGCCCCTGACGAAGTCGATGACTGCGTGGCGTCTGTGCGGATACGGAGTATTGCGATGCCCTCTATTCGCTACACCGGTCAGCCATGCAGCAAGCCACTTGGCTCCCCCCGGGGGGCGTTTTGTCTGCTCTTTCTTGTACTGAGTTCATCCATACTTAAACGGCGTCCAATCTCCTTTCAGGCTATCGTGCTCGTGCTCTAGGCTTCTCGGTCACCACTTCGGTTGTCTTCTGGCCGAATCTCTTGGAAAGCCGACATCGAAGTTGAGAATGGGTGAGGCAAGGTCGACTGTACCCGGCTCGCCATGGACCGGCGTCGTGGACATACTGAAGGAGAGGTCGCAGTCGCAAAGGAAGATGCTCTTCTTTCCGCTCGGCCACTGTTCGGCTCCGGAGGAGATGTCGTACCGCGCTTTGTACGAGACGTCCACGGAGCTCAGTCTCGTCATCCGATCGCTTCAAGACTTTAGGGATGAAGCCCCTGTGCTCCTCCATCTCGACGACCACCGCGACACCATCGTCTGGTTTTGGGCTGTCCTCCTAGCCAATGGGCTGCCCGTGCTCTCGTCGCCCTTTAGCAACGTCGAGGAGCACCGCCGGCGGCATACTGGGTGGCTCTCGACGCTCCTGCAGTCACCCGTCTGCATCGCCAGAGCGCGATCTGTCCCGCTTTTCGACGGAGACCACCACAGCTTCAAACTTTACACCGTCGAGGACCTGTCGTGCCGTCAACAAGAAAGCTCCCGGGACGACACGACAACGACGACGAAAGACCAGGAGAATCAGAGGTCGATGCGCAAGGATGAAGACGCGGCCGTCGTCTTGACGCTGACGTCGGGAAGTACCGGGAACGCAAAGGCCGTCTGCACGACACAGAGGCAGATCCTGGCGGCCATCAACGGCAAGGCGACGTGCCGTGCCCTGACCCCGGACGGGCCGTTCCTCAACTGGATCGGGCTGGACCACATCGCCGGCCTCGTCGAGATGCACATCCAGCCCATGTGGCTCGGCGTCGGCCAGATCCACGTCCACGCCGCCAACGTCACGTCCCAGCCGGCCCTGTTTTTGCGTCTCCTCAGCCGCTACCGCGTCTCGCGCACTTTCGCCCCCAACTTCTTCCTCGCCGAGCTCGTCTCCGCCATGGACAGGCAGAAGCAGCAGCCGCCGCCGCCGCTGGATGCCAAGACGTGGGATCTGTCCGACCTGGCCGTCTTCGCGTCGGGAGGCGAGGTCAACGACGTGAAGACTTGCGTCGCGGCATCTGCCCTGCTCGAGCGGTACGGCGCTCCGCGGAACGTCATCACCCCCGGCTTCGGTATGACGGAGACGTGCGCGGGCGCCATCTTCAACCTCGACTGTCCTGCGTACGAGGTTCAGAACGGGCTGCCGGTGGCATCGCTCGGCAAGTGTATCGAGGGCATGGAAATGCGTATCGCCGTCAAGGACGACTCGTTTGACGGCAGCGAGCGGTCGGCGGCCGCGAACGAGCCGGGCGAGCTGCAGGTGCGCGGCGCCGTCGTCTTCTCCAAGTACTACCGCAACCCGGAGGCGACGTCCGAGGCCTTTACCGCCGACGGCTGGTTCCGCACGGGCGACCAGGCGATCATCGACCCGGCAGGCAACCTCCGGCTGATAGGTCGGCTGAAAGACGTGATCAACATCAACGGCATCAAGATTGCCACGTCGGATGTGCAGGCGGCGCTGGAGGAGGCCCTGGGCTCTCGCGTGGCCCGCGTCGTGGCCTTTCCGACCCAGGCGGCGTACACGGAGCAGATTACCGTCGCGTACGTGCCCAAGGAGTGGCCGCCGGAGGCGAGGACCATGGTGGACATTGAGAGCCTGGCCGTGGAGGCATGCATCATGAGCGGCGGACCGCGGCCTCTCGTCTTCCAGCTTAGCCCGTCGTCGGTGTCGAAGCTGCCCCTGTCGGCGCTGGGGAAGATTTCTCGGGCCAAGATGAGGGTGTTATTCGAGGAGGGCGTCTTTTCTGACGATGTCGAGCTGCATTCGCAGACGGTGGGCGACTTTAAGGAGCGGGAACAACAGCAGCAGCAGCAGCAGCGGCAGGGATCAGAGGCGACGAGCGTCATCGACGACGCCGAATTGAGCCTTCTGGTGGAAGACATTGCGCAGACAATCGGCATCTCGCCCGACGCCGTGAGATTGGACGCGTCCATCTTCGAGCTCGGCTGCAAGTCGATGGACCTGATCCGGCTCAAGCACCGGATCGACACTCGGCTGGGCACCGAGGTGCCGATCGTGATGCTGATGAAGCACCCTACCGCTCGGTCGATGGCGGCGGCACTGAGCATCCTCCTCGGGCGGTCCGGCAGCTCTCTCGGCCAAGACGAGACGGCGGCGTCGATGATCGCCAACTACGATCCGGTCGTGACCTTCCGGCCGGGCGGATCGAAGACGCCCCTGTGGCTGGTGCATCCGGGAGTCGGTGAGGTGCTCGTCTTCATCGGGCTCGTCCAGCACATGAGCGACGACGACCGGCCGATCTACGCCCTCAGGGCGCGGGGATTCGAAGCGGGCCACAAGAACTTTAGGTCGATCGAGGAGACGGTGGAGGCGTACGTGGCGGCGATCCGGTCGAGGCAGCCGCGGGGGCCGTACGCGCTCGCGGGCTACAGCTACGGCACGATGCTGGCGTTCGAGATGGCCAAGGTTCTCGACGGCGAGGGCGACAGGGTCAAGTTCCTGGGAAGCTTCAACCTGCCTCCGCACATCAAGACGCGGATGCGGCAGCTCAACTGGAACATGTGCCTGCTTCACCTGACGTACTTTGTCGGCCTCATCAGCGAAGAATACAACAGCAGCGGCGGCACAGACAAAAAGGACGACGACGACGACAACCTCTTGGCGCTGGACCGACGCGAGGCCCTGGAGAAGGTGATGTCGGAGGCGGACAGGGATCGGATGCGCGAGCTGGGTCTCGACGAGCAAGGGTTGGCGCGGTGGGCGGACGTGGCCTTTGGGCTGCAGAGCATGGCCGTCGACTACGAGCCGAGCGGGAGGGTGGATGTCCTGGACGTCTTCCACGCCATCCCTCTGAAGGTGGCGGCCCGGTCGAGGGAGGAGTGGCTGACGGTTCACCTCGTTCGGTGGGGGGACTTTTGCGACTCTGACGTGAGGTTTCACGAGGTCGGGGGGGAGCATTATACCATGCTTGGGCCGGAGCATGTTGTCGGCTTTGCGGCTACGTTGAAGGCTGCTTTGAGGGAAAGGGGGGTTTGATTGTTTGTGTTGGTTTTGGGTTTGGTTTTGGGTTGGGAGTGGGAGTGGGAGTGAAGGGATTGTTATGTTGATGAGCTGAATGTACAGGTTTATTATATATGTTGTATATATCATAGTTTATATATACTGATTTGACTCTTTAAGATACTAGGAAGAGTTGCTATTGAATAGTTGTCAGAGGAGACGAAGCAAACCAAAGCATATATTTCTGAGCTATGTAAGGTGATGGCCGTAAGGATGTCCTAGTCTAGGTAATAGTCGACTTGAGTTCTGACGTCGTTGTGCGAGTTAATAATACTACCGAGGTTACTATAAGAAGACGCAAAAACGGATAGTGTAACCTCGGGTTGAGCGAAGTAAAGTGACGGTCAACCTCAGGAATATGTATAGGTAAGTTGCAATATCTAGAAAACTAGGAAAGGTATATCGCGCATACTAGTGCACATATCTAGGTTGTAGGCAAGTTGTGATATCTAGAGAACTAGGAAACCTATATCTTGTGCATACTAGTTATATATATCTAGGATGTAGGCAAAATTGTTATATCTAGACAACTAGGAAAGTTATATCTTGTGTATACTAGTATATATATACTAGGTAAGTTGTGATATCTAGACAAATAGGAAAGGTATATCTTATACATACTAGAATACACATACATCTAGGTCGACTCTATACAGGAAAGGAAAAGTAATAAACAGCAAGTTCTAAACATATACGAGAAAACCCCCCCCCAAGTCTCGAAGCAATACGTCGGATTCTTTATTTAATAGAGGCAGATCGATGTAGACCGCCGCCCTTGATGAGCTTCGACCCGATGACCTGGGCCTGTATCTGGTTCTGAAACTGGCCGTTCTTGGCCTGCGGGAATCCCTGTCGCTGAGGCTGCGGGTTCACGTTCACGCTGTTCGGCTTCCTTGGCGGGGGCCCAACGGGGGCGCCGGGTCTTTTCGAAGACGTTGATAGCGAAGACGAAGAGTCGTCTGGCTTCAACGACTGGGATGACTCCTTGCGGCGCGGGGGACCTAAGGGAGGCGGCTGGCTTACGGGTTCGTGCTTTGGGGGTTGGCGGGGGGGACGGACGTCGTCGTTTTGGGTTGATGGTTTGGGTCTGCGGGTTGGTTGGGGTCTGGAAGGCTGTTGTTCCTGTTGTTGTTGTTGTTGCTGTTTCGTGCGTGAAGAAGCGTATGAGCCGGGACTTAACGGAGGACTCTTACTACTACCGCCAAGAGCATTATCACCAGATGGCTTGACGACAGCAGTAACGGCCTCCAAGTCCCTCTTCAAGTCCGCGATCTGACGATACTTCAAGGTGAGGATCCCAATCTGCACCGACTCATGACGGAAACTCTCGCTCTTCTCCGACTTGAACAGCTTCCAAGCCTTGTGCTGCGCCCTAGCCGAGTCCTGGATCTTGGTGTCGAGATCGAAATCGTCGAGGCCGGCCGCTGCCTGCGTAGGCCTGTTGTAGCCCAGCCGGGTCTCTCGCTGAAGGACCTCCCTCTGCAGCGAGTCGAGACGGGAGCGCATCTCCTCCGCCGTGAGGGGAACCTTGGCCATGCCCCCCGCCGGGCCTTGGAACTCGTACCGGCCACGGACGAGGCGTAGGCCGGGGGCTACCTCTGGAGTTTCGGGGGGATCGCTGGACGCGTGGAGGAGTTGGGATAGGGGGGGGCGGTAGGCGTCCGAGCCTGTTGGGATGGTGGTCGAGTGGGATTGGGATTGGCCTTGGGGAAGGGCTTTTATGGGGAGGGGGTGGAGGGTGAGTGTTAGGAGGATGGAGAGGAGGAGGAGGAGGAGGCGGTGGAGGGGAGGTTCTTGGGCCATGATCTGTGTTGCTTGTTTGTATGTTGTTGTTGGATGGATGGGTAGTGAGATGCTACGACGGGGGGGGGCAAAGGGAGAGAGTTGTAAAGGGGGGTTTTACATCTTTATATTGGACGAAGAGAAAGAAGAGGAAGAAGAGGAAGCGTCTTTCAGTCGATTTTGGTTCTCTTTGTATGGTGGATCAGTAGAAGCCTCTATGTATGTATATACGATGATGGGCATGCCTACCATGACTTGGTATGGATCATGTTAATATATTTATCCATGGATGCTATATACGTATGTATGTATGTACGCACGTAGATTGTCGTCACCTTCTAGAAGACGAAGCCCTCTTGCTGGTTGGTCAAGACAGGCTGAGCAAAGGTGGGGAGGGGGGGATGATGAGAGCAAGCATGAAGCAATATTAACACGCTACACTGCCATTGAAAAGATCCATCTCGTTTATTCGTGTTCGTTGCTTGGCTCTGGAAGATAGCCGGTCATGTATGCGTGTTGAAGATCGGTTATTACTCTATACGTGGAAATATGTACGTGTATTATATTGGCGGATCTCTTCGTATTGAGATGAGTTTTTTCTCTCTCTCTTCGTCTTCTTCGTCCTCTTGAATGGGAGGTTTCTCTCGATACGATATGATGTTGACAACGTCTCCTTTGTGTTTGATAAGATGGATTGGGATTGGTTGGCTCAAGGTTGTAAGGGGCGGTTTGGAGTTGATGGGGCTGAAGACGAGGACGAGGACGAAGAAGATGGAGAAGAAGATGGGGAAGAAGATGGAGAGAGTTATACGATGCCATGTGGCGACGATTTCATCAGGAATGCCGTCAAACATACCTATGTATATATGTATATATATAGATTGTATAACAATAAAGATGGAGAGAGAGAGAGAGAGAGAGAGAGAGAGAGAGAGATGAGATGGTCTATTGCCAAGACTAGATTTGCTTTCTTGACTGATCTTCTTCTTCTTCTTCTTCTTCTTCTCCTTCTCCTTCTCCTTCTCCTTCTTCTAGGAAATCTCCCTTCCCCTACCTATTTCAGCTGTATACTATCCTACTACCTACCTACCTACCTACTAAGGTAGTACCTACTACTACTGAAGGTGCAAATTCGGTCCGTTGGGCAAATCTCGGATCCGGCCCTGACCGTTATTCTGGTTCCTATTTTGATTCACTCCGACATTCCGATTGTTGTCTACTATGTCCAAGAGGTCTTGGAGACGTTGATTCCCTCGGAACGGTCCGAATCCGACTTGCCGTCCATTGGGTCGATTATTCCAGTTGTCATTCTGTGCCGGATTATGATTTCCTCCTGGTCGCAACGGACTGGCGGTGGTCAATCCCTTATATAGATGTGTACATACATAACCTCATAGGTCCTCATGAGGGTCATCGCCTGCCTAGGTAGTACCTATAAAAAAAGATCAGCTCTTCGATCGCCGCAACAGCCCACTATGTTTATATCATATCACTTGATCACGGCAGACGTCATGGACTCACCCGGCCGGTGAGAACGGTGTTGGCGAGGAGGTCCCGGGTTGGCGGATCCGGACGGCCGGGTCATGGCTTCATGTACATGACCATGACCTTGAGACCGTTTGAGCAGGTATTGTGGATGCCTGTTCGGCAGGTCCGTGGGGGCAGGAGAAGTATGCGTTTGCGTTGTTCCTAACGTAGTCCATTGTTTCGTACCGAGATGTGTTGATTTTCGTTAAGGATGCCTATATATAAGAAAGAAGCCATCGTCCTCCCCTTCAAAGAAAAGGGGTAACATCGACTTCATCGAGAGGCCCCTATGTACCAGTCAAGGATTGCTTGCTGATGATACCGGATCGCGTCGAGTCACTGACAGCATTCGACTACGGAGACGGGTCGTAGTAGAGTCTCTATGTTGACTTTTGATTTGTGTGATGAGCGCCGTGTGCTACCAATACTATCATACTGAAGGTTCCGACCCGGACCGTTGCCGCTTCCTACCCGCATCGTTTCCGAGAGACAGGTCCATGGGCGAATTATTGTCCACCTTCAAGCGCGGCAGTCCCATCGCGTGGCCTTGTAGCCGACGGTTTCCTCCAAAGGGTTCCTTTTGTTCTTGTTGTTGTCCACTGGGTCGATTCATGGGGTGATTTGCTGCCGGGATTCCTGAACCACCCGATGGGGTTTGTCCTCCTGGCCACGACGGAATGGCCGTCACCAATCCGATGATGGTGAATAGGGCAACAGTCCTCCTCATTTGTGAGAAAGTAGTGGTAATGTCGATTTGGGAGATATTTTTCGCGTCAAGTCTTGTCTTGGGTGGGAATGGAAGGCTGAATTAAGTGCAGAGGGGAGGACCTTTCATCTATCCGGTAGAGGACCTTTCCTTATATACTACCTACCATGTGGCAGCTCCAAAGGAACAGACACAGAATAGCTGGTTTAGGTTATCGTTCCCAGGCAGGGCTAAGAGATATCCTCAGGTCGTTGCTACTTGTCAGGGGTAGTGGATATGACATATTCTTGGCAGCAGAGTTTTCTAGCAGAGTTCGCAACCTTGTTGGTTATGGATAGCATACATACATACATACGGAGTATTCGTAGTTGCTTCGTAGCCGTATCCGTACGTAGGTAGGTAGACAAGGGTCATCCTGTCATCAATCAGCCTTGTCAGCCCTATCAGCCCGGATCACTTTGATTGATTACTTACGCGGCAAAGGTGAAGGATACCATCCGGTAGTAACAACGGCGGCAAGGAAAGATCTTACCCGGCTTGTTATAGGGAGGATCCGGACGGCCGGGTCATGGCATCATGAGATTGAGGCCGTTTGAGCAGCAGGGATTATGACTGTTTCGGCATGTCCGTAGCTTTATGTATGCGTTTCTTTGCTGAATAGGTTCTTCTTTTTTATTGACGATGGCCTCGGCTGGTCTGTGGACCTCGAAGCTTGATCCTACTTACATACATTGGTAGTTCACGATAATAAGGAGGTATGTATAGGGTGCCTTCGAACAGGATCCTCGAAGACACCGCCCATCCCTCTGCGGAAAACCTCGACCGAAGCATATCTCATCGCCTATATACTAGGTACATACATACGTGGGCGATCGAGCGAGAAAAGGACAGAAAGTGATGTCGACATGGGCAGGCCGCGCGTCTTCATTAGCCGCTGATTATCACGAGCTCTATGCCTTCGATGCCTGTTATACGGAATATGTACCTATCTACGGACGGTTTGTCAAACTCCGATGTTTCCTTGGCGGACCAAAGCGTCCGAGAGATGGCCCGGGGGTTGCATCGACGCGGTTGCGTCATCGATCTCGAGACATACATATAAGAAAACACGAGCCGTCAAGCAGGATACTTACCTACCTAGGTATGAATGAAGCAGTCATCTTTACAGAATGATGATGCAATTGAAGAAAAAAAAAAGGTCGTTTGTTTGAAGAGCATCTCTTATACCGAAGCGATGTTATAAGAGACGTTCGCAGAGCCATTTGATGATAGATACTAGAGTGATATAGTGATACGGTGATATACAGACGTTCAGCATCGACCTGTACATATTCACCAACAAGATGCTCACCCACTACATATCCGGCCTCACCACCCTCATACTGCTGAGTCGTTGTGCCGATGCCGTCCCGTTCACGCCTTCGTCTCAGCCTCCCCCACCGGTCGTGCCTCACTCCAACGTCACGTCACACGGCCCCTATACCGGTCCCCTTCCTACCACTACCGGCGCACTCTCAGCCCCTGTCGTTGGCACGTCCATCCCATCTCTGCCTCCCCCTAGCGGTTCCTACGACTATCCGGCCGACGGCGAGCTCCATGGCGATCAGCCCGCGCCCTTCACCCCAAGCGGCGGCATCGGCACCGACGGTTCGGCTCCCGTATATCGCGTCCAGAGCGACTTCGACTACCAGTCCCTCGCCCTCGCCCTCTACCAGGAATGGATCGAGCTGGACCTCTTCCACTGGGGTTTGGAAAGGTTCACCGTCGACGAGTTCGAGGCCGAAGGACTCGATGCCCATGACCGCTTCCTCCTGCAGTACATGGCAGATCAAGAGGTTGGCCACGCCACCGTCTTGACAAACATGCTCGGCCCGCAGGCACCGAAGCAGTGCACCTACAACTACCCCGTGAAAAGCGTGCGCGAATACATCGACTTCAACCAGAAGCTCACCAGATGGGGCGAGGCCGGCGTATACGGCTTCCTACCCCATCTCAACTCGGGCCCCGCCGCCCAGCTTCTCCTCCAGAGCATCACCGTCGAGGCTCGCCAGCAGATGATCTTCCGCCAGCTCGGCGGCCAGTTCCCCATGCCGGAATGGCACACCCCCAGCATCCCCCAGAGCTGGTCCTGGACCCTCCTGGCGCCCTACATCTCGAGCTGTCCCTATAATCAGACGCGACTCGTATGGCAGAACTTTCCGGCACTGCGTATACTCAACCAGCCCGAGCCCGGCCGCGACCGCTGCGGCCCCGCCGTCAGCCGGAACGGGAGCGTCCCGCTGTCGTACCCGGGACGCAAAGTCTTGCTTCGGTGGGACGGGCCGGGGCAGGTCGTCGGTCCCAACAACAGCTACGTCACGGCGACGAACGTACGGGAGCCCAAGTTCGCCGCCTGGGTTTCGCAGTTGAACGTCACCTACTCGCCGCTCTTGAACGTGAGCACGCGAGACAGGACTGCCTATACGCTTCAGCCGGATGTCTCGACTTGGGACGGTGATCCGGCCATCAACGGGACCATGTTTCTGGCCCTGACGGATCTAGACCTTTACGTGACGCCGTATAATCTGACGCTCATCAACCCTCATGTTGCGGCACTTGCAGTGTATCAGGCTGGTTAGTAAATCTATGCTATGTGTATATATGTGTGTATCCTGAAAACGGAAATAATACACCTTCTCTTCACATCTCCATACATACAAAGTGAATCCTCCCCCATCAGTAGCACCATAACCGCTTATAGCCAAACAGACATCCCCCCCCATACTTTTCCCTCCTGCAGCACTCCTCTCCCGGATTCGCCATCCCTCTCCTCGAGCAGATGACGGAAAGCGAAGCCTCCTCGGTAGAGAGGACGAGCTGCCTCTGATAATCGTTATACCGGTTCCACTCCATGCCGGAGAACTCGGACCCTCCGCACGAAAGGGCGTTTCCGTACCACTGACAGACCCTATCCTGATAGGAGCACGTCTCCGAGTTATGCGGCACGCCGTAGATCCTCCTCTCCTGGAGAGGGAACCTCTCGCACCATAGCTCCTGATATCCCATCACGCACGGCTTCCCGTACGCCCGGCAGCAGTCGTTGCCCGGGTTGACGCCGTCGGACCTCTCCTTGCAGATGTCGGACTTCTTGAGGTAGCGCGTTGTGGCGACGCGTTGAGGGTACGGGTCACGGTCTACGCGGATGGCGAGGCTTCGGGTGCAGAAGCCGCGGTAGAGGCGGCCGCGCCATTTGCACTTGTGGCCTTTGAAGATGCACGATCCGTCGTATTCGTGGCACGTGGCTGTGAGGGCGTGGAGGAGGATGGCTATGGTTAGGGATAGGAGTATCTGCATGGTTTGAGAGAGGGTTTTCAAAAGAGCAGTTGGTTGATATAAGTGAACGAAGGTAGAAGAAAGAAGAAGAAGAAGACAGAGTAAAGGAAAAGAAAAGAAGAGAAGAGAAGAGAATGCTGGTTGTAGTTTTGGTTCCTACATCGAAGGGCGAGGGGGATTCCCATAACCCTCTTTATGCTAACTCTTTTTCTCCATCTTTCTCTTCCTCTTCTCATCTTACTCCACAAAGCCCAAGGCCAGCAAGGGGGGGGGGAGCGGTGGATGGGAAAAGCAACAACAAGATGAAGAGGGCCTATACTTGGCAAAGACAGACAACAGCTGCAGGGGAAAGCTTTTCATGCAGACTTGGGGGGGGGGGGGGGGAGATTGCTACGACGGTGATTACCCTTTAAACTAACAGACCAAGAAGAGAGAGATCGGCTTTGAATCTAACTATTACATAAAACACTACTAGTAGTTATGAACAGGACATGGAAGGGGAAGAGGGAAGGGGGAAACGAAACAGGGAAGAGAGACGTTAGCTGGTCCAAAGCGGTAGTAGGGCTGGAGGATTCGGGAAACCTTGTCGGGGATTAGAAACTGTAGCACTCGATCATGCCCGCATTACATTACATTACATACAACGTTTAGGCTTTGGAAGCGGGAAACTTGTCAACCGTCGTTGTTTGATGCAGAACGGAAACTATCGTGATCTTATGTATGCGGCAACCTATCAAGACGTCTGTCGTTACGTTGACTATCCACTCGCAGGAAACACGTTGTCATCTGTCGGGGCATGGCAACTCAACTCAACTCAAGTAAGGGAGTGACGGGGGGGAAAAAAAAAGAACGTGGAGAGGAGAGTTTAGAGATGAGAGAGTTTTCCTTCCTTTCTTTGACACACGATAATTATAATAAGCTCTCTCTCTCTCTCTTTTCCTTGTCACGACTTGTAAAGAGTTTCACGGTTGTCCGATGATAGTTCTGGAATAAGTGTGAATGGAGACGGAGTTAGACGAGGAGATGATAACGAGGAAGAGGAAGATGGAGGAAGAAGACGAAAGAAAGAATATGAAAGAAGGAAGGATGATGACTTCTCTCTTTGCGAGGGAGGTTGAGAATGAATAGGACCTAAGTAAGTAGGCAGGCAATCGGTAAGACTGAGAGCATGTGCTATATCACAACAAGGCACGTCTTCCCTCCCCTCATCTGTCCTTTCTATCTCTTCTCCCGCCTTCACTCCTCTCTTCATCCCCTTTCTTCTATCTCTCTGCTAAATAAAAACGGCCAAGATTTCTTTCTCGTCATCATAATCATCGTCGTCGTCTTCTCCTCAGAAACCTCCGATAGACACAGACGACATAGTGTCATGATTCGTCTCCTCGACCGGATTTCTCGAAAGTCAGCAAAGACTTGAAGATTCTGTCTGTCCGGGAAGGTCATCGTCTCCAACTTATACGATTATCCTTGTCCAGTTACCACATGTGAGAGACGGAAAAATCTTACCTCTTTGAGATGACGAGGAAATATATCCTTCTTCGTCTTTTTGATACGGGATCCCCTCCCTACTAATCCAAATCTCTATTCAACCTTGGGGGCAAATAATCGATGTGTTGCTTTGACGTCGATCCGTGTCTCTACTAAGAGCAGACTCTCTCATCCTCTCTCTCTCTCCCTCTCCTCTCCTCACATGAGTAACTACTTACCTGCCTACTAGCTACCTACCCACCTAGGTAGTCAAGACAAAAGACGACATCCCTGCCAAGGGTACAACAGCGAGAGATGAATAATTATATCACGCAGTCTCGATGCTTTTTCAACTGATTCTGCGGTGAGGGACACTAATGAGAGAGAAATCTCAAGGGATGGAGAGTTGGTTGCATACATGTACGTTATACTAAGAGTAACAAGCTCTCGGGAATGAGTGAGTGATATATATATATATAAAATATATATTCATTACACAAGTAAATCCCCTTTCCATGACGGGGCTGAATTCTCGGTTTGCCAACTAACCAACTAACTACATGCAGTCATTGTCAAGTACGAAGGATGACAGGGAAGAAAAGAAGAGAGAGCTGAACCGGAACAGAGCGGTATAAACTTGGCTTGGCAAAGAGAAAGTAAGAGGGAAGTCAGTCTCTCTGACCAAGCATCTCTCCATATGATTCAAGATCTCGATGACGACGTCGTGCCCTCTCCCTCCCTTATCAAGCAAGACCCCATCCATGAGTTGCGCTGATGAGAGGATCCCTTGCCTACCTGGGTTATTCTCAGTGGGGACCAGATCGAGATGTATGTACATACCTACTACCTATGTAAACACTATAGAGAATGGCCGCGTAGCAGCGCCCCGGGTTCGGAGCTTTGTTCCGGCCTGGCTTGGTTGTTGACCTCCTCATCTCCGAACCATTTATTTCTACCAAGACAACATCCAAGGCATGATGAGAATTTCTCTTATACACTGCCAATTCATCGACATATCTTGAATCTATATCAAGACATATGCTACCCGTCGTCAGTCCATCAAGTCTCCCCCCCCCCCCGAAAGAAACATACAAAAGGAGCGTTTCCCCTTCCACAACAAAGAGTAATCGCCACTTATGCCCTCCACGATGGGGGAATCGAGATACACCATGCCAGATAGAGAAAGAAGGTTACCACGGCGAAAAGGGGGGGGAATATATACTTCTCTCAACCTTTTTTTCCTCCCTGATATATAGCGGAGAGGAAGGGAAAAAGATGAAAGCGAATCCCGAAAGCTACGATTGGTAAGATACCGTAAGTAGGTCATGCTGTTTTCTCTTATACACGCCTGAGTTTCAACAAAGAAGCTGAAAAAGGGAAAGGAAGGAGACTGATACACACGTGCTATACCCCTTGTTTTTTTTTTCCCTTTCCCTTTCAAGAGTTTAGAATATGGGGAATGACGGAGTTTATGCTGGTTTACCTATCTGTAGTCACTTTATTCTATGCCATCGTCAACTCGCTTCCTTATACGGCAACTTGTCAGCTTCACAAGACATACGATATACCGCCTGTTTCTACAAACCATCTGGTCCTTCGTCAGTCCTACACCGCCAGTAGCTTTTCCTTTACTTCATCTTTACCTCAAGAGAGGGGGGGGCGCCAACAAAGTTGAGCCATTCGGAAACCCGGTCATATCAGCCCTCTCTCCGTCACCGTAGAAGGATCATGCTTAGAAGACGGGGGGGAAAAGGCAGGAAAGGGGGATGAGAGACGAGTTACTTTTTGAAGGGAGACCTTTCCCCTTCCCCCCCCCCCCCCTCTCTCTCCCCATAGTATCCCTAGATTCCTAAACCTAGACTCTGTATCTTTTTTGTTCTTCCTCTGATTTTTCTTATCGTCTTGAACGGTTGAAAAAGTTAAAGAATGAAGCTGAAGCGGATCATCCTTTGCTGCTGCTTTGAAATCTTCAGCTTCACCGTCCTCGTCAGCGGCCGTAACACCACGACTGAATCATGTCTCCAGGAGCTCAGCCGGAGAGACGACGCAGACGGACGGAACGACGACACGAATACCCTTCACGTCGACTACTTCCCCGTCGGCAAGGGAAACAGGTTCGCGAGGAAGAGGTTCCCGAGGGGCATCGGCTCGACGCCCAACTTCCACGCGGCTTCCATCCTCAGTCTGATGGAGGTCGAGACGGCTCTTAAGCGGATGCAGAAGGCCTACCCGGATAGGATGAAGCTCGCGACGACGGGGATAAAGACGCACGAGGGAAGGTCAGTCTACTTCACCGTCTTGGGATCGTCGTCTCGTCCACCGCGCGTCTTCCTCGTGGGAGGGACGAGAGGTCGTGATAGGGGGGGTCCGGATTACCTCGTCTACCTCATCTCCGACCTCCTCTGGGCGGACAGGCACAACTCCAGTCTTCGGTACGGGGGCAGGGAATACGGCGTCGACAAGGTGCGTCGCGTTCTCGACCACGGCCTAGCCTTGATTCCCCTCGCCAACCCGGACGGGGTGCACTACGATCTCATGACGGGATCTTGCTGGAGGAAGAACCGGAGGCCGAGGTCGAGCGTCAGTGACATCGGCGTCGAGATCGATGCCAACTTCGAGGCTGTTTGGCATGATGAGAGGCTGGCTCAGGAGAACGCTACCCGACTTGCCATGGCTAGAACCATGTCCCGCGATCGGAAGAGGCTTCATCTCGTCGAGCCGGAGCATCTGCCGGAGCCGGAGATGCAGAGCATCTACAACGTGCTGAGGGACGTGACGTCCGTGTCTTGGTATCTTGACGTTCACTCTGTTCAGGGCCAGGTCGTCTACACGTCGGCGAGGGGGGAGGTTGACCATCGACAGAAGAGATTGTCCCTGAGCGGGAGGTATAGAGATCGCTTTGGGGGGCGAGGGACGGGAGATAACAGCGCGGAGAGATCGGCGGCGCATAGGATGGTGAGGGCGATGAATAGCGTAGGGGACGAGGCGTTTTACAGGGCGTATGAAGCTGCGGCGGCTGCGGCGGCTGCGGCGGCGACGACAACAACAGCAACAGCATCGTCATCTTCATCGTCATCAGCGTCATCGTCGTGGTCGTCGTCATCTTCGTGGTCGTCGTGGTCGTCATCATCGTCATCGTCATCGTCATCGTCATCGTCATCGTCGTCGTCATCGTCACCCGTCTGCGACGATTCTTCTTCTTCTTCTTCTCCTTTTCTCCATCAAAGCAGCCGAAGAGAAGAAGAGCAAGTAACAGCGAAGAAGAAAGAAGAACATCATCATCATCATCCTCCTCCTCCTCCTCCTCCTCCTTCCCCTCCCCCCCCTCCTCCTCACACCATCAACAAAAGGCACTGCCTCGGCCCAAACCGCATCAACGCCCTCAGACTCATCTTCGGCAAGCACGTCGACACCCGCCGCTGCCAGGACTACTTCTACCCCGACGCCTACAAGTATCACCAGAACATGCTGCAGACGACCGTCGGCCTGATGGAGTTTCTCCTCAACGCGGCTGAGGGGGGCGGCGAGGGGGACAACATGTTTCGCTGTTAGCTTTCAAAGGGAATACGTACGTGTATGTTTTTGTATGGGCAAACTTTTGTTCAAGTCATTCCTATGTTCTCATTCCTAGATAGAAAGACGACGACGATAGTCTTTCTCTCTACTAGCTATTCTTGATACTACTAGAAGAAGCTGTTCTTAGTCCTTGCTGTCTACTGCTTTCCTCCTATGAAATTCAGCATCTACACCCTTACAACTCCCCATCCAACTTCGCCATATCCCTATCCTCAGGACACTCCCTCTCGTGAAAAGTGACGTTGACGTAGTTGTCTCCCGACTTGGTCACCCTCAGGAACTTGTCCGTGCCGACGGTCAAGCCCTGGTCGTCACGGAGGTTGTCCACCCTCAGCTTCAGGGGACAGTTACCAAGGTAGCGCTCGTCCGCGCCGCAACGGTCGTTCTCAGCCCAAAAGTTAACGTAGTACCGCGCCGTAGATGCAGAAGGGTAAAGGAGACCGCCGGAGGAAAAGGGCTGGGCATTAGCGGCGACTATGGACCCCTGAGGGGAATAGTCGTTGCCCTCTACGTCGAAGAGCCAGAATCGAGACGGGTTCCAGAGGATCTGTCGGTAGGGAGACGTATGGGGAAGACGACACTGTCCGACGCTCTGGCAGACCCTAAACGTCGTCTTCTTGTTGCCGTCTCCGAAGCGGAGGTAGCCCCATGCGACGGGCTGGTGACCGAGCTGCTCGCCGTTTGAGTTCTTGATGATGTAGCAGTGGCCGTAGCGGAGGGTGGTTGTCATGGCGTGGGCGTCGTCGTCGGGGATCATGACGTTTTGGTTGTTGTTGTTGTTGTTGTTGCTGCTCTTGGCGTGGGCGACGGCTTGTTGGGTGAAGACGGAGAGGGTGAGGGCAGCAGCCGCGAGGGCATCCTTGACGGAGGAGAGGAGCATCTTGCCAAGTTTTGTTCTATAGGTGGGAGAGTCAAGTTAAGGGGGGGAGTTGAGGAGAGAAGACGGCAGTGATATCAAGGCAGAGGAGGGTGTCCTTTTATGCTTGAATTTGATGGACTGTATGTACGTACGTATGGCAGATCCTTACCTTGTAAGCGCTTATAACCCTCTACTGATACACATCCCATCCCATCCCATCCCATCCCATCCCGTCCAGGCATCACAATATGTATGTATACGAAGATGAAAAAGAAACAACATGACCCAGTCGCCGAGCAAAGTAAAACCGATGAACCAATATTATGTACGCCCCCGTGCTACGATTCTACACACGAGGTTTGAGATTTCAGCCACTCAGCCAAAGAGCTCTTGAGGAAAAGAACATGCAGCCGGATGAGACACAATCATTCATTACTTTTTATAAGAACGAGAAAAAAGGATTCTTGTTCCTTTTTTCTTCCCTTTCTTTTGCTTCCCTGTGTCTCTTCCTTTACTATACATTACGTTGTTGACGGTGTGACGAAGCCACTTTCTTCCACTGCCTGGTTCGAGACATCGTCTCAGATGATGAAGCTGTGAGAAGGTTCGGGGAAGTGATCGTCCTTTCTCCTGTAAGTCGTTCTTCAGTTGGAAAGCAGAGGAAGAAAAGCAGGCGAGAGAGGAGGAAACAGTCTCGAGACGAGAGAAGAGAGAGAAGCTGGTGTTGTAGCTACTATTCATCGTCTCCCACAGCTTTCATCTACCGTTTCCAAAGTGAAGCATTCATCCCTCAAAGATACATGTACTTACACCCAGTCCTGGCATCAGCAGCATACAAGAAAGGAATCCTCTCGATTAGAAGGAGTCCTCGTATATGCAACTGTTTTTCTCGGCCGTCTGCTGATTACTCGTCTTCACTCGGTGTCGAAGCAAGCCCCTCAGCCTTGTACATACATGCGTATGTGCAGGGGTTCAGTCTGGAATCACCGGCTCTCCCTCTCTGACGAAGATGTTCTCGACGTTGGCGTAGAGTTCGACAGGGTTTGTACATACGGATACGCCGTTGTGATGATGGAGGGCGAGAGTGGTCTATGTCCAACTTGACTTGATGTAAACAGTAAGCTTCTTAAAACTGCTCTGTACTAGTAGTTATCAGCATGTCTAGTATATACATGTATAGACCTCTTCGCGATGAATGACAAGATAGTGGATATGCTCTAGTAGCTGGTCAAGACTCAACACCACACCCTCAACTCAATAAACCCCCTCACTCACCATCCTCCCCGAAAAGAGATGAACCTCATCCTTCCCCAGCAAAGGTAAAAGTCATGAAACCAATCCCCCCAAGCTCAAACGCAATACCCATGAACGCAAACGCTACAGCCTTGATAAAAGGTACAATCCCTCGAATTCCCACAAGGCGCACCGTCGCACGTATCCCTCCGACGAAACTCATTCATCGTAATCTAAAACATCTATTAGAATATCCAGACTCCAGAGAGAGACAGAAAAGGGAACAGGATCCTAGGTAAGAAAGAAAGAAAAACGGTAAAACTCACGTCGCGGGCAAAGGTGACGATAGGGAGAGCGAAGAGGACGGTGGCGAGGATGTTGAGCTTCATCTTTGTTTTGAATTTTCTTTCTTCGGGGAAGATTGCTTGACTCTTTTGAAGTTCTGAATAAAGTCTTTGTTTCTTGACTGTTGCTGATGTCGAGTGATGATATTCCCATCTCCAACAGGGACGAAACCACAATCTTATATCCCTCATTCACTAGATAGAACAACGACTTCAAACTCGATTCTCAGACTGCGCCTCAACATAACATTCGACGTAAAAGGTCAAGTGACGTCCAAAAGCAGCACATGATCACTTCTCCTCAACCTGCTGCCTTCTCCCACGATTCCACAAACCTTGAAGCTATTTTAAACACATCTACACAAGTCAACGATAACCTCACCTGTCGAAAGAAAGGCAGTAAGGAAAACGAAAGAAGCGGTTCAGTTTACTTACTTGCTTTCGTATTTCGTCATAGACAACTCGTCTCGTGACGGGTTCTATTCCTGTAAGGTGTTGGTGTCACCTCATCGTACCGACTGCCGCTCCCCAACTCTCCCTCCTACCTTCAAGTGACATAGAGAGACAAGGAGGCTTAAAAGTTGAGAATAGTAAGCAGCCATATTCTTCGCCTTCGAGAAAGCAACTAAGACGTGGAAAATATAGTGTATTCAACTTCGCTTCCTAGGTTAAAACCAAAGACTCTACCTTGTAGAGATGACTTCATCAGAACTGCTTCACCTTCGCAGCTCATCATTCAGCACCAATAAAGATTAATAGATATCAAAATTACAAGTATAATATTCAAAAGCTCGTACACCATAGCCTCAACGTCAGATCCAGAACTCGTTTAACTTGAAGTCACGGGATAAAGTCAACCCCCATAACCTCATCGTAAAACATCGACACTTTTCCCCCCATCTCAAAGCCAATCTTTACCAAATTACATCCCGGAAGTGAAAAAGACAAAGAAATGACCTTGATATCTCATAAGGTCGCTACCCAGCTCGCGTGAGCCAAGATAAGGATAGAATCCAAGAATAGCCGCACCCCTTTTCCCGAGATGGGCATATCCTCTATGCAAAGGATACATGAACATATACTATGTACTAGTATGTCTGTGTATGCCCGTCCGGAAAACATGATATCAGCACGCGTATAAACAAACGAACCAAAAATCCCCATGACAAATCTCCCCTTCCAAGCAACGCTTATTACTCTCCCAAAACACACCATATCTGTGCGTTCACGACATATATCCGTCCCCAGTTCATAAGCTCCCAACCAAGCAGGCGAGTAAACGCAATACACCAGACAAGAAACATATCATATCACCAGATTACCAATTTCTACCATCTAATAAGCTCGACATATATGTGAGAACAGCTAGTTAAACTAGGTAGGTATATTAAACGAACGATTTCTAACTCCCCTTTAACCAGTGCATCGCCTCATAAACAACACAACACCGCTCCCAAAACAAACAAGCGAAAGGAACAAGCAGCAAATCGCAATCCTTCCCATCCTCGTCTAACCAAATCATACCCCCTACTCCCCATCTATACCTTTTCGTTACCGAGTATTCGCCAACGTCACATCGCAAACTACATATGTATTAACCTAGGGTCGGCGCACCCCCCAAACGAAAATAAGAAGGGGAAAACTACTACATACATACATATTCAGGGGCGGGGAGAAACCATCATCTTACCAACTGCAATTCTCATAAACCTACCAGCTCGCTAAAACCCATATCTCTTTCCATCATATAGGTAGTATAGTATCATATAGTCTGTATGTAACCTCTCGCAACCCGTTACGTCGCAGCCTATCCCCCCCATCACTATCCCTATATACCACCACACCACACCCCCCCCTTTCCACCAACGCAGTCCCCCTCGGCATGTGACCCGACCCTGTCAGAGTGACAAGGCATAACGAACACATTTGACCTGTGTGTGCATGCGATCCCAGATAGCAATTCTCCGCTGCGTGCACATGTCATACATCATGATGCCTACTAAGCTTCGCCCCTTAGTGAGTCCTTACACACATCTTTTTCAAAGTAATGCTTCACGTGGTAGAAAAGTATCCATCAATTCATACTTCTCCTCAACACTATCATTGCCTCGTCACGAGCGCCGCTCCGGGCCCCGTTCAAAAACGCAAGGGTATAGACAAGTCGGGAAGAGCCCGACCATGTGAAAAAGCAACAGCAGGAAGCCCCCCTCCCTCAAGCAACGCCGACCAGTCCAGACTCCATCCTTAACTCACTTTGCAGTCTCGCCGAGTTTGTATATAGGTTACAGGAAGCAGAGGAAAAAGAGTAGTAAGAGGGAGAAAAAAAAAAGAGGCAGATGATGACGATAGGACAAGAGGAATCGACGAGAGAGAGAAAGTAGAGTCATAGGTGTAAAACAACAGAGAGGAAGAAAAGACGTGACAAAGAAAGCGCGAGAAACACACAGTCCTGTCCCCAAACAGAAACCCCATGCCACCCACCCTGTCTGCCCGCTATACGCAAATCAAAAGCAGAAAAGGAAGAGGGCAAAAACACAACCGGTCAGAACCTCTCCATAAGATTCCGTCTGGCCGTCCACATGCGCGCCCGCTTGCCGTAAATGTACATGGGAACCGTCGTCAGCAGGACCAGCAGCTGGATGACGCCCAGCCAGATAAACACCCGCCGCGGCCCGTCCTTGGCCATCCAGTTCGCCACAAACAGGCTGAAGATGAGGCCGTGAAAGATGTTCTTGGAAAAGTTGAGCGTCACCAGCGCCTCGCCCGCGTACTGGCGGTAGCTGTCGACGCAATATGTAATTGACGTCGTCGATCCCAGCGAGCAGCCAAAGGAGAGCACGCCGAAGAAGATCGTCGGCACGATCCACGGATCCTTGTCCTGCGCCGACCAGCCGAAGCCCATGAGCCCTATGCACGTCGTGATGAGCACCGGGATCACCATGATCAGCCGAAACTCGGGCTCGTAGAGGCCACCGTTACGACGCGACAGCGCCCGTACGATGACGTCGCTGACCTTGCCCGCCACTCCCGTTCCCAGGATGCCCCCGATGAACGGCGAGATGTACACCAGGCCCGTCTGGAGCGCCGTAAAGTTGTAGATGCTGGGGTCGCGGTAGATGATGGCCATCGTCTCCGAGATGACGATGAGCCAGCCGATCGAGCACGAGTAGACGGCGGCCGACCACAGAACCGGCGGGTAGGCATACAGCACAAACGGCCGCAGCATCACCTTGACCCAGTTGTCGTTATTCAGCCGGCCGTGGAACGGTCTCAGCTGCTGAACAAACGTCTGCGCCGGCTGCCGACGCAAGTTATACGTGTAGGCCTGCACCTTAGGCGGCGCCTTGAGTGCCGACGCCGGGATCTTCTCCGTGTCGAGGTTGGGCCCGCCGGCCGCGTAGTCGATGTTGAGCGCGCTGCCGCGCGGACTGACATGCGCGTAAGGCGACGACGGCGGCAGTTGGGGGGACTCGCCCGTCTCGTCCGGCCGCGTCGACGGCGGCGGTACGACCCAGTCGGGCGTCCTGGGGGATTGCACGCCGCTGCCGCCGCCGTCCGAAGGTCCGCGCAACTCGGGCGAGAAGCCGACGCGGAGCTCGCTCTGGCGCGTCGCCGCGCCGGGCGACGAGGGTCTGGTGGCGCCTTTGTCTCCGGCTACCGAGGGCGCATCGGGCTTGTGTACGCCGAAGCGGGAAGACAGGCGACGCAGCAGGCTCCCGCGAGCCGACGCCCTCTTGGTCGGCGTTCTGTCCCAAAAGGTCTCGGGAACGAAGAGGAAAAGCAGGATGAAACCAAAACCGACGACGATAGCGACGATCCTGTTGGGTTTAGTCAGTACATATATATGTATATGTATATCTCTTTTTGAGTGAGGGTATACGGACCAAAAGACCCAGCGCCAGCCGAAGCGGCTGATGATGGCGGCGCTGACCAGAGGAACCAGGTTCTTGCCTCCCAGGAGCAGCAGGGTGTAGATGCCGATGCGGTAAGCTCGCTCGTGGAGGAAAAAGATCTCGGCAATGGTGGCGGACGGCAGGCATTCGACGGGACTGATGGCAACGCCCTGAAAGACCCTGGCGGCCAGGAGAGAGGAAAAGGAAGGCGACCATGCCGCCCACAGGCAGGTTGCGATGAAGACGATGGCGCTACCAAGGTAGACGGGTCGCTTGCCGAACAAGATTGCCGTGGGGGACGCCAGGACCGAACCCAGACCAAGACCCATCATGTAGAGACCCGTGGTGAGGGAAACGATCTCGACGTCGACATGGAAGTCGGCGGCGACGTCGGTAAAGCCGGCGGCGATGAGGGGGGTGATGCCGCCGCCGATCATACAGTAGAAACCTAGGGAAAGCAGGGCGGTGTCGCGACGCCAGGCGGGCCAGTTCAGCGGGTCGTTTGCCGAGTCGTCGGGCTGAGGCTCGAGGATGATGGCGCCGTCGCTCGTCGTCTTCTTCTCGTCGATGGGCTCGAGCTGCCGCTGGGAGGGCAGGCGAGGGAGAGCGGGCCCGGACTGGGGACGACTGCTAGGGCCGGGACTCGGCGACAAGCCCGTCGGCAGGGACGAATGCGACGTCCTTGCGTGAATGTTGCGCAGGCCCAGCGGTTCATTGCGATCCGAGGCGAGCAGCAGTACGGAACCTTGGGAGGCATGGTTAGCAAAGGGAACCAGGCCAAGATGCAGATAGAAAATAAAGACGCTCGTCGTACCTGGAACCTCGTCCGTCTCCTTGTCGTTGAGGACGCCCATGCTCCACTTGGAACGGGCTGGCTTCTCGGTGGAAGAGCCATTCTGGCCCGACAAGACCGACGACAGCTGCCTACCAAGGGCGCGGGGCGACTTCCAGCGACTAGGCGACGTCTTGACGTCTTCTTCGGAGGGCATTGCGATGCCGGACGGAGGCTTGTTTTGCGGAGACTTGAAGGACGGATACGAGATGCATGAGCGGCCAAGAGAGATGATTTGAAATGCTGAGAGGAGTGGCAGAAGTAGTAGTAGAAGTAGTAGTAGTAGTAGTAGTAGTAATGAGTTATGGTGGTGGTGGTGTTGGTGGTGGTCTAGCAGAAACAGAAACAGAAACAGAAGAAGAAGAAGAAGAAGAAGTATCCGTAGTAGCTGGTCTTTAGGAGGGAAGCACGGAGAATAGTAGGTGTGTGTGTAAAGGATGGCCAGCAGGCAGTGCGTCCCCGAAAGAAAAGGTCAAGAGTCGGCGATGGGTGATGGGCGAGTCGTCGGGTGCAACGACGCTACCGAGGATAGCGGAACGAAGATGTCTAGTAGCCGGTGGGCAAAACAATTGTCTGCACCGGCGGTCTCAGCGTCATCCCTTCCCAGCGGTCGAGGCTCTTTTCTTCTTCTTCTTCTTCTTTTTTGTGTGCTCATCGCCTTCCTCATTTTTTTTTCAACCCACCCCCTTTCTTTTTCCCCTCTCTCTCTCTCTCTCTCTCTCTGTGAGAGGAAGAAGAATGAATGGATAGGAGACAAGAAAGGTGCGACGGGGCTAAGGGCAAAGGGCTCTCTTGCGACATGGGAGTCGAACAGAGAGAGGCCCTAAAAGGAGGCGAAGCGGAGGCCATGTTTTGGGTCAGGATTTGCGCGGGTGGGAGGGGAGGGTGGAGCGAAAGCGGTTTGGGGCAGCCGAATGCGGAGGTGGAACCGTTTCTCTCCGTTATTTGGCTGTAGCGCATTGATTGACGATTTTTGAGCCTTGTCGGTTCGGTCATTAGGGGGGCTCGTTGCAGAAGAAAGCAGTCAGCTGTTGAGAGGTGAAGTCGATCTATGGAAATTTTTTCTTCTTCTCTCTCTGTGTGCTAAATGGTGTGCGTGACGCGCCGTTTCTTTTCCGGTGGTGGCACGTGAGCCGTCCTTTCAAGTTGGGTGATGGATGGTGGGTGGGTGGCCAGCCGTTGCTAATCATAATCATCAGCATCATTCATCACCGTCATTCGTCACCCAAGTTCACCGCAACAGATGAATTAAATCATTGACACGTATCACCAAATAGATCCCTTCTCTTTCTTGTTTCCGAATCTTCCTGTCTCTGTCTTTGTCTCTTCAGGCTTAGACAACTTTACTTTTCTCTCCCCGTCGAAGAGAAAGATCAAATTATAATGTGCTCGAATGTGATCGCCGCACATGTATCCGCACATGCATCATACGCACTCATACGACGTCGTCACATCACCGGTCAGCTTGTATTCATGATTCAATCATGCAGTCGAGTCAGTCAGTCAGTCAGTCATCAGTCAGTCATTTCATCAGTAATAAGTCAGTCAAGCTTTTCAAAGTGCTGATGAATTTGATATTGTAAGTAAAGGAAACCCTTTCTCCTTCCCATCCCCCCTCATCAGGCCTCTCCGGAGACCTCCCTCACCCCTGACAAGTTCGACCTTCATCTACGGATACCACTAAGGTGGTTTAGGCAAGGATCATCACCCAAACAGAACATGTCCTTTCTTCTTGTCTATGAACATTGTCTCACACTGAATCTACAGACGACGTCTCGGCAAATCCAACCGAAGAAAGTGAGAGGCTTCTCGACTGCTTCTCTGATCCATCCATCCATCCATCCATCTCTCCATCCACTTCCACTCTTCCACTTCCAAATCCACACTTCCAACATCCCTGTCCACACACTTTTCTTCCACTTCGATACCCACCCAGGACCCAGGCTTTTGAGTTCTGGCCTCGGTATGAAAGACAATTCTCGCCGCCGCCCACATTATTATCCTCGCTTCTTGTGCCTCTCCAAGGAATGCCGAGCTGTGTAAAGAGCGGATCCCCTGTTGAAGACCATTTGGCCGCAATCAGTCGAGAACTCATGATGATGATGGACGATTGCAGCGAATAATCAACTACCTTGCATTTGACCTTTAGAGATGCATGAATTTACAATCAAAAACAGCATCATATCAACCCCTGACCATATGTTTGTACCTACATATCAATGTGATAACTCGTGAGCATCTCCAGGTCTACCCCGTCCAATCGAGCGAGCCCTTCAACACTTCATCCCGTCCCGACGGGAGGAAACGAAATAAAAAAGAACTTTACGCCCTCTCGATGGATGCTTCCCGGCAGAGTCGTTAACCTCCAATCACACCCTGAGCATGCAGAACAGAATTCCCCCCCTCCCTTGCGCTCGGCACTTGATGGGAAACGCAAGCCTGGGCCTTCGCCGTCGCCGCCGCCGCGCGTCGACGAGCTGTGGCCTTGTATTGGGTCGGAGATGACAGGACAGGGCACACCCCTCCTTCGGACAATTCATGATGATGGCGATAATGATGATGATGATGATTTACCTCCTCCCGCGCTGCATTGGCTCGAGAACCCGCCCTGAAAATCTGATACAGAGGGGGGGGGAGAAAAAAGGTCCCTTTCTTCTTCCGGCGTGGGTAATGGAGCAAGCCATCCCTCTTCACTGAGAGATTGACGAATCGTGGCCTGAGCCAAGCCTGGGTCCTGGGGTTGAAAGCCAGGATCCGCCTGTAAAGACCGTGAAACCTTATATCTAGTATTCTTCATACCTAGTATCTGATAGTCTATAGAGTATCCAGAGAGGACCACTATATAGTAACGAGGAATGAACCGCGATAACCATCTGCTTCTTCTCCTCTCTCTCTCTCTCTCTCTCTTCCCAGCCTCGACCTTTTTTCTTTCTTCAGACCGTGCTTCTTCTGCCGGTTCCCGTTCTTTTTCTGTCCTTCATTCTCTAACTCCCCGCCTCACAGTTCCTTTCTCAAGAATTTCATACAGACTTATATAGATCGACTCACAAACATAGGGTGATACTATACATACATACATACAGCACACGGACAGACAACCGTCCTACCAGCCACTCTCCCTCAACAAAAAAAAAAAAAAGGCCAACGCCAAGGATGCGGTCCTTGTACGTCCTGGCCCTGGCGCTGCCTCTCGCCGCCGCGCTGCCGCACCCAACCAAGTGGAACGACGGCTCAGACATCGACGTCGAGGTCCAGAACGAGGTCGAGTACAGCTTCGACGGCGTCAACGTTGACCAAGGCGCCGTCTCCTTCAACCAGGATGAGAAAGCCGCTATCGAGACTAGCTTTGACGACGACTTCTTCGCTGACGACGACGACGACGACGACGATGATTTCGATGATGAGGACGATGTTGGCTTCGTCACCAGGTGGAAATACTCTTGGGGAGACGGAGCTGGCAACGGTGGTTCTAAGACTGAGGTGAATGAGAATGGAAGAATCACGAGCACCCAGGTTGGGGACGACGCTTCGACCGAGCAGAGCCGAGGACAAGAGCCGGTGAACACGCAACCTCCTCCTTCAGAGGAAGCTCAGAACGCTCAAGATGTTCAGAACCCTGAAGACGGCCAGAACGCTCACGAGGCTCAGAAAGCCGAGACCGAGAAGCCAACGGAAGAGATCATCGAAACTCCCAAACCCGAACCTCAGCTCAGCAGTATCATCAACATGGGACCTGACCCTTCGACCATCGAGAAGCCTACTCTTCCCAGCTCTTCAAGCGCGGAAGCTCTCACCAGAACCACCCGCGACGCCGTGCTCCCAAGCCACAAGGCCACCATCAGCGGAAGTCCCAGTGACAGCCCCGTCGTCGTCTCGACCAGTCCACCCGTCGTCGTCTCGACCAATCCACCCGTCGTCTCATCAAACACAATCGAAAACAGCCCTTCGCAAACCATCAACTCCGAAGCCATCTCCCCTAGCGTCACAGCCACCACCAGACCCTCAAGAGACGGCGACTCCGTAATCTCGACATCACCCGTCGTCGAGCACAGCCAAGCACCCACCACCACCGCCGCCGCCCCCGTCCCACCCGTCCCAGAAGAAGACGAGACGCAAACGAAGCTGCCGGACCTCCCCGTCAACCCAGACCCAGCCCCCCAACCCCAGCAGAACTTTTCTCAAGACGATAAAGACAACGAGGTGGTTCCCCCTTCACCCTCAGCCGACGACAAGCCCTCCTCCACCCCCAAAGAGTCCGCCCCCCTACCATCGAGCAAGGAAGAGAAGCCCGGCTCAAAGGCCGGTCCCGTCACGCTCCCCTCAGACTCGACCGCAGAACAACAGCGTATCTACGCCCTGAACCTACACAACAACGTCCGTCCAGCCCACGACGCCCCTCAGCTCAAGTGGAGCTCCGAGCTAGAGAACAAGGCCCTCCTCTGGGCACAGCAATGCATCTTCGACCATCCCTCCAAGAACAACGCCTCCGAGAGCCAGTTCGTAAGCCACAGCCAAAACATCGCCTACCGCAAAGACACGGACACGACCAACATGCTCAGGGCCCTGTACGACGGCTTCAAACACTGGTACTACACCGAGAGCGACTGGTTCGACTACAACACTCAGGGTATCAGGACCGACGTCGATTGGAGCAAGGGCCCGGACGTGGGCCACTTCAAGAACATCGCCTCCAGGAACCTCGACGAGATGGGCTGCGCCACGCACATCTGCCCCAGGATCTACATGGACAGGAGCAAGTCCGAGTATGGTTCCCAGTCTGACGTTGCCTTCACCGTCTGCGACTTTGCCCGGAAGGATAAGCGAGAGCGGCTGCCTACGGACGAGTGTAAGCCTCTGATGAGCCCCTGAATCCCCTATCTCACTCCCTGATCTTTTTTTTCTTGGCTCACACCTATCGCAGACAATGCCTTCCAGTCCCGAAAGGAAATCGTCCCACCTGTCGGTCGCGTCCCCCCCATAGAGGAAGCTCGATGGGACGTGTTGCAGAAAGCTTAGACTGTCGTCGGTCCCGATACTACGAACAGAGAGCTGGACTCTGTGTGCTCCTTTGTTGTCACCTATTCACTCTTTTGGACTCATCCCCCGTGATTGATGGAGATGGATAGATAGATACTTTGTCCTTCGTTTACTCTTCGTGTCTGTCTGTCGATATATGGGCAATTCTCTTTCTTCTCTCTCGTTACCTATGTCGTAGAAATTACAACACGCTGGACACGTGCTTTACGGACTCACTCCATCATCATATCATCGTAGTCCGTCGTAAACTGGTCTGTCCTAGCCATTCCCGTCTATCAGGGGGAATAACCGTTCACCTAAGGAAATTGTGCTAGTAAATATCTACCACTTCCCAGCCCTACTTAGGGCTTATGCACTCCTGGACTCTCCACTGTCTCGACAGCACTTGCGCTACTGCAAGTCTGCCGAATTATAAAAGAATAAAGCAAAAGAAAGGAAATGAAGGGGGGGTGGAGGGGCAATGGTATAACTTATAAGACACCTTGCTTCGACTTAGAAACCCGTTGCCCGTTTTCCCCCCCTTACATGATGCTGCACTCGCCCTCCTGCTGCCGCTCGATTCGACTCCGAGAGATCCGCTCTCTCTCTCGCGGACGGCCATGTTTGCCTGCACGCTTGAGGTCCTCTAGGCGCTCACGAGCCTTGGGGAATTCCTGTGCTAGAAAGAATCGAAGGTAAAGTCAGAAAGACAGAATCTTTATATAGCCTTTCTCCTCTGCAGTTGAAAGAAAGGCGAAAAAGGGGAAGAAAAAAAAAACTCACCAGCAGCTCGCCAATACCACCGCTTGGCATCCTCCAGATTCGCAGGCACGCCAATGCCGACCTCGGTAAAGTAACCCATCGCATACTCCGCCTTGGCAAGCCCCGCCACCGCAGCCTTGCGCGCCCAGAGGTAGGCCTCGGTGTCGCTCTGACCGAGGACGCCCTCGCTGCCCGTCAGGTACCACCCGCTCAGGGCCAGCTCAGACTGGTGCTCGCCCTGCGCCGCCGCCTTGGAGTACCAGTAGATGGACTGGCGCGGATCGATCGGGCATCCCATGAGCCCGTACTCGAACGCGCAGCCGAGCCGGAACTGCGAAAACTTGTAGCCCAGGTCGGCCGCGTCCTGGAACAGGCTCAGGGCGTAGCGCTCGTCGCGGATGATGACGTCGTTGGACTGCGCCGACTCGTACAGCAGCCCCAGCTCGTGCAGCGCGTGCGGGTTCTCCTCGTTGGCCCGCTCCGCCGCCCGCCTCAGCCAGCCGACGGCCTCGCGCGGGTTCTTGCTTTGACCCAGCAGCCCCTTGAGCTGGATCATGCCCACCTTGTACATGGCCGGCGGGTCGCCCAGCGTCGCCGCCCGCCGGTACCATTGCATCGCCTTGAGCGGATCCTTGCGCGTCCCGCCTCCCTCCTCCTGCCCGATCTCGCAGCAGACGGCCGTGCGGTAGGCCGCCGCCGCGTGCCCGAGCTTGGCCGCCGAGTGATAGAGCGCAAAGGCCTCCTTGTTGTCCGGCTCGTGCCCGAAGAGGCCCTTGCCGAGGCCGTCTGCCATGATGAACATGGCCTCCTGGTTCTGCGCGTTGGCCAGCTTCTTGAGGATCTTGTGCGCGTCCACCAGGTACCGATCTCGCGTCCGAGCTCTCTGCTTTGCGTCCGGCATCTTAGCCGTCAGCACGTCGGCCGCCTCGACCAGCTTCCTGGCCAGCAGCAGGGCTGAGTCCTGGTCGTTGGCGTTGTGCTTGATGGCCACCCGCAGCCGTTCCAGCTCGGCCGGCGTCACGGGCTGCTCCATTACCGGCACAGGCACCTGATGGCCGGCTCTGACCGCCACCCGCGGCTGTTGTGCTTGTGGTTGTTGTTGTTGATGCAGCGGCGGAGGAGGGGGTGGCATGGGCTGCGGCGGCCCGGATTGTGGTACGCCGTTGTAATTGCGCACAGGCGGCGGCCGGTCGCTGACGCTCACCATCGAGTTGGCCATCAGCCCAGGCCGTACCGGCGTAGGATGTGACGGTAGCGCGTCCGGCGACATCATCTGCGGCGGCGCTGTGCCCGATCGCGGTTCGAATCCTCTAAATCGCTGCCCGTTGCCATGCCCTGAAGGGCCACGTGTCGGCGGTGGAGCCATTGGATCAAAGCCGCCGCCGCCGCCGCCGCCGCCGCCTGCCCGACCATAGCTGCCGGGGTGTTCGGGTTGATAAGCCTGTATGGGCGGCACGGGGGGGATCATCGGCACATCGGCCGCCATCTCGAAGACCGCAGTCTGAGGCTCACGAAAGTTGGCCTCGGACTTGGCGTGGTGTAGCCTGGGAGGCTGATGAGGAGCTCCTCCTCCTCCTCCTCCGCCTCCGCCTCCGCCTCCACCTCGTCGTGGATCAGGGGGGGGACCTCGTCCCTGAAATAGCGGGGCCTCGGCTTCGGGAGGTAGATTGGGTTGCCTGGGGGGCGGCGGGGTAAAGTACGAGTTGAAGACATCGTCAGACGTCTCCTGTCTATACGGACGACCGTGCCATTCTTGCGGCTGCCCTTGGGAGGGATGCTGATGCATTCTCCGCGGCGGAGGCCGACTGCCAGTAGCGGTCGCAGGCCTCGGCGGCACGGCACCCCGACTAGCGGGGTCGTGGAAGGGCATCGTGTCGGCCCGGGGCGGCATCGGTCCCTGTCTCGGCATAGCCTCCTGAGGCGGCATCGTCATGCTCCGGCCGGGAATCGCAAACTGAGATCTGTCGGGACCGGGTTCGCCGTAGGCGTGATATTCTCGTGGCGGACCGGGGTAACTGTCCGGGCCGTTGGCCAAGGGCGGGCGACGAACGGCTAACGAAGAAAACGTCGTGAGTAAAGGGGGGGAAAGAAAAATCAGGGCGTCGCCAAAGGCGTGCTTACAACCATGATCCGAGCTGGGACCACGCGGGGCAGACGCAGGTGGCCCCGGAGCACCTCGGCCAGGCTCCGATCGCCACCTATGGGGAAGAGGTTCCGCACCAGGGCGGCCGCGCGGATCGGGTCCCCCGTAGTAGCCATAGCCGTCGTCGTATGGTCCTCGGGGGCCGGCGTGCTGCTGCTGAGGGGGCATCTGCCAGTCTCCGTGGCCACGATGAGGCGGCGGGGGTGCATACTGGCGCTGAGGCCCGCCGGCGCTGTGGAAGCTCATGTCGGCACCGTCACGGCTGCAAAGTCACGGATGACGCGACAGGTCAAGGGCGCATTTCCAAGGGAGTCGTCGTCGTCGTCCGTCGTCGCGTCGTTGGCCAACAGAGCTCAGAGAGGGGAGGACATGGGCGGGGGATTTCAAGAGGCGACGGGAGTTGCGGCTCGGTTCTGTCGAGTCGTCGATCGGCTGCTGCTGCTGCTGCTGCTGCCACTGCAAGGGAAAGCCTAGGCCGAGAAAAGGCGACAGAGACGGGACGAGCAGTAGGTAGGTAGTAGTCGGCTAGAGGATACGCGGCGGATGGAGGGAGAAGAAAAATGGTCGAAGAAATGATTCAGGGGACAATGGGCTTTTGGGCTGTTGATCGGTAGGGTGAGAGGTATCCTATACTTTAGCGTCGCGGTCGAACGGCGAGGGAAACAGTCACGACAGGGGTTAAAGTGGGGTTGGTCGCCGGTATTTGTACAACTTACGGATACTCTTTTTAGACTGAGGCTCGCTTCTAGGGGTCTCCAGCACAAAGGCTCGAGGGCCCCGGTCAGTTACAGGCTTCTGCATGCTACTAGTGGCCACTGACAGGCCGCCGTCCCAGTCTTCAACGCAGGTGATTACGGCAGCAAGCTCCGACTGGCCTTTCGGGGACAAAAGGTGGCCGTCACGAGATAACATGGGAAGCATTCCTGGCGGCTGCATATATGATTGTACAATGTCTTTGACGACTATTGACACGCTCTTATTGGACGAGCATGAGACGAGCCCGAGACGACGGCGAGCTGACGGCAGCTGACGGCTAGCTCTAACGAATCGCCCGGGCGGCAGTAGCTCTCGGTCCCTTGCAGTTTTGCAGCTGCTCGCAATGCTTTTTGTCCGTGCCTCTGCTTTGTTTCAGCCAGCGGACCATCCGGAGTCTCGCACCCACAGAGAGGCCGTGTGAGAGTGGGAGCAGGAGAAAGAGTGAAAGAAAGGAGACAGAGAGACAGAGACACGGGACTTGGGTCATTTTTGTCTTGTCTGCCTTAATGTCATTCACCTCCTGACGCATAGATCCGTTCGCAAGATCCATTTCTCCCCTGCCGTCACTTCACGGCCCTCATGCTTCGATATCGTCAGCCAGACAATGCCATCGTGGCCGACCAATCAGCACCCACCAAGAGGCATTCGGCGCCGTGCTTGTGCAGCAGCAGCAAGCCCGTCTCCGGCGGCACGACGATCTCCTCGGCCGCTGATTTGCGGTCGTGAGTGTAGAAGACGGTTTCGCCGCCGGCGCAACCCTCTGCCGCTGAGGTCAGGTAGAGCAGCAGCGTCCAGGTCGTACGCGCAGGGGTCGGCGGATCCGTCGCGAGCTCGACATTATTGTCGCCATCGTCTATCTGTGTTGTCAACGGCGCACCAGAATAGAGGTGGTAGATAGCAAAGACGTACAGTGACAATCAAAATATTGTCCCTTGGAATAACGATACACCCTAATGTTAGCATTTAGCCCGACGGGCTCGCCGCCCCTTATCAACTCCCCTCCCAACGATTAGCATTCTTGCCAGACGCCAGACAGTCATCCATTCATCACAGCCAACGCACCACAAATGTTTAACGTCGTCGTCCTCGGCAAGAGCCTCCTTCAAGCCCGTCTGCTCCCACAGCCGACGGGCAAAGACAGCATCGTCGACCTGAAACCGATCATTGACGCGTGCCGCCTCGCCACGCTTCGGCCGCGCCGGCGTCGTCTGCAGCGGCAGCGTCCGGAAAAAGGCCACATAGTCGCGGCAAAGCGAGCGCGGGAAGAAGTACGGGACGAGGGCGATCTTGTCCGTCGCGGGGTGCAGCTGCGGCGCGAGCTCGGCCACCGGCAATGGCGGCTTGAACCGAGGCCATTCCGGCGCCTGTTCGACGACAGGTCGGTTGGCGGAGGGTTTGGCCTTGCCCTTGGGCATGGACGAGACTATGTGTATGTCTGTATGTACGTGTAAGTAGTGATTGTATGTAAAGAGGGATGATGAAGTTGCATCCATCATTGCTTGGCAGTTCAGTTACGTCGGTCTTCTTATCCTTATCGTCCCCCGCAGAATCACCCGGCCAATCAGAGCACTTCACCAACTCAATCTCATCCCGCCTCAACCATCACTATCAGTTCCCTGTATCTACTGCTTCAGGATTTCCGAAGCATTGTTCGTCTCGCCCATCCTGCTCGCGCCTCTCGGGCTCCCGCAACCTAGCCGGAGCATCCCGGAGCCGTGATGGACGACCCCCCGGAACCGCCCGTCACCTTCCAATACTCCCCCCTCCGCCGACAGCTCCACCAGCTAGGCCTCTTCCTCGCCGGCGCCGGCTTCCTCGCCGCCTCCGTCGCCGTCTCCCGCCGAGCCGTTCTCCGACGCCGGCTCGAAGCCCTCCCCGCCTTCCACACGTGCAACCGCAGCTCCCACGCCGCCGCCGACGCCTCCGATCGATTCGGCCTAGCGACGCAGGCTCTCGGTCTCGCGACCCTCAACGTCTGCAGCTTCGGCGTCCTCCTCACCGGCGGCATCGCCTGGGGCTTCGACCTGTGCTCCGTCGCCGAGCTGCGCTTCAGGACGCAGCAGGTTCTTCGTCGCTCTGCTGCCAACGTCGACCCCGAGGCTGAGCGGGAGATGGAAGAGGCTATGGCTTCGCTGTTGCAGAAGTTCGGGTTCGAACCCGCCGTTGACGATAAATCCGCCTCCGGCACTGAGGATCATGTCTCGACGGACAAGTGATGTCGCCTGTCACGGGCACCCTACTCCGTGTTTCTCTTGTGCTCTCAGACGCAGCCGGCAAACTTCCATCGTGTTCTATTCTTGGACGAGATATTCCTGGAGATTCGTACGTCATTGCATCCCTCTCATGCATTAGGGGGGCTTTTTCTCAACGTTTCGCTATTACGCAGTGTGTCTCGTCCAGAAAAAAGTCTCTTGACCGTCGCATACACTGCCACGATGCCTGCGAGGGTCGTTTGTGTCTGTATCAAAGGCAGATGCACATGAAGAAGAGTTGACGTCGGAATTATGCATGTACATAAATGACGTCTTTCTGTGGTGAACACAGCTTGGTGATCTTCCGCGCCCTCCAACGTCAATATACAAATCTATAATTCAAATCGCTAGACATGCCAACTGCCGTTGCCGGGAAGCACATATATGTACGCCGTCCGCCTCTCCCACCCAAGACAAAAAGGAAAACTGGCGTCTTTCAAGTGCTCTGAGCGTGAAGCCGAGGAGGCAATCACGCTGTGCAGCATTACAGTATACGAGGTAGACGCCGCGTGACGAAACCCCCTTTCCCCGTTCTCGTCTGCCATCACTGGCTCTCCTTGGCTTTCATGGCTTTCTTGAGCTCCTGCAGCTCCTCTAGGCCCTCGAGGCTGCTTCTGCGACCCCAGTTCTTGGGCTGCCTCTTCAGAAAGGCGCCGACGGCACCGAGATAGCCCTCATGTCGCAGAAAGTAAGCCTGCTTCAAACCGTTGCTCCAAAATTTGATGGCGTAACTCAGCGTGTTCATCGTCTGCCGGTGTCCTCGAATAAAGGACCCGCCGAAGTAAATGTCTGACAAGTTATGGATCTGCGACTGTAGATAGGCGATATGCCCGATATTGTTGGAGATGGCGTACAGCAACGATCGAGAGATGTCGCCGTCGCCAAAGTCGGGAGCCTCGGGGTCGCCGTCGTCGGTAGCGGCTGCGGCAGCCTCGGAAGCGCTTTTGAGCCGAAAGACCTTGCCGAATGACGAGGCGATTGCGGTGCTCTTGAGGCCGATCTTGCCGTAGTCGGTTCCGTAGATGTCGCCGACGAGCATGTCGACCTTGGCGTTGTCGCCTTGGCCGGCCAGGTCCAGCATCTCGCCAAAAGTACGCGCGCCCGTAAGCAGAGAGAGGAGACCCCAGAGCGTGCCGCCTCCTAGAGAAGTACCACCGACTCGCTGGTAAGAACGCTGACCGGTGACCTTGAGGAATGACACGCCCGAGCCGATGTTAACGAGAAGATACGGGTAGGGCCTCTCTCGGGGGCTGACGAAGTGCATCGGGTCCGTCACAGAGTATGTGAAGACTTCGCGAGGAATCTCGGTGATGAAGAAATCCAAGCCTGGGCGGAGAAGCGACCTCAGGACGTCAGCATCGCAGCCAGCTACGATCGGTCAATGTGGTTGTGGTTTCGACTGACCGATGATGAGACATTCCATCTCGTCCTCCCGCAGCACGTCAACGCCGAGCGCATCACGTATCTTGTCGTAGAACTTGTAGGCGCCGCCGCCCGTGGCCATTACGCAGAGCTCACTGGGCCGCGAGCCATTGAGCTCCAGGTGCTTGTCGCGGAGGTGCTTCATGAGCTCGACGCAGTCGTCGACACGATCCGTCTCAAAGTTCTGGAAGTTCAGCCGACCGCCGGGCTCGGTAGAGTGAGCCTCGCGCGAGAAGTAGACGAGTTTAATGAGCGAGCCACCAATCTGCCGAAACCGTCAGAGGGATCAAGGATAAGAGGCGAAAGACCAGCAGAAGGGGCTAAACTTGCGTCAATGGCGATATGGCTAACAACAGCCGTGTGATTCGGTAGACGGATGTCGCTCGTCTCTCGGTGCGTAGGACTGCCGCTGCCGTTGCCGCTGGCCTGGGCCCGTCCCGGCGCGGGAGAGCACGTCTCGGCATCGACGATGAAGGCGCCCTTGACGTTAATCTTGACGCTTCCGGGTCTCGTGATGGTGTTGTCGATCTCGTCCATCGATGTCCTGGTGCCTATTGCGCTTGACCGGCTCGTTGCGCTCTCATCCTGTCCCTCGACGGCGGGAGTCATGGCGATGGACGGCGCAGGCTGTATCCGCGCATCGGGCGGAGACGGCGACGAGGGAGAGGTCTCGGCGGCGCAAGCAGCTTTAACAGCTGAAGTGTGACGAGGTAGAGATATCAGAGCATGCGGGCCTGTGTGACGACGGATGAAGAACGTCGCGGTCAAGTTGTTGAGGGAAGCTCGGAGGCTTACTATCTCGGTGTAAGGTCGTGACGTAAGCTCGGCTTGTCGGCTATCTGGAGCTGCTGCGGCTGGGAACGGAAGGTATAATCTAGGGTAGGCAGAAATTCTTTTGATTCTGAAAGCAGACCACTGCGCCAAAGATGCAGCACCCGCGGAGATGCTTGACAAGACCTCTGCTGTGTTGCGGTGTATTAGGGCAACACGCATCTACCGAGCGACTAATCTTAACAGCTACGAAAAAGAGAGAAAAAGTTGACAAACTCAGATCCGAATCTCACAACTTAATTAAGAGTTGTCTTACGTATGTACAAAATCTCTCAGCTTCGGCTAGACTCTCTCCCTTTAAAAGAGATATTCGGGAATCTTGGGTAAACGATCTGCATCGCTGCTCCAAGAAACCTCGTCCTTTACGCGGTTGATCAAATCGACTTGCTCCGGCCCCCTCGGTGTGATCTTGTAGGGAAACGCCTCCGGATGGTTGAGTAGTCCCTGCGATATCTCGAGTTTCGGCTCTACTTCCTTTCCCAGCTCGTCAACAGCTTTACCAATATTGAAGACAGCCAGCGTAGACGCGATCGTTAAGAAGACGCTGGCATCGGCGAAGTATCGCCCGGGACATTTGCGACGCCCGAAACCGAACGACAGGAACCTTGGATCGGCCTGTTGATCTGGACCGAGGTGTCGCTCTGGTTTAAAATTCCTAGGATCTGGGAACGTGTCTGGGTCGTTGCACATGGACCATATCGCGGGTATCAAGACGGCGTTCTTGGGGATCGTGTAGTCACCGAGGATGACATCGTCAGTCGCGAGATGGGCTATGCCGAAGGGCGCGACTGGGTTCCACCGGAAGATCTCCTTTACCATGGCGTCGATGTATGGCAGCTTCTCCCGATCTTTCATAGTGGGAAGCCGTTTGGTACCTATTACTTGGTCGAGTTCCTCCTGTGCTTTGGCCTGTACGTCGGGAAATAAGATGGAGGCCAAGATGAAGCTGGCCAGGGTTCCCACTATCGTATCTGCCCCGGCGAGATACATACTCCCGGCAGTCCACTTGATGATGGACTCGTCGGACCGACTTAGCTGCTGTAACTTGTCTCCTTGACTCTCGATGAGGAACGACACATAAGACGCTGGCTGATCTGCTGCCTTCATCCGTTGTCGAACCAAAGAGAAGGGGATGTTGACTGCCGTCTCCGCCATAGTTCTGAATCGCCGGGCCGTCTTCTTGAATCCCGTGCCGGGAAATCCTTCTGGTATGTGCTGAATGGCAGGAAACATGTCGACCTTGGTGCCCACGTGAGAGAATGAAGCTTCGAGCGAAGCCATGACCTTTTCGATCAACTCGACGAGGGGGTCTTTGTCGTTTGCCGCATATCCGTAAGTCATCTTTAAGATGTTGGCGCTCGCGCTGCTACGGGAGAGTTAGCCATTTAGAAAGAGGCACGAAACACAAGTAAGTCTTACGTCCTGAGGTGTTTAATGGCATCATCCGGCCGCTCCATGAGGCGTACGAGGAACCTACAGACTTCCTCCTCTTGCACTGAATAGAAGCGAGACGCGCGTGACCCCGTCCCGATCATCTGATGAGCAAGCTTTCGACCTTTACGGAACCGATCGTTATACGGTTGCAAGGCAAAGAATCTGTCATAGGCACACATCTTCGAGCCAAACTCGGTGGCTGGACGTCCCGAGGTTTCGCCCGAGTTCTTATTCAGAAGCTCATGAGCCACTTCGCGGTCATGGATGAAGATGAGAGTCTTCCCCAAGACGGTGAGGGAGCTGATGGGACCATGGCTTTCTTTGCGCTTGACGAGATCATTCTCCACGTCTTCCTGAGACGGGCCGTTGAAGAATTTGCTGATGATCGACGGCGACTTCGGCTCCGGCGGAAGATTGGGTCCGGGGTTCTTTTCGGGCGTCTGTTTGAAATATCGATGACTGACGAGGAGGCATAGCAGGAGAGCAGGGATGATGTACAGCACTGCTGAGTAGTCCATGGCTGTAGTCGGATCTCAACCGTAGCATGTAGGCTTTGACCTGCAGAGAGCGGCTGAGCAAAACGTACTTGGCTTATAAGACATGATGGGTGGTTATTATTTGCCTCTCATGCTTCTACTTGAAAACATCAAGTGACGACTTAGACGCGTAGATAGTAACTATCACCACATAGTAGCTAGGTAGGGAACCAACAGAACAATGGCATTGAATGCAAGTGGCGGCATTTGGGTTCCCAACAAACTCTTCGTTCGGCAGCCAACAGAGTACATATATCTATCCTTTAGCCGTAGGTTCTAGCCTTAGGTGGCTCTCACCTCGATGCTACTTCCGGAATCACTTGGGTA
Organism: Ophiocordyceps camponoti-leonardi (nom. inval.); assembly: GCA_003339455.1. Taxonomy (NCBI): domain Eukaryota; kingdom Fungi; phylum Ascomycota; class Sordariomycetes; order Hypocreales; family Ophiocordycipitaceae; genus Ophiocordyceps; species Ophiocordyceps camponoti-leonardi. Next base: position 119,906 of record PDHP01000004.1, read on the forward strand.
GATGTGGCTACACACTTTCTCGGCCGGCATCGCAACAGTGTTGCTGCTGTTGACTGACCCTCATGTCGTTCGTTGATCGGCCAGTCCAACAGAAGCGAGATAGATATCATAAGCCATGTGAAGTCATGAAACATATTCTGGTCCTGGCTACAAGTGGTTGACGGAGGAGGGAAAATTGGTGTATGTCAATGTGTGTGTGTGTGTATGCATCGGCAACCATGAGCATAATGAAGAAACACAGCGCCGGTGACGATACGAGACGAAAGTAGGATCTGCCACTTATGCATTCGATGTGTGTTTTCGGTGTTCGTTGCAACGAGTTACCAGATACGGATAGATGTCTCACCAACAGTTGCTCCCGGGGTTGATGCTTCACCGAGGGGGGAGGGCTGGCCAACGGGCAACACGGTTGAAGTGACACCGCAGACCAGCATTCAACTCTTAGGCTGCGGTACGAAAGTCTTCAATATTCCTCTCTGTCACTATGGTTCTGCAATTGTAATCAACTGTACATTATCTGTCGCCGAATCGTGAGCAGGATTCGGTCGAAAACACCGAGGTCGTCTGCTGACGGGTGCGTGCACGTCATCACGAAAGCGTCGCTTACCAACAGGTTGTGAGAAAGACATGTACACTGATGATGTCAAGGACTGGATTAATTTCAGTAAGGTGTATCTCATCTATGCGTTGTGTTCGTGACATCTTCTCCCCTCGGTGTCTTGGTATCAGACATGTACGGATAGGTAGACCTGCAACACTGAGACGGAGACGACGCTTAATATCTGAATCTGGTACATGGTGATGAGCCTTGTTCAAAGCTTTTGATTTCCATATTCCGTCCTGATGATCGCCGCTGCCCTTGGAATGTGGTGGCTTAACATGCCCTACCAACCTACTATCTTGACATTCAATGACCCTACATACAAATGCATACATACAGACAGATGAGCATGACACTCTCTCTTAAAGACCCCCATGCATAAACGCCCAGATTTGCAATCCCCAATTCGCCTCGTTACATCATCATCTTCTCAACAGTATCATCAACAGCCTCAGAACAGCTTGCCGCCGGGCAGAGCGACAAAGATGGCCGTCAGCAACCCCCCGAGAAGCAGTGAAGCCAGAATGGCCTGGATGAAGATGGTGTCCTGGATCTGCCTCAACGCCGGCTCCTGGATCCAAACCTCTCGGTCGAATATCTTGCGGACGACGTTGCGCTTCTCGTACTTGACCACCCATGGCTCGTCCTCGTAACTGTTGGTCGACCCGAACGAGTCGAAGCTACGTCTGTCTAGGTCCTCGCCGTCGTCCTGGACGAAGAGCTCCCACGGTCGAACGTGTCGATGGTGCATCCCGTGCAAGACGACGCACATGCCCTTGTAAGCCGCCACGAGCGTGCTGATGCCTAGTACAAGCGGCAGGGCTACCAGGGCACGATAGCCGCGACCTAGTCGGCTGAGGGTCATGATGACGCCCATCAAGATGCCGCCGAAAATCAGAGTGATGCCGAGGGCACGGGCGAAGAAGACGCGAGCTGGGTTTCCGTTGCAGATAGACCATCGTACGAAGTTGGGATGTGCTTGTCTTCGGAGGGACGCGTCGACGGTCGAGAAGAGGGATCGGAGAGCTGTCGGGTGTGTCGTGTGTGATAGTGCGTGCACCGCTGCTTTCAGCTCCCACGATGCTAGGTTGAGTTGTCGCGGAGCGCCGTCGATGATGTACGTGGCCATGACGCGGTCGATCTCTTCGCGGAATGGCTGGATAGTGACTTTTGAAATTCTGGATCAGCCGAAGATGAAAGCTTCAATGTAAGTATGGACGGCACTTACAAGGCTGTCTGGCTCCGGCTGCAGTGTAGGCGTCCTTTGCTCGCAGGGTGTAGCTGGACGGCGCACTGGATGGTACGCTGGCCGCAGCCGTATACAGCGAGCCTTGGTCATCCCCGGCGCCGTGTGAGCTCAGCGGAGGCGTGTTAAAGGGGTTTGTCCCGGCCTGATCTACACCAGGCTTCTCAAAGTCGGTCCCCCTGAGGATCTCTGCCGTAGCCTGTGGCTCTGGACGCATCTTCTCAGCGTGATCCTTACGAATCCGTGCCACGACGTCGTCTTCCAAGTCCTGCGTCCAGATGGGAGCGAGGGCCATGTCCGCCGTCTCGGCCGATTGGAAGCGTTGAACGTAGTCCTTGTACCACAGCCAGAACTGCAGGTTCTCGGCCGAGTGCTCTATGTAGATGAGGTAGTTCATGAAGTCGCGCACCGTCATTGGCTGATTTTTTTTCCATGACCATCGTCAGAATCATACTATCTGATGTAGATGAACGAGGCCGGCTACTACTCACGGGACAAGTGCCACCATTCATGATGTTATCAAAGGCCAGGCAGTCCGGGATGCCTGCTGAGCAGCCGGACGTCCCGGACCGGATGGAGACGACCTCCTGAGAACCATCACGGCTCGGGGGAGGGTCCACGTGCTTGGGACGGGTGTAGGTGAGGGAGAAGAGCTTCACCATGTCGTCCTATGTACTATAAATAGTCCCGACGATAGAAAGAAGAATATCGGTGAAAAGAGGGGGACGAGACGGGATGACGCAGGCCTTGGTGTTGTTTGTTACTCTGATCTGGAGATTGGGGTTGACCCTTCTTAAAAAGAACGACTCTCTTCCGAAGAGACGAGCAGGGTGAGTTGGGAGGACAAGAAGACGCCATCGTAGTAGTCTCTCCGTCAAGGGCCAGGGAGTCAAGCGTAAAGTGAAGAAAGAAGCAATATCCAAAGGGGGGGGGGGCGAGCGACAACAAGAAGGCGGCGTGTGCGCGGACGCGGTCTTACGGACAGGGATGTCGAGATGTGACGGCCGGAGAGAAGAGAGCTTCCCCCCCTCGTCCGGATAACTCGTAGGATAGTGTAGGTTCTAGGCTCGTGTCTATCCCTATCCTCACACGAATCACCATCATTGGCCTAACTCTCAGTAAAAGACGACTTCCCACTATCCGTAAGAGGCACAACTAGCCCTTGCCTGGGGTTTCGAGCAACAGGCAAAAGCTGAACAGACTGATGACCCCCTTGCAGAGTCCAAGCACAGCGAGAAAACCAGCTATCCATGCTGGACAAAGCAAAACATCGTCTCAGCTTTGCCATGGCTGATCTACGGGATTCCAGACCCTGTGAAGTTGCTTTTTTTTATTCCTTTTCTTTCTAGGTCTTTCTTCCCGCTCTCTTCCTAGCTAGTAGCTTGTCCATCCTAATGGACGGGCGAGCTAGTACGGATAGTAGGGGCGTTTCTATCCGCGGGAAAAGCTTAGACCTGTATCCTGGCGGTTGTCTAAGTTCCTGCCCGCTTGAAGGGGGGGAAACTGTCTTCTGTTGTCTCGCTGCTCGCGTGTTGTCCCAGATATCCCCGCGCTTCTTGGGGGGGGTGGTGGCGGGGAACCAGTTCAGGGGAGGGGATCGTGATATTGTCTTGCTGGGGGTTTGTGTCCGTGACGTGAATCTTCTTCAATACAGGAACGGCTGTTATGAACTGGTTTGCTGTTCATATCCGTGATGTTGCTGATGAGGCCTCCATCTGCGAGTATAAAAGACTATCAGTTATGGCATCAATACTTTGCAAAACAAACAGCTTGTCCTAAGCAACTGACAACTCTCTCCTGAAGACGGCCTTCCGCCTAGAGAGGTATCTAAGTCAACAGGGGGATTGTCCCCTCCCTTCCCCGGCAAAGGCTGTGCACTTCTCTCTCCCTGTCTCAGACTTCACAGGCCCGGCTGATGGAGACTCTAGTAAAGACACCTAGCTCGACCTGCGTCGTGCAAGGGACCGCGGCAACTACCTAGCTTCCTATGGTTTGGTGGGATGTGATACCTGCGTCTTAGCCCCTGTGCCGAGCGCCGGCTGAAGGCATCGTCGCCAAGGTTTCTCTCCTCTTACACGCATCACGACGCAGCTCATTTGCCTTCTACGAGCTTCTCGTGCAGGGGAAGAGAAGCCCAAGCCTGTGTCCCAGAGAGAACTACGGATAGGTACTGCATAGATTCATATGTACTTTGCTCCTTTAGTGTGTCAGTGGTCGGCATGAAGCTGTCCGGCCCGCTTCACAGAGCACCATCAACTCCTCACTCTCCCGTTTTCTTCTTCTTCTTCTTCTTCTTCTTCTTCTTCTCTTCAACTCCCATGCCCAGCAACATCAAGTGTCGCCATCTACCATCATCTATCCGTACTTCTTCCACATCAGATAACATTCCCCCTCAACACTTGTCCCGACGGATAATCACATTCCACTTATGCGGATGGAAAACCTGTCCCCCAATCGCGTCTGGCTGCGGATTCATCCACTCAACACATCTCTTGACCAGTAACTCTGCTCCACCAGCGATGGAAGCAAAGGAACTCAGAACCTTGGGCCGATCATCCTGCTCCCTCGTTGTCAACCCACGCAAAAACCCGCGTTAGACCAAAGCTGACCGGGGGGGGGGGGGAACAAAAAAGGAGGAATCGTAGACTCACATCATTGCACCACCAGATGGCCGAGTCGTAGGCACAACTCACGCGGCCACATTGCGCCGGACCAGCTTGGCTCTTAGGCTGTCCGCGTACGCGCCTCAGATATCGGATACCCTCGCGGACGCGACGGACCGGCGTGGCTGACCATCTCCCGCAGAGGGTAGCACCGAGGCTCCAGTCGGTGACGTGCTTCGGAGACGTGTTCTGCGCAAGCTTGGACGGCTGGGTCTTCGGCGCCGTCGAAAGCCAGCTGCTGTTCTGCTCGTACTGGGGGTTCAGCTGCAGGACTTGATGGTAGACCTCCTCGACGCTGCCGCTTAGCGTCACACTTGGCCCGTGGGGAGAGATATCCACCTCCCATTTAGGGGTGAAGACTTCGTAGCCTTTCATAGGTGCGACGACGACGACGCCTTTGACCTGGGGCTGGGATCAGCTCTCGGTAGCTTCTCCGCTCGCGGTGCCTTACCCTGACAAGGAGAGCAGACAGGATCAGGACGATGAGGGCCATGGTATTACCCAGACCCGTCATCATGCCTGACAAACGTGTATATCGTTTGAGTCTGTCTCTATCTTGCTATTCTCCCCTTTAGTCTTATCTCTCAGCTCTTCTGCAACTCCTTCAGAGAGTATCGTCTCTCGCTTCATGCAGACCGACAGCACCTAGCGATATACGGCCGCTCTCCACGATGGAAGACAACAGCAGACTACTGTTTCAGTCCATCACAAAAGAAAGAAAGGAAAAAGGAAAAGCAATAAAGTGATTCCCAGGGAGAGGTAGCCAACAAGGATCCGTAACGAGCGAGATGATGCGCGATGCAGAAAAAGGCTGCAAGACAGTATGTAGCTTCGAAACAAGGATTTTTATATGTGTGTACGGACACATGGCCGACGGCTTGATGGCTTGAGACATTTAGCGGTATAGAAGAGGCACTGCTTGATTCTCTGAGCCCTGCGTAAAGTGAGCTGGCCAAGTGTCGTCTTTCAGCCACTACAAACTCAATAATTGGTTGACCTTGGCCCCCCCCCCGACAGAAGCCATACCGTCAAAAGCTCCCGTAACGATCGTGATCTTGTCGACAACAGCTCGGCGAAATGCTGCGGTATATCAGGCTTCAACTTCCGGCAGGGCTTTATTCGGTTAGATCCTCTCTGCTCTTGATTACTCCAGTCAGTAGAGGGGGATCACCATTGGAACTCAAGAGACAAGAGGGGGTTCGAGATATGCAGATATATTCAGCGTTGCAAAAATCCGAAGGAAATCAGGGAGCCAAGGCAATATCTGACGACCGGCAGCAATGCCGAGGAAGCGGAAAAGGGACCAAGTCTCAGTCTCTGAGCTCAATTAGCCAAGTCCCTCTTGTCTGTTTCTTGTTTTTTAATCGTCTTCTGCGCCAGCGAGGGGCATCGTAACCCTCTGCTGCAATGCGAGTCCCTGCTCCAGCCCAGGAACCAAGCCATGGCTCTTTTGGAGAGACAGGATCTGGGTTCAGCAAGTCTTTTGAGACGAGTCTCTTCGACTTCTCTTGGCCTTATGTCTGGTTATGGTAGTTTCAGAGGACGAAGCTTGCTCTTGTCAGAAACTGTCAAGCTGTTGCTGGCCCTGCGTCTCGCTCCCACCCAAGAGCTTTACCCTGAAGCCTCACTTGTTTAAGTCAAGGCCCCAACTCACACTGATTCCACAATAACTTCATCAGAGAACGTGTGCACTAGTTCGGAACTATCCGTCGACGGTGAGTTGACTATCCGCACATGCCACGCCGGGTCAACAAACACACTACTCCGTAGTTTCCGAGACATTGCCGATGTCGTTCCCCGTCAGCGCTGCAAAGAAGTGAGAAACGGATAGACGACTTCATCAGGAAGACGACACGATGACTTCCTGATGTTGAAGTAGTCGCTGACATGCGATACTCAAAGAAAAACTGGTAACTTGATGCCGTTCCTGACGAAACCATGGGACAGTGCTATGCAAGCAGGACCGTCAGCGTCATCTGCTTACAAGATATTGAACACTACCATAGCCTTCTTTCGACGAGCACACGCTGGTGAACTGTGTCTTCTGAGCTGAGAAGGAAGGAAAAAAGCCGTGGCAAGCTTGAGTCTGGATCGGAACTGTCTGGCATAGCAGCAATCGACCGCTTTCCGACACAAGGTTCGCGGCTCCTGAATGGTCTGAGGCCTTTGTCATACAGTTGGCATTACAGTCGTCCGCGTGCAGTGAAGAGGTCGGGAATGCAAGTTGGCCCACCAGAGATATCTTGTAGTCTCTCGGCATCTGATAGCCAAGGGCCGAATTAAAGCTGAGCGAGACTCCCGCCCCCCAGCTCGACTTGTCCCGTCAAATGAGAGAATTCAATGCATGATCGAGATCACGCAGGGCGGCCCGCAGGATTATTGAAACTTGATCAGTCTTCAACATGTTCTCGTCTGCGGTACGTCGTCTATCGAGTAGTATATATCACCGACGTGGAATCTCCTTCCCTGCACAGTCTCTCTACAAGACTGGCTGCAAGTTGATGATCCGCTTGCGTGGAAGAGGTGGCTCATCTGGTTAAGACCAGTGATTCACTCTGCACAGCTATCCACGTCGACAGATTTGACCAAGGCTCTTGCGAATGATCAGTCCGTTGATGATTTTGAGTGACAAACATGGTTATATAGGCGGGTTCGGGAGTGTTATGCCGCCAAACCCACAGCATGTCATTGGCCAGCCGCCACGTTTCGCATCCGAAAAGGGTAATTCACCCTTAGCTAGACGAGGGAAGTAGATAGACATGTTACGACGTGAGCTTCGGAGTGTGATCGTTTCCATACTCGATCTCAGGGAGAGATGGGCTATCTGCTGGCTGTCTTGCAATGTTGACGACGGCTCGCTGTCTTCTTTGTGATGGCTTGACTTGAACCAGTGCCATACCTTGGCTGGCTTTGATGGTGAAGACGTCTCGGGAAGCCGGATGGCTCGTCAAAGCGTCGTGCAGTCGATGTATTCCGGCTTATAAGAAAAGCACAACATCTGGTGTTGAGCCTGAGCCGTCGAGTGTGGTTCGACTAGGCTGCCTTGCAGTCTTTTGCGTCTCTGCAAGCTCTTTCAGGAGAGGCAAATGGACGTGACAAGGTAGCAGCGTGTGCAGTAGGTCGCCCCTATGCCCGTCAGACGAAGGGAATAGCTGGTAGGCCAAGCTCTCAAGACGAGCAAGAGAAAGATGGTTCTGAAGAAAGGAGAGCAATGTTTATCTTAGTCATGCACTGCCAGCTTTAGGGAACCATAGGGAGGTCGACCATCTGGATCGTAGGCGCCAGTAGGGGAAAAAAAGGGGGGTGGGTCGGCAGCTGGCAGCTGGCAGCTGGCAGTCGTTAACCCACCTGCCAGTTTTCTCACCACTTCCCTCACCTGCCCACCTCACCTCACTCACACCTTCCCCCATACACCTCCCCCTCTCTCAACTCTTCACACTTCCAAAAATCACCAAGAATCATCTCTCAAGCATCGAGGGCTTGCTGCTTTGGTCTGCATCTCGACGCCTCGCGTCAGAAGCTGCTCGCTGCCCTGCACTGCCGCCACCCCCTGACAGATAACTCTCCTTTTCCCCGTCAACGCCGCTCTTTTCATCCCGTCACGCTCTCGATCTCATCGTCCGCGGGCTTTCTTTCTTCCTTTTCTTTCCTTGCCTTTCCTTTCCTTGCCACTCGTGTCTTGGCTCGCAGTCGGCTTGTTCTTCCTCGGGTCACTTTGAAAAGTCTTCGCACCACCTGGGCGACGTGGATATTCGTTGGGTTTTCCATCTTGGACAGCGACAGATTCACGTCTCTCAGCATGGCGCCCCCTGCCATGCGTCGACCTGAGAAGAAGCCGTCTCTTGGACACGGCCTCGAGCTGGATGCCATGCGCAAAGCATCTTCTTGCGAGCCCTTCAACAAAGACGGGCTTAATTCGTCTGACGACGAAAATAATGCCGGAGGTAAGTATCACCTCAACTCAGGTTTTAGAAAGCGTGCCTGACTGTCTCCCAGGCGCGTATTGTGAGACGGCTAGTGACACGTTCTTGCCCGTGTCAAAGATTCGGTGAGAGCTCCTACCATGATTTCCTTCACAAGACCTGCCACCTGTTGACACTTCTTAGGACTAGAGCTCAGTTCAGGAAGCCTTATTCTGATGATGGCGCACCTGCGACTCGGTGAGTGGTCTTCTTCACTCCCAAATCTGTCGGGGCTTCACTGACATTCGCCATCAGCTCGACCAACTTTCTCGTCGGATCGACCGAGGACGACGATGTTTTCACCGTTGACTCTAATGACGGCTACACTCAAGTGTCAAGCCCTGGCGGCGGAGCCGACGTTGCCGTCTACCAGGACTTGCGTGACAAAGTTGATCCGCAGACCATGTACGCGGGCTCGTCTTGCATGTTTGTTGCCAAGTAAGTGTCTTCTCCCCGCTGGCCGCTCTGTCTCGACGGCGACTGACGGTTCCAAAGTCTTCCGCAGCAGTTCAGCGATCGACGGCTGGAGGAAGAGGTCACGAAGAACTTTAGTCAGTTTGGCATCGTTTTTGTCAAGATCAAGCGCGATTCGAGAGGCATGCCATTTGCCTTTTGTCAGTACACGGTGAGAGAGCAGCACTTGGAATGCCATTTGATGGGTGAAGCTGACATCTGCCAGAACGACGAGGATGCTCGCTCCGCTTTGAGACTTGGAAGGGGCATCATGATCTTCGAGCGTCCCTGCCGTACTGAGATGGCCAGGGCGCATTGTGAGTTCGCTCTAGAAACCTACTTCGATTATCCGTTACTGATATGGCTTCTCTAGCTTCGTTCATCGTTTTCAAAGTCTCGGGACAGCGTATCCGCCTCCACGAGGCGCGTGACCTCCTCCGCCGCCTCGGCGAAATCTCCAAGACGGAGTATCTCAACGACGGTCTCCGAGCGCTTTCTCAGCTCCCGCAGGCTGTTGTGGTGACTTACAAGATGTATGATGCGAAGCGCGATCCTGTCAAGGTAAGTCGTTGAAGCTAGCTTTCCCATCGAACGACGCACGACTGAAGCATGAGCGCAGGCATTCGAGTTCGACCCGGTCTACCGCGTCCAGGTTTACGACCCAAAGACGCTCGCCGCCAAGGACAACTTCCAGATGGGAAGTCCTCGGGAGGGCAGCTTCCTCAGGCGGTATGACAAAGACCGACGGTCGGCCTATGTCGGCAACCTGCCGCCCACTATGACCCGAGATGTTCTCAAATCGCTTGCGAGTTCCTGCGGAGAAGTTGTTGACGTCCAGCTTCACAGCAAGGACGTGCCCGGTAGTGGTGAGTGGCAGGAGTTATCCCCGCGTCGAGCGATACCGCTGACTGACACGACACGCAGGCTGCAAGACTTGCTTTGGCTTTATCGAGTTCAACCGACCGGACGCGCCTGATGAGCTCGTGGAGGCACTGGTGAGTGCATCCTGAGACCTCTTCATTGCTTCTTCGTTGATCTAACATCAGCCCAGAACAACACGCAGATCGATGGCCATCGAGTTCGTGCCGAACGGAAGCAGTCTCGAGGCGTCGAGACTCCGCGTTATGGACCGTCTCCTGCCCGATACGCCAACGGACGTGGTCGTGTCGGCTCTTTCGAGCTTGAGAAGCCGTCCGAGAGTCAATTCGACACTCCCCTCGAAAACTCGGGCAGGCAGAGTCGCCGGAAGCTCTACGCTTCGAGCTCCTTCACACCTGGGCGCAACCGACTGTCTCGTCCTTCAGTCCTGGACTCCAATGCGTCTCCCGTCCGTGGCATCTTCGAGCCTCAGGAAGAGATGCAGATGAAGTCGGCTAGATCGCCTCAGGCCAACCCGCTTACTGCGCATGGCCCGTCTGCCAAAAAGTCAGTTGAATTCGACTTGAATCACCGCGGACACTCGGAGGATCCGGACGAGGCGAATATCAAGCCCACGACGCCCAGGACTAGCGGCGCATCGACGGCTTCATCTGTGCGGAAACAGCCTTCCTTCCGAGAGAGCGAAGCGGTTCCGGCGACTCAGGCGACGATGCCGCAGTGGCTTCAGCCTTACGGTCCATTTGGGTATCCGTACATGGGAACGCCGATTACTCCCCAGGCAAACCCCAATCTCATGTTTCCTGGCTATATGCAGCATCCGATGTACCACACCATGTGCGACATGTACGGTAACATCATGGTTTCGCCGACCCACATGATGCCCGCCTTTAACGCTACGCCGCCCATCATGAGCGAGACGCCGGCCCGATCCGACAATGGCGTTGAGGGTGCAAAGTCTGAGATGTCAGAGTCGAAGGATGAGGATGATGAGGAGCAGGATCAGTGAGGTCGCTACACGCCCACAGACGCAGAGATGTTTGACTCAAGCTCGATTCGTCTTCATTTTTTCCTTTTTCCATTGTTTCTTTTTCGTCTTAGCCCGGCTGGTGTTGTTCCTAGGGGCAGCCTGGTTACGGGTAGGAGGATTTCTGGCGACCAGAGGATTGCGATTCGTTGGAGTTTGATGGGGAGAAGGAAGTAAGGGATGTACCGGGACATCTAGGTTCGTTGTTGTGTTGGCATCTGGCTACTTTCGTCCCATGTTGGCTGCTTATCCAGGATGTGATTCTGGAAAGACGAGTGCAAGTGGAGGCAAGGAGGAAAGGGAAAGGGAGTCTGATGTTGAAAAATATGGTGCTGATGTGTCTAGAGAGGAGTCGAGTTACGATGGTAAGTAGGTAATTAAAAGCAGGTAATCTGCTGACTAAGGGAATCTCTCGATCAAGACAGCCAAGCCGAGGTCAAATGGCTGATGGGATGGGATCGTGATCGGCGCGAGCGTTGGTCGACACTACCTGGTATACTATCGACAGTCTACGTCACATCAGTCCGAGAAGTGGTAGTATATGCAGTGTTTTTCTTAGTGAAGTTGGAAAGCCGGGTCAGCGCGATAATGATTTGCATGCTTCACGACGATAGCTGCAGGCTACGAAAGCAGGCCCACCTTTGGCGGGCGGCAACAGGGATTGGCCCAAGACGGCACTCAATTTCAGAGAATTTGCAGCTTTCTTCATCAACTCAAGCATGGGGCAGCCGTCGGTAACGGCGTCGAACGCCATCATCTACACGACGTACGCGGCCTTCCTGTGAGTATCGACCCTCCTTGACCTTGTTGGCATAGGACTGACGCCAAGAGGAGGGTGCTGGGGTTGGCCGCTGCGTGGAAGCTGAGTAACCGGGCGCAGAGCACGAAAGAGCTGCTGTCGAGTAACGGGAGCAAGAAAGGTGGGTGAAAGGCGTGAAAGACTGTGAGAACTGAGAAGGCTAACTGACCGACTTGGTCGACAGCGCTGCCACTGGCGCTCAACTTTATCGCATCGGGTGAGGCCGTTCGTTTATATAAGTTTAACTACGAGCAAGAAGCACTAACATGGGTCGGGAACAGCCCTCGGCGCTGGCATCCTGTTTTCGTACCCTGAGATGGCGACGGTGGCAGGCGTGCAGGGCGTCGTGGTGTACGGGGCGGCGACGGCGCTGCCTCTGCTGACCCTGGGGGCTATCGGGCCGGTGATCCGAAGGCGATGCCGGTCAGGCTTCGTGCTGACGCAGTGGACGAGGGAGCGGTACGGGCGCGGAGCGATGCTCTATCTCAGCCTCGTGACCCTGTTGACCCTGTTTCTCTACATGGTTGCTGAGTTGTCTGCTCTGGGGCAGGTGGTTGACGCGCTGACGGGGACGGGGAAGTTGGGCGTCCTTGTGGTCGAGTGCGTCGTGACGACGGTCTACACGTGTGAGTCTTTTGTGTGTCCTTCTCTTGTTGTGAGTGAGGAGGGGACCTGATGCTGGCTAGGGAAGCCCTCGGCGGGTTTCAAGTCTCGTTCTTCACCGACGTGGTGCAGGTAGCGCTGGTACTGGCGCTGGTCCTGATCTCGGCCATAAGCGTCGGGTTGAGGGCCAACGTCGTGGACAGTTCGCTGGTATCATCGTCTCCGCTGGTGAAGCCGTCGCTGCTGGGTTGGCAGCTGCTGTACGTGCTTCCGGTGGCGGTGACGACCAACGCCTTCTTCGTCTCGAGCTTTTGGTTGCGGACGTTTGCGTCGCGTACAGACAAGGACCTACGCGTGGGCGCCTCGCTGGCGGCCGTCGTCGTCGCCTTCGTGCTGACGGCGGTGGGATGCGCCGGTCTGGTGGCGGTCTGGTCCGGCGCCTGGCCGGGGGAGCCGCGACGCGAAGGCTCGCAGGCGCTATTTGCCCTGCTGGAGAGGCTTCCGGCTTGGGTGGTGGGTGTGGTGCTCGTCATGGTCGTCTGTCTGAGCACGGCGGCGCTCGACAGTTTGCAGTCTGCCATGGTGTCGTCGGCGTCGCACGACGTATTTGGTAACCGGCTTGCGCCTCGCTACGTCCGCGGGCTGGTTGTGGTGGTCATCGTGCCGGTCGTCGTGGTGGCGCTCAAGGCGGTGTCGATACTGCAGATTTACCTCGTCAGCGACCTGCTGTCCGCCGCCACGGTTCCCGTCTTGTGTCTCGGGCTCGTGGATGGCATGTACTGGTGGCGCGGCTTCGAGGTGGTCGCCGGCGGCGTTGGGGGCATCGTCGCCGTCTTCATCTTTGGGCTCGTCTATCTGGGCAACGCCGGGGATGCTGCCCGCCTGCTCATCCTTCAGCGCGGTCTCTACACTGACGACTGGAGCGTCTTCGGCGCCTTCGTCGCCGCTCCGCTGGGTGGGCTCGTCGTCGGCTTTGCCGCGCTGGCTTTGCGCCTGGCCTTTCTCTTCATCAGGGCTAAACGACGACACGAGCGGTTCGACGCGCTCGATCGGCCTGTTGGTCATTTCGATGACAGACAGGGTCGCCTCGAAGGTATCGAGGTCAAGGCCGGCAAGTTCTTTTAAAATGGATGTTCTGTCTCTAGATAGGTCGACGTCATGCCTGCGACTTTTTCCATCCCGCCTTGTGAATCAGGTCCTTTTCCGCGGCGATCCTATCCTTCAAGTACTCTTCAAGCGTTGTAGGCGAGACAATGCCCCATAGCTTCCAAGGTTTCGAGTCATACGTGACGAGGTCGACCAGCCTCGTCAGGACGACGTGCTCGACCTTGTCCTGCAGCTTCAGAGAGCCGGGAATGGCCTGGCCGGTAGACAGCACATACTTTGACATTTTCTGCGTCGAAGACATTGCGACGACGGCCTGCTCCAACATGACGGAACTGTCCAGCGCGACGACGAAGTGAGACTTTATGCGCGGGTACCAAAGCGACCAGGGACCGGGTTGGAAACTGAACCGTACGCCCTCGCGCTTAGGCCGACGGTCGAGACTGGCGATGAGCCTGTCTGCGTAGTTTCCGACGCAGATGCGCCTCAGGGCCTCGCGGTCGCCGGCGGCGAAAGCCTCGAGCGCCTGTCGGTGGAGGGCCACGGCGGTGGGAGGGATGGAAGACCTGCGGGCCTTCCACCTCGGCCGTTTGGTCCAGCTTCTCATCGAGGTGATCTTGAGGGTTAGGACGGAGGCTATCTCGCCCACCCAGGTGCGCGTTCGGGCGACTTGGTACTGCCATTTTTCGGGGAGGTTTTTGGGGTATTGGGAGACGGGGTGGGAGATGAATGTGCCTTTTTTGCCACGTTAGTTGTAGTCTTTTCAAGAAGATGTTGGTTCTTGGAGAGGAGATGTAAAAGAGGGGAGGCGGATTTAGACGCTTGGGGAGAAGCTCACCTGGTATCAAAGGTCCGCCCTTCTCCTTCATAAGGCGCGTGGCCTCCTCTTGCGTTTTCGAGACCTTGTCACCGAGCTTGACCTGTTCTCTGCGATCCTTCTTCGAGAGGTTAAAGACGATGTTGGATCCTTTGGTGGCGTAGTGTCGGATTCTGAGGCTTCGTGGGGGGAGGGTTCTGAAGGTTGAGGCTAGGGTCGTCATCTTCGCTGTTGCATACCGAGGTTGGGGTATATCGTGTGAGTGTTTGCCTTCTTATTTTGTGATACTGAGGAGGGTCGTTTTCATCCTTGGCTTGGGGTTTCTTCGTGGATTTTGTTCTTTTTCTTTACTTGTAGGTGATGATGAGGGGAGGTTTAGAGATAGAGATCGCTAGGTGCGGGTCATCTATATCCCGCTCCGACATCTCACCTCTCCTCACCTCATCACCACCGCATCTTCACCCTCCTCTATAAAACACTCCTCTTCTTCCACCTCTTCCTCCTTCTTCTCTTCTTCCACCACCTTCTCTCTTCTACTCCAAACCACACCCTCGTGCATCATGAGGGCATCTCGCCCGCTCTTCGCCAGCAGAGGCGGTTTCCTATCCCGCACTTATGACGAGCTTCGTCGTCGATCCTCCATCGGTTCGCTTCCCTGACTCTCTCATCTTTTCTCCTTGGCGAGAGCTTCATAGCTAAAAGCGAAGCGCATACTGAAATCTCTTCTTCCCTATAGCATGGAATCTCGAGGCCGTTAAAGGCTCGGCAAGGCCACGCCCGCTCTATGACTTCAAAGACGCATCGGCCGTTCGCGACTGCGTCCTCATGTCCGATACCCTCATCGGCGGCTCCTCGCAGAGCCACCTCGACCACATCTCTCACAACGACTCTCTAATCTGCGCAGCGGAAGAAGATTCCTCCCAGCCCTCGTCCTACGCCCGTTTCCACGGCTCCATCTCCGTCTCTCTACCGTCGGACAGGCCTGCCATCCGCAGGTCGGGATTCAGCGCGTTTCGAACTCCAGATCAGGGACCTACGCTCTTTGGGAGGTCTTTCTGGGACGTGGATCCCTACGTCTACCTCGCCTTGCGCATCAAATCCGACGGTCGCGCATATTTCGTCAACGTGCAGACGGAATCCGTCGAGCCATCGGATCTGCATCAGCATCGTCTCTTCGTCAAGCGACCGGGCCAGTGGGAGACAGTCTTCATCAGGTGGAACGACTTTGTTCGCACAAACTACGGCTTCGTCGTCGAGCCGCAGACGGAGCTTCTCAGGCAAAAGATTCGCACCCTGGGCTTTGGCCTTACCGATCGCATCGAGGGGCCCTTTGAGCTCTGCGTCGAGCGTGCCTGGGCCACAAATGACGCCACCGCTGCTATCCCTATATCGGACGAGGGACAGCTCAGGAACCGCCGGGGCGAGTCCATCTCGTGGTAGCGAGTCTGGCCTCCGCCATCTTTGCGCCCATATCTCTTCCGTCGATTGCTTGCCACCGTCTCGACTGCTCTTTTACACTATTGACTGTCTCGCCTTTTCACTATGCCATGTCTAGGTACTCTCAATGCTCGTAATCTTACACCGGGGAAAAAACTCAACCGCATCGTCATCGTCGTCATCATCACCATCAAAGCTAACATCTCAGTTGTGAAGCCAACTCCCCTCAAAGAGCTCACGCCCCGTCCAGACTCAACGCTTCGGCTCTCTTTCGCAACTCGACGTAAGCCGCGGCATAGTTTGCCGCCAGTGTTGCCTCGCCGGTCAGCTTCATGATCATGGCCTTCTTCGCCATCGACTCGCACTGGCGCTCAACATCCTCGACGGCAGAGTAGTGGTCCAGAGCTTTCTGCACCGCCCTCAGCGCCCGCTTCAAGCACTCGGTGCGTCGGCTCGACTTGGGCTCCATGTTCCCCGCGAGGCCCATGTGCGCGTCGGCGAGGACCGAATACAGCTGAGCTGCGGGCGCAGCAGCGTCGCATTCGAGCGCACGCGGCACCACCGCCGTTAGCAGTCGGACGGCCGCATCGAACTCGGCCAGCGAAACCAGCATCGTCGAGAGGGCGCCGACGGCTTGCCACAAACATGCCAGGAGCCGCGCCCGCCAGGCCATGTTTGTGGCGCGGACGGCGGCGGAAAAGGCCCTCAGCGGTCGGCCGCAGCGGTCGAGCAGCGCTGCCTTGAGGAGGAGCAACTTGATGCTCATGGCGACGTCTCGGCCGTCGTCGCGCAGGCGGACCATCAAGGCGTCTATCTCGGCCATGGCTGCTTGGAGGTCGCCCCTGCGCTCGAGGTAGTCGATGTGGAGCGAGTCGACGACCAGGGCCATGTCAGGCTCGAGGTCGTCCGCCTTGGACTGCAGCAGCTGGTCGAGAAGGCGACGGGCGGCGTCAAGGTTGTTGTGGCAGAGATCGCGCTTGAGCTTGACGATGGCCCGATGCTTGAGCCAGTACTGGCTGGGCTTCCACGACCGCAGCGAGTTCTCGTCGAGCGAATCGAGCCGGTGCAGAGCGTCGTCATACTTGCCCCGCTGAGCGAGAGCAAAGGAGATGCGGCACGTGTGCTTGAGCTCGTCGTCGAAGACGGAGTTACGGGCGTGACATCTGAGGAACGTCTCGGACGCGCACGACGACAGATGACCGAGCCCGAGCCGAGTCCAGAGCGCCGCCTGTAGGGAGAGCTGCGAGCCAAACATGCTCTTGAGGTTCCTCTCAACGATGATCTGCGAGCTGCGCACCAGGTTCTCGACCGACGTCGCCACCGAGTCGCCGTTTACGAGGGCCATCTTGGACTCGGCCAGGAGGACGGAGCTCCAGAGCGTCCACATGCCGGACTCCCTGGCCTTGACGCGGAGGAAGGCCAGACTCTCCTTTCCGGCTCCCAGCATGCTATGTGACTCGAGATCTTGGACGAGGTCCGGGTGGGCGCGGCCGAAGTGGAAGAGCCAGTTGAGGGCAAAGTTGAGGCATGTCATGTCACGGTTCTCCCTCGCGGTCGAGACGGTCTCGAGCATGGCGGAGACGGCTTCGCGGTAGCAGCCAAAGTCGGCTTGGAGGACGGCCAGGTTCATGAGGGCATACTGGTAGAAGAGTCGATCGCGGTACTGCATCGTGTAGTCAAAGTATCGATGGACGTAGTCGAATGCTGTGGTGTAGTCGCCCGCTCTCCATGCGTTGAGGAAGCTGTGCTGGTTAGCCGTGAAGAGAGAGAGAAGATGACGGGAGATATGGGATGTAGTAGAGACCTTAGATAGTGGGTAAGACTTGGAATGAGGAAGCTGTCGCGGAGTAGTTGTTCGAACTGTCGTTGTATCTCGACCGGCACCCTGTCGCCGTACTCTACAAGACGTTAACAAAACAAAGACGATATCAGATGTGTGAGTGTACGGACAGGTACTGGGGAACCACTTACTCTGCATCCGCTGTATCTGAAACTCGACGAGAGCCTCGATATCATCAGTGCTGACAGGCACAGTCCCCCCCTCATCGCAAGCCAGCACATCCCCATACGCAACGGCAGCGAGCGCCTCCACCCCATCAGCATCCCACTCCCCGTTCCCTGCGCCGAGGAGCAGGACGTCATCGAAGGCGAGCCTCTCGAGCGAAGCGTCTTTGCGCCGCAGGAAGTACGACTGGGCTGTGGGTTGGCGATGGCGGAGGTAGGCTTGCGCCGTGGGCTGGCGGTATCGGATGAGGGATTTCCATAGGTGGGCTGCCTGTTCGAAGGTGAGGGAGTGGAATTCCGTCCATGATTTGCGGACGAAGGCTCCTAGTGGTGAGTTCCGTGATAGTTTTATCTTGGACTTTTCCGCTTCTTCTCCTCCCTCTTCTTCCTCATCGTCATCTTTCCTCTCCGATCCACCCGTCTTCTTCAAAAGAGAAGTAACGAGAGCGAAGAACGAGTGAAGCGCCTCGAGTGAGTTTATCCCCCACAACTTAGCGAGGAACTGATCCCATAGCTTCCTCCCCGGCATGCCCTTTACGACGGGGTAGACGGAGAGGAGCTTTTCGAAATCCCTGATGGAGGTGACGAGGTTGGCGGTGCGTTCTGCTTTGCTCCATCGTGAGAGGGTGGCATCGGGGGGCGTGTGGTGGTGCAGGACGTGGGTCGTTATGAAGGAGAGGACTGGGTGGATTGCGTCGCTTGGGATGGCCTCTTCGGTGTAGAGCTCTAGGAGGGCGAGGAGGCCTATCTTGGAGGGGTTGAGGTATCGGGCCATGATGGGCTGTTGGGAGGGATTGTATCGGCTTCGTGAGTTGGGGGAGATTGACAAGCGAGGATTGAAGCTAGCCATAGGGTACTGGAGGAGAATCGTAGTGTTCCATATTGGTCACTCGGGTTGATGATGGCTGGGGCTCGAGACGCGCTGGATACAAGACGTGTCGTTGGAGAAGAGCTGTCGGGTATACTTCGGTGGATATCATGCTCGACTCTACGGATGATGCAATCACCAGCTTGCATCCGTCGCACTTCACATTGCCTACCCTAGGTGGGATGGTGATGCAGCTTGATTAGACAGACAAGACTCTACAGAGGACTTCTCTAGTTTGAATAAGGGAACCCGGCTTCTCTACCGACAGACTCTACCCGTTGCCGCTGCCCAGCCTACGCAACCTTGTCCTTGTTGTGGTAGTTGACCTTGGGATTCCAGCTGAAGGGGGTGGTTCCTACGTCAGCGCCGCATCTCACCAGCAGGCTGTCCGATAAACCTACAATATAGTCTTGCTACCACGTCAGCCCAGCTCGCTGCGCACGTCAAGCCGCTCTCTACCGGCAACGCAATGGACGAAGCTCACCTTGTCGCCGTCGCCCCACATGTAGTTCTTGGTGCGGATGTTCTGGTAGGGATACTCGACCCGCTCCTCCAGAGGGGGCATGTGGCTCCAGTGCTCCCAGTGCTGGTTCCAGAGGTAGTAGGCGTTGCCGCCTGCGAGGGCGAGGGCCGGTATGACGGCGCTTCCCGTTTATCTCGTCAGTTTTCTTCTTCCCGCCTTTCTCTCTTCGCGCGCTTATCCGTCTCGTCCCCGGTCTCGGCTCTCGGGGGAATGATGCGAGCGAAAAAGGCGTTTGTGAACGTACTAGATAGAGAGCTTCTTCCACATCTCTAAAGGCGCAGAAATTTTAGCCAACACGAGAAATATCGTTAGGAAGGGTGAGAAGACGAGGAAAACGCACCGACTGTGCGCTCCGCGTGAGCCTTGATGTGCTGACGCTCCTTGATGAACTTGTTCTCCGCCGCTGGCGTCGCAGCCGTCTTCGAGGCCGTCGGGACGGTCGTGCTCGCGAGGCGTCGCTGGCCGAGGCTGCGCAGATGCGCGGTGAAGCGCGAGGTGGCGCGGGCGGTGATCATGGCGGTTTCTTTGGTTGTGAGGGAGGGAGAGGATGAGGCTCTCTGCCTGGGTGAGGTTCGTGAGGAAGAGAGGTTAAGGTGGAGGCGTGAGGGAAGCGCCGGATTAGTAAGGGAGAGCTTGGCACGTGACCTCGCGGCTGCGCTTCGTGGGGGTCCACTTTGGACGACGAGCGTTGTCGCGCTGCGTTCGCGACTGGACTTAACCGCGCTCAGGGTTTAAATCCTGCTTGATGTAGACGTGCTTTTGGTGGCATTTTCATTGCTCTCCGTAAAGACTCATCCTAATACTTGTTTCTACTCTCGGAAATAGAGGAAGATCCACTGCTTCACGGCTATGGCCTGCCGTTTCTCGCCAACATGGGGCTTCGCATCACGACTTGGAATGGTGAGCTTTCTCTTCTTGCGTCTTTGCGGTTATGCAGCTGATGATTCTCCCAGTGAATGGAATCAGGTACTTTCTCTCTCGCCATACCCTCTTCCTCTCCAAAACTCCAAGACGTTCACTCCCTCTCCGACCTTCCAAGACGGACGTCTCATACATTCGACAGAAATCCATTCTCCTATCAGCCATGGCGAGAATCAAAGACCTACCAGGCAAGACTCCCTCCAGCTCTTAACCCCGCAGCTGTGATTCTCAGTATAGCAGCTAAATGAAATTTCCCTGTAACTCCGTAGGCCATGTTTGACACCCTGGAGGCCGACGTGGTCGTGATGCAGGAAACCAAGATACAGCGCAAAGATCTGCAGGATGACATGGTCCTCGTTCCTGGATGGGACGTCTACTTTAGCCTTCCCCGACATAAGAAAGGCACGCCCTTGGTGCCCGTTTCCATCTCTCCCATCGGAAAAAAAAGTCCGGTAGTTGACCTCCCCCTTTTGCACACCTAGGCTATTCCGGCGTTGCCATATACACGCGCAACGCCAGCTGCGCTCCCATCCGCGCCGAGGAAGGCATAACGGGCGTGCTCTGCCCGCCGAAATCAGAGACGCAGTATCGTCGCCTTCCAGAGAGCCAGCAGATCGGAGGTTACCCGCGTCCCGGCCAGCTATCCGGCAACGTCGACGAGCTGGAGCTGGACTCGGAAGGTCGCTGCGTCGTGCTCGAGTTCCCTGCTTTCGTCCTGCTCGGCGTATACAGCCCAGCGTCGCGGAACGACGCCCGCAATGACTTTCGTCTCGGCTTCCTCGAGGCGCTCGACGTGCGGGTGCGCAACCTCGTCGCGGCCGGCAAGCAGGTCGTCCTCACCGGCGACCTCAACGTGATTCGCAACGAAAAGGACACGACGAACTTGATGGAGTCTCTGCGTAAAGAGGATATGACATATCAAGACTGGCTCTCGATGCCGTCCCGCCGGCTCTTCAACCAGCTTCTCTTCGAGGGAAGCGTCGTAGGCCAACGAGACGAAGGCCGAGAACAGCCTGTGTTGTGGGATCTGTGTCGGTGCTTCCACCCGAACCGAGAGGGCATGAACACCTGCTGGGAAACCAAGAGGAACATGCGGCCGTCGAACAATGGCAGTCGAATCGACTACGTGCTCTGCAGCGACGGTCTCAAGTCTTGGTTCGCCGACGCCAATATCCAAGAGGGCCTGATGGGCTCCGATCACTGCCCCGTCTTCGCCACCATGGCGGATAGAGTCCACGTCGGCCAGGAGGAGGAGGAGCACTTCGTAGCGGATCTGATGAACCCGCCCGGTATGTTCCAGCGCGGCAGACGAGTACGCGACTGGTCTGCAAAGGACGTGCTCCCCCTCTCCGCCAAGCTCATCCCCGAGTTCGACCGCCGACAGAGCATCCGCGACATGTTCTCCAAGATGCCGTCGTCGTCGTCGTCGTCGTCATCGCAGCCAAAGCCACAGCAAGAGTCGGCGTTATCCAAGGCGGGCGAAGATGGCGCCGAGACCCGCTCGTCTTCGATGGACGCCACCACCACCACACCTTGTATGGAGTTCGGTACCGAGATGAAGGCCGCTGTTGGCAGCTGCTCTGAATCTGACTTGTCAGCACCGAATCGGCAACAGCCCAGCCTGCTGAAGCGCCCTTTGAACGCAGCGGCAGAAGGGTCAGGCAAAGGGACGAAACGCACAAAGCCAACCAACGACCCAAGCGGCAGCAGCAGTAAAGCCAAGGCAGGCTCAGGGCAGAAAACCCTACAGGGCTTCTTCAAGCCCAAGGCCACCACCCCCACCTCAGCAGCAGCGACGAAGACGAGCGAAGAGGGGAGAAGAACGAACGAGGTCCCGCCCGCGCCAGAAGTCGATAAGGAGACGGTGGCCACCGTGAAGCCATCGCCGCCGCCGCCGCCGCAGAAGGAGGCCCAAGCGCCTGAACGAATCTTCGATCCGGTCCAGGCAAAGGAATCTTGGTCCAAGCTGCTTGGCAAGAGACAGCTTCCCCGCTGCGAACATAACGAGCCGTGCATCAGCCTGGTGACCAAGAAAGCTGGCGTCAACTGCGGTATTGTCTCCCACCCCCTTCCCCCCCTTCCCCATCCCAACAACCCAACACAAACCAACATGGCGATGAAAACAATGCAAGACAATCAAAGTGTGCTGACGCCTCCCAACCGCTACTCTCCCTTCAGGTCGATCGTTTTATATCTGTCCCCGCCCGCTCGGACCATCTGGTGAGAAGGAGAAGGGTTCAGAGTGGCGATGCGGTACCTTTATCTGGAGTAGCGACTGGAGTGGCTCTTCTTCTTTGTAGCATCTCTTCACCCTACGATGGGGACCGTAGTTTTTTTTTGTACCTCTCTATTATGTTCCATAAGGGAACGAGGCAACTATCTATTTTCTATCGATCCTGATAACTAGGGGGGGGATCATCGGGGGGGGGAGAGACTGTTCTGCGCGAAAGACATAGGGAAACCAGGCCATCTCTAATTGCCTGCTAAGCCGTTTTTCCTTCATGATCGGTTGCCCGTGAAGTTGTTGTTCATTAGGTTGAAATGTGTCGCCTCTCCCCCCCCCCAAAGACAAAGGAAAGTCCCGCCCCCTCGACATTGCCCGTACCGAATCGTTTCTGAGGTGTCCTCCCGAGACGATGGCATATCCTCACTGGGATTTGTCTGGTGCATGGTGCCACACGAAAGAAGTGAAGAGTACTGTCGTCAAGGTAGTTCAGCCGCCAAACGTTTCTGTCTCAGGCAACGCAAGTGCCACCTTCTGCCATCCAGTTATGAGTACGTTGGCAATCAACGAGGGACAGAATCTCTTACCTCAATGACATCCCAAGGATCAGTTTACTTCTTTGGTGATGATTTTTTCGCCGTGAACTTATAATTCGGATACTTTTCCTTGTGCAAGCGGTCTTCCTCCTGGGCTTGCTTCTTCCAATAAGCTCTGACGTCCTTGGACTCAAGGCGCCACATTTTCGAAGTAGCCGTCGCTAAAGAGAATTAGCCAAAAAGTTCTAGAAAAGCGTTACTTTGAACATACAAATTTCGGAAGCAGTGATTCCTGGATACCTTTTCTTCATCACTCCAGATTGGTGCTGGCGATAAAGGATCCAACTGTTGCGAGGGCGGGGAATCCGAGCCATATTAACAACAACTTCAGTGTCGTTTGGAGCCTGGGGCTCAGAGTGATCTGCTTCTCGTCAGTCGTTTGTCCATGGTATCAAACTTCAGAGGAAATAGAGGGTCTATACCACATTCGTAGCACAATGAACCGTATGATGCAAAATTTCCCCTGGCACCAGGAGGGGCCGGGCAAACGCGATATTTTTCAAGATAATCATCGTGATATACCTTAACCGGCTGCTGAACACGGTGACTTGGCCTTGTTAATCCCAGCTTCAATATGATCGTTAGGATCCTTACCTGAAATTTCTGGCGATGGTCTCGACCAGGTCCATAGGAGCAATATCGTTCACCAAAACGTGAATATTGCCTTCGTCATGGCTTATGACAAACGTCACAAGCGTCTCGACAATATTTTCCTCGGGCACAGCGTATCTCGGCCGCATCTTGAATGGTTTTCGAAGGCTATGTTGCTTTTGGTACGGGTAGGGGTTGGGGGGTTGCGAGATGATTGGGGTAAGAAGTGTGTCGAAGGAGGAAATTATGATTTAGTGCTCTAGCAGGTGGCTCTGGGGTAACCAGATCAGCACTGGAAATTTTCCGGTAGGTCCACAGGTAGTTACCTACCTACTAGGTAGTTACGTTTGCAGTGGCAGTGCCTATAGGCTACAGGTGCACCTGCCGCTTGATTTTTCTTCCACTTTCCATTGCCACCTGCACTTTCTCTTCCTCAAATCGTTTTCTCTTTCTCTATCTCTCTCTCCTCTCCACCTACCCACCTAGGTGTATTTTCCTAATTAACGACATCGAGTGCCATCATGGACAGTCTTTTTTCGTTTGCACCCATCTGGAAGCATCCAGATGTGTTGTCATATCCTGACGAGGATATTGAGACACTTCGCATCAGATCGTTGAATCGTTTCCTGAAGACTCATAAAAGAGAATTCCCTACTTCCCTTGGTCTTCCTGGTGAGAAATTTCCACCCTAATCATTTGACAACTTCTAATATCAGTTTTCTCAGCCGTCGTGGATGAAAGCTTCAGCATCATTCAGGCTATGTTGGAGGACTCGAGCGACCAAAATCCCATCCTCAAGAGGATCCGCAATTTTGCTTCTTTCAAGAAAGTTGGAGCGATGGAAATTTTCTCCTCGAGCCTCGCCATGTGGTATTCGAGTGCCGCTCCTGCCATTTCGCGGGACTCTCTCCAGGGACTTAATCCAGCATCCCTTCGGGCAGTGGATGAAAATGGCGAAGAATACGAGCCATGGAGCCGAGGCTGGGCTGAAAAACAGCATGCTTCAGCCAACCTAGGCATCCTGGCTATTCTAATGACCACAGACGAATGGTTTCCTCCGGTGCACCCACTCCTGAAGGCAGGGTGTGTGGTTTCGAGATCTGTAACTGTGCTCATTTATGCAGCCTTTTTGATCGTTTCGACCTCGAAGTCAGCCTTGATAAATGAAGAAGACTCGGACTCGAACGAAGTTGATAGCCCAAACCAGATCGACAACCCAGGCCAAGCCCAGGACGCCAACCAGGTCGAAGGCGCAAATGAAGTCGCAGATCTCTGGAACGAAATTCCATCGACGAAGATTATACCGGCCCGCGAAGCTATAGAATTCTTTCTCCGCTCAGCATGGTCATTGACGCGCGAGAAGTTCGAGGAGCGGGAACATCACCCTCCCGGAATTGAATTCGGCACTACTCTCAGCGAAGTCGGGCTCAGTCACGACGGTTCACAACTCCTCACGAGCGTTGGACGAGCCGGCCGCTGGGCCGTACCTCCACCTTGGCACCCGGTCCGGAGGGTACCTGGGACTGCCTGGAACAAGATTCTGCGGAATCAGATGCAGCCAGTTTTCTCAGAGTTGCCATCGGATTCCACGGCGTTTCATTTGACGGTACCTGGCTCATGCGGCACACTGGTGCAGCCTTACGAAAAATACTACTTCGAACTGCGCAACCGAATGGACCAGGTATGAACTATTTTCATTTCGTTTTGTTGCTCTGTGCTGACTTCATTGCCCCTTTTAGACGGGGCGCCCTCGCCGCATGATCAGTCACGAGGCTGGCGAGAAGCAGTTTCGTGTTTTGTCGAAAAAGACAGGTCGACCTTACCCTTCAATGGAACTGTCTGAGGATGTAAGAATCTTCGCGGCTGTCATCCGATGTATTTCTTGGTTGTGGAAGAAAGCTGATCGCGGTCACAGAACGCCTCATTCACGGACGAGCCGGAGCAGGAATGGCTATACAAACTTCCAATGGTACGTGGTTTCCCTTACCCGGCGTACATCTTTCTAATTTTGGTTTCGTTTTTCAAAAGATCAAGAGGCCGATTACGGACATGCGAGGTAACATGTCATTCCCATTCTTGACTTCTTTGGCTCGGGCTTGGAGGTTTCAGCGCGAGATCGACGAGGTGGAGCCGGATTTCCACATCATGTCTTTCCTCAGGCCGGACGAAGAAGACTTTTGAGCGCGAGACAGCAATTTCGCGAAAAAATATGATGTGGCCGGAGAGTTTAGCATGACTGGGGACAAGATAGTTCTATAATGAATTGAAACTCTTCTCTTGAGCTCGATGGGGCAAATTTGGAACGGATGTGACCTAGGACTGCAGTGACGATGACTTTCCACCTGCTTATGTAGATGGATAACCCAGAAGCAAGCAGATGAGAAAATTCTTTTCGGGGCTATCGCAGACTTTCATCTATCCTCCGAAAACTTAGGGCCGTCGACATCTTGAAGAAATTGTCTCGCTCTCGTCTGTATCTGCCAATAGAATAGTAACTGATGCTACAGAATCGAAGCCTGCTTGCCATGTCCAAACCCGATAAATCATTTTACGGGAACTGGGGTTTACGGAGGTACGTTTTGAATGGGTTGTGTCTTTTTTATTTTTTAGAAGCAACTCCGGGTGTGATTCTATAATGCCCCCCAGGCTAGTACCCACTCACACACCCATTACAGAGGTACCTAGGTACCTCCTCCACCTGTTCCAGCCTAGGTCATTTTTAAGCCCCAAATCCCTACCTTCTCACCAACCCAACACTTTCATCTCTCAACTTAAGTCTCGACAGCCCACCCGCGGTTGAATTCATCTTGCAACATCACAAATTTTCATCCGTGTTTTTCTAGGCATTCATCATGGCACACCATCCGACTAGAGCCGAGATCATGGAACGTCTCTCTGCTCTTAGCCGTCAGGATATCCTCGATCTCCTCACGGATGAAGCCATCTCCGAGCTGAACATGAGATTTTCTGAGTTCGAGGAGAGGACTCAGCCCGATGATCTTTCCGCCATAGAGCTCACTGATAACTCTGTCGCGGAGATCACCGGAAACTCGCCTTCCCCGGAGCCGGTTGCGAAGGATAATGGCCGGGCCAAGCGTCCCCTCAACGCCTTCATGGCTTTCCGAAGTATGATCATCTAGAGTAATGTGTGAACAAATGACTGACAAAAGATTACAGGCTACTACTTGAAGATTTTCCCGGAAGCTCAGCAGAAGACTGCTTCGGGCTTTCTCACGACTCTTTGGCACCAAGATCCTTACAAGAATAAATGGGCCTTGGTCGCGAAAGTTTACTCATTTATTAGAGACCAGGTCGGCAAAGATAACATCCCGCTGGCCCAGTTTCTGAGCATTGCCTGCCCTACGATGAAGCTTCCTGAGCCATCCGTTTACCTTGACCTTCTTGGATGGACCGTTGAAAACGACGAAGGATCGCAGAGACTGGTTCGAGCTAGACCTCAAGGCTCGATGGAAGATTATGATCAACACGTGGGCCAGGTTCCCAACACCGAGGTTGACCTCGTTTCCAAGATTGTCAATATTGGATTTGTTGCTCCTCAAGGCATCGATCTCCTCGAGAGAATGGGCGCGAACCAAAATGGCATCATGACGGCCGACGCCGCCAGATACACGCTTCCTGTTTCTTATACGAAGGAAAAGATCGATTTCATGGAGACAGTCCAGCACGATGCTCCTCAGGCGGCAAAAGATTTGATTGGGGATGGCTACGATCAGTACATGCTGCAAACTCTCAACGCCAATTATTTCAATGTCCGCAGCGTCGACTCGATCGCGCATCTCCCGGTCAAGCGGAAGTATCAAGACCCGGCGATTTTCTACGAATACTCTGCCAATATGGGGCCGACAGACTTTGATGCCCAGCAGCCTGTGCTGGACCTCAACAGTATTCCCCAGAACGATTCTTTCGACATTTCCAGTCCGTTTGACATCGATGAAGTTCTCGGGTATCCTCAGACGGAGGGACAGAGAAGTAAGTTTTTCGTCCGCCCACCGCTTCAGAACGTTTAATTAATTTCTTTTGTTACAGCTGCCGACGTTCCCGTTGCTCCGGCTTACAATCCGCTTGAGGACTTCTATTACGCCTTCTGATTTTTTCTCAGAAGAAAGCTAAATGGAAGGAAGCCTGTCTTTCACGACATGATACGACCGGCACGATGGAATTTATGGCACAGGAGCAAAGTCAAGGGGCGTATGGAAAATGGCATTCGGAAAGGATTCTCGATAGGCTCGATTCAGCTATTCTACTAGTAGATAGCTCTATAGGACTTGATCATTTATGGCTTTCGGTCACGCAAGTAATGGAATGATTCTGACAACTCCAAACTACCTACCCACGGGTGGCGAAGAAAAGCATCGTAGTCCAAAATCGCCACCCCAAGCCACCTCGAACAAAGCCAACAGAAAACCGCAGACGAATGGGAAAACCAACAAGGCTCAGGAACAGCGCATTCAGAGATCCAAGCTTCTTTTTTTTTTCAATACTTTTGTTCTCCTCTCCTCCCTTGATTTTCCATACCCTTGGCGTTTATATCTCCCCCTACTTCATCACTGCCCCGTTACATTTAGAAAAGGAAAAAAGCAAAGGGAGAAGAGCACGAGGACGGAGGCGAATTGTATCTATCCTGTAGCAGTGAATCCCAGCTCTTCAAGTCCCATGACCAAAAATCAAGCCGTAAACTACCCTTCGAAAACCACACTCTATGCCGATTGATATTCCCTCCCCTTCCAAAACGCCACCCCACGTTTCTCCCCCTCTCCAGGTAGGACAAGAAAAACAAAAACGCGTCGAAGACCCTACCTAGGTATTCACAGGCTGCGTAGCCCCCCCAAGGGGAGGGGGGATCAGCAGGCCAGGCCGCCAGGAAAATCGTCGCCCTCTTAGTATTGTCCTTACTATTGTCCTCTTGCGAATCTGCACAGCTTACCCCGCTCGGTCGCCTACGACAACGGGCTGTAAACACTGCCTCCTCCCCCCAACCTCTCCCATTTTCTTTCCTGCTCTTCTGTGGCAGCTGGTGATGGGCGGGCAGATATAGAGAGAGAGGGAAGAGAGAGCGGCCAGCTGCCAGCTGCCAGGCAAAAGTGGGGCGGGGTGTATGTTGATGAAAAAAGGCTCCGCTGCGGGGTGTGTGCTGTGTGGGTGGATGAGGTACGTACCTTATGCGACCTCTTTGCTACGGGGTCAGCCGAGGTGGGTGAGTGGGTGGGTTGGAACGAACTGGCGGGGGGGGGGGGGGGGGGGGGGCGTCGCTCTGGTGTACCCCCCCCCCGCGGGCGGGCGCGCGGGGGGGTACCCCCCACACAGCAGCGGGGCAGC
>PDHP01000004.1:148565-206451 GCA_003339455.1 Ophiocordyceps camponoti-leonardi (nom. inval.)
GGGGGGGGGGGGGGGGGGGGGGGGGGGGTGGCTGCGGGGCGGGGGCGGGGGGGGGGGGGGGGGGGGGGGGGGGGGGGGGGGGGGGGGGGGGGGGGGGGGGGGGGGGGGGGGGGGGGGGGGGGGGGGGGGCGATGATCTGGATCTACCCACCCACCTGGGGAAGATGGGGGGGGGACCCAACTGCCAACTACGGGGGATTTATTAACGGTGGGACAGAATCTGAACCAGAGGCGGGCGACCCCGAGAAAACAAAAAGCAAAAAGAGGGGAGATGAAACTTTGATATATCCGTCCGTACATTTCAGTACCTCCTATGCGAGGACCGTTACACTGCATCGATCTGGTGTATCACGTACACGAGATATGGCACACATAAAGGTACTGTACAAAGAGAAGCTTCACAGCAAAAACTCAACCCCACAAACCAACAAAGAACTCCTCCCAAGTCCCTCATCACCCTTCCCCATCCATCCAACGAACATCTTCCCCCCCTCCCAACTAAGCCAAAATGAAAAGAGAACGGGAAACTCTGATCCCGTTCACTAGAAAAAACTGTTGGCGCTAGAAGAAACGAAAGAAACCAAACAAGGGAAACGAACAAACCGATTCATCGGCCACGGCGAGATCCGTTCATTTTCTTTTTTTTTGGTGTGCTATTTTCATGGCTTGTGGCTTTCTTCTTTCTTTTTTTTAAAAACGTATCTGAACGAAGCGACACAAGGAAAAGAAAAAGAAAAGCAAAAAACACTATACAGCTGGAAAACCTTGTACCTGGTGCTGGTGCTGGTGCTTGCTGCTTCTGCGGATAAGGTGTGCCGCGTATCCGTACCCGTGGTGAACCCCCCCCAGGTCTAATGCACGGTTAAAGCCCAGCTCGGGTCAGGGTAGCATGCGCCTGTAAGACAGTACACCTATAGCCTGTACTCTATAGCCTATCCGTACCTTGCCCTAGAAATGCAAGCTGTAGATTAAGGACCCCTCCCTCCCCGGGGGGGGGGGGGGGGAGAAGATTACTCATCTCGCATCTCATCTTCAACCTCCAACGAAGCACATACCTACTACGACACTCTGCACTCTTCACTCTTCACCCTACACCCTACACTCTACACTTCCACACTCCACAGTTCACAGTCTACAGTCAACGCACACACACATAACCGCCACCATTTTCAAAGACGCCGTGCCTTGACCAACTCGTCACGTGACGACTCGCAGCACACCCTGAACCTCCTCCTCCATCGTCACCATCATCGTCATCATCATCATCATCATCATTCTCCTTTGTAGCAACATCTCACGCATCTCACACACACACACAAAAGAGACAAAGACAGAGAGAACAGGCAAAAAAAACTCCACAACCTCAACTTCAACTGCTGACCTTGATCCACCATCTCGCCTTTATACCTACTACCTACCTACTAAGTATATACACACCCATACACACGCGCACACGCGCACACGCGCACACACGCACACACATACTCGCTCACAACAAAGGCATCCTCCTCGCCTGCCCTCAGACACTTCCCACTGCCCACCATCCTCCGACTTACCCATCTTACCCTTACCCTACACACGATACGCAACAAGCCCCCAGCTTCGTCACCTTCACTCCTCTTGATACGATATCTTGCGCATCTCACCCAGTCGATGTCGCGCAGACGCCAGCGAGTTCTCCAGTTGCAAGATTTCCACCTGTGAAAGAGGGAAAGCCCCCCCCCCCCAAGTGTCAGCTCAACGGTAACCCAGACAAACAGCTGTGTACAAGCGGAGAAGAGGACGAGACGGTGGAGAAGAGGCTTGAGACAATAGCAAACATCTCGTCTGCTTGTTTCTCTCTCTTGGTACAAGCCACCAAGAAGAGACACCAGAGGAGGGAGGGATAGAGGCGCAAAAAGAGACATGACAGAGTCGAGACACACAGATAGAAAAAAGAAAAAGAGAAAAAGAAAACTCACCTGCTGCTCCATCTCCCGCACCTTAAACTCGTGCGCCCCCAGCTTCGTATAGTCGACCTGCTCGTCCTCCTGTGCCCTCTCCCGTATCATCGCCTGCACCTGCCGCACCAGCGCCCGGCACGCCGCCCCGACCGCCTTGCTCGCCTGCTCCAGCCTCTCCTGGCTCTTCGACATGAAGCCGGCCTTGACCCGGCTCGCGGCCACCAGCTGCGCCGTCGACGCCGCCACGTCGTTGCTCGCCACGATCAGCTGCTCCGGGCTGTTCCGCCCCGACAGCACCCCGTCCGCCGTCTCGATCAGCCGGTTCGTCGACGACGCCACCGCCTTGGCCGCCGAGATCAGCCCTTCCGTCCACCGGTTGTTCTTCTTGTAAAACGCCGTCCGCGACGACGACCCCCGCCCCGCCTGCACAATCTCCTGCTGCGTCACCGTCGCCGCCCGTATCAGCTCCGCGATGGCGCTCGTCATCGTCGTCGCCGCCTCCAGTATCGAGTCGTGCACCCGCACCTCGTACGTCGAGAAGTCGGGCTTGCTCCTCATCTTCGCCAGCCGCGCCGCCGCCGCCTCGATCGCCTCCGCCGCCTTGTTCAGCTCAGAGTCCACCAGGTCGCCGAGGTCGCCCTTGTTGTTCGTCAGCTTGCCGAAGCCCGGGGCGAAGGCCTCGACCAGCTTGCTGAGCTTCTGCAGCCGCATCTGCACCTCGTTGTTGCTGTTGATCACCACGTCCGTCTTCTGCAGCGCCTCCAGCCCCGTCAGCCGGAAGCTCAGCAGGCTGCGGAAGAATTGCACCGTCGCCGTCGCCGACTGCCGCGCTCCCCCCATCAGCCCGTCCGTCTTGCCGTCGTCCGTCGCCAACCGCGTCAGGCCCTTGGTGTTGCCGCACAGGTCCGCCACCGCGCTCGAGAAGACGCTGACCGCCTTGATCACCTCGCCGTGCTCGCTGTTCGGCCCGTCCGCGATGAAGTTGTTGAACGCCGTCGCGAACTCCATCGCGCTCGACGACGCCTTCTCGATCTGCGACAGCACGTACGACGGCGACGCGTTCTGGTTGCCCGCCTGCATCGACGAGTCGAGCTCGTACAGCGCGTCGTCCACCCGCGACACCCCCGCCTGCAGCACCGAGTCCATCATGTCCGTAATCTTCTCCAGGCTCGACATGATGAGCGCGTCGATCTGCCCGTCCAGCGCCTTGTCCGTGTCGCCCTGGCTCATCTTGAGCTCGCTCAGCTCCATCAGCGTCTGGTCCATGCCCGCCTTGTACACCTCGAGCTCCTCCTCCTTCTCGCGCAGCAGCCGCTCCATGTCCGAGCTGCCGTCCCGCGCCCGCGCCTGCGCCTCCTCCAGCGCCCGCGACTTGTTGCGCAGCGCCTCCTCCAGGTCGCTCATCTCGCGGTTGTACTTGGCCAGCATCGTCGACAGCTCGTTGCCCTTGCTGCGCTCCACGTTGTCCGCCCGCTCCTGCGCCATCCGCAGCTCGCGCTTGAGCCTCTCCACCTCGTCCTTGTTGCTGCCGCTGAGCCGGTCCTTGTCGTGCAGCGCCCGGTCCCGCTCGCGGATCATGTTGGCCAGCTCCAGGTTCTTCGTCTTGATCTCCCGCTCCAGCCGCTCGCGCCGGTCCATCGCCTCCTGCGCGCTCGCCGCCTTGAGCTGCACCGACTTGAACTTCTGCAGCAGGTCCAGGTGCTCGTGCCGCAGCTGCGAGTACAGCTTGGCCAGCGCCTCGTACTTGGTCCTCCACGTGTTGACCTGCTCCTGCAGCGCCCGGATCTGCTCGTCGCGGCTCGACATCTGCTGCCCCAGGCTGCCCTGGATCTGGCCCAGCTCGCCCTCGAGCGCCTTCACCCGCTGGTCGTACTGCTGCAGCATCAGCTGGTCTCGCTCGTACTGCGCCCGCGCGTTGAGGTTCTCCCGCTCCAGCTCCGCCAGCCGACCCTGCGTCTGCCACTGCGCCTGCTGTGCCAGCAGCGCCTCCTGCTCCCGCTGCTGCTGCTCCATCAGCCGCCGTTGTTGCTCGTCGAACTCGCGCTGAGCCTGCATCTGCGCCTGCTGTTGCGCCAGCAGCGCCGCCTGTTGCCTCTGCTCCAGCACCCGCTGCTGCTCTTCGTACTCGCGGTTCTGCCGGTCCAGCTCGTTCTTCCAAAACTCGGATATCTCCCCGGGCTCTTCCGTCCTGGGCTCTGACGGCGGCGTCGGCTGACGCTCAATCTCCTGCTTGGGCCGCGCCGGCAATGCAGGCGCCGACTCGTCGATTGCCAGCAAGTTCGGCGGCTCCTGCGGGAGCTTGGGAATCGTGATGAGGCTGGTGAGATAGCGGAGGTTGGAACACTCGTAGTAAAACTTGACGAGGCGGTAGTGCTGCGCGTCGTATCGTTGGCGCAGAGGGTCCAACGCTTCCTCGTCGCCCGTCACTGCGGCTCTTGGTCAGTTTCCTTGGTTTCTGCCCTTACTCTCGCCGCACGGCCGACTTACTCTGATACATGGCCCGCAACATGCTGGTGATGAACTTGTAGATTCCGTAGCTCTCCTGCACCAGAGGCACCAGGGCAGAGATGCGGCATTCGTTGTTACCGACGTTTCGAAAGTGCGAAAAGATGAGCTTTTGAAACTGCTCGATCTTATCCTGCAAGACCATGAGATCGGTGATGGTTTCGTAACCCTCGTTGGGATCGTTGGCGGCCTTGAGGCTGATGTACTCTTCGTACTCGAACGTGCCGTTAAACTCGGGGTGTGACTGGTGGAAGGAGAGCTTGGCGAGCAGATAGTAGACGTATTCTCGGATCAAGGGTCCATAGCCGCGAATACCCTCGCCGTTGATGGATCGGTTGAGGCCGTCGATCCAGCTCCGATTGGACATGGCATCTTTTATCGCAGACGGATGCCCTTCCTGGAGCACCTTGTGAATGGTGATGAGCGCCTTGAAGGTCTGAACCTCGTCGGCAAGAATCGGCTGGCTGTATGTTTTCGGCCGAAATCAGCTTCCTTCCATCTGCTAAGGTAAGACGCTGACGTACACCTTTATTCCAGTCCAAAACGCCTGAGCAGACCTGTGATCCCAGGTGTAGACGATGCAGGCACGCACATGCTTGCGCTTGGGAGACAGCTCCTCGCCGTTGGTGGCCTTTTTGATGCTTATGGCGAGCTCTTGATCGGTTCTGCAGCAGAAAAAGTGTCAGCCTTCCGTCTCTCTTTTTCGTTTTCCTCCGAAGTGAAGCCGCCGAGAAAGGACAAACTTTGTATGTTCCTGAGTGCGCATCGACGCCATCGTGGGCGAGTCGAAGCCGAGGTGAGCAAGATCGACAGATCAGAGGCTCGTAGGAAAGGAAAGCAGCAAGAGCACAAGAGAAGAAAAAACACAGATCAGAGAACAAGAAGGAAAAGAAGAAGAAGAGGAAAAAAAAACGGGCAGCGCTGAGAAAGAGAGAGAGAGAGAGAGAGAGAGGACCCGTCCGTGTGCAAGACCAGTGTCTCGTCGATTCCCGCGGCTGGCGCGCGCCAAAAGGAGGAAGCTTCGCTGTGGCTGGGCGTTGCGCATGCTTACCTCATCAGACCCGACAGTGCCGGCGCCGGAAATATCCTCCCTCCGGCTCTTTCGGGGTCCTCCAAGTCAACAAGTCAGAGGGCCCCCTCATCGAGGCTCATCAGGGGTCCTGCTTTGTTGCTTTCTACGTCATTACGGCCGAGGCCGCGCAACGATGCCTGCTTCGCCCACCTTGTTCCGTTATGCGACGCGAAACTGTGATGACGACGCCTCTTCACATACTCGGTTCTCTCTTCTCGTCTTATCCTGACCTGGTCTCTTTTTACGCCTGACTGGTGTGACAGCCTGTGACGCTCGGCCGTCATCCTCTCCTCGAAACGCGGCTCCTCCCCCACAGCCAGCAAGCAAGCAGCAGGGAAACGATGCACTCGGTTCGCCCTCCTGCTAGTGTCCCTTCTTCCAAACGAGTGCTTGCTATTGTACTCTACTGCGTCTCGCCCAGAGGGCTCTGGACGCTTGGTCAGGAGACTTCTCCACTGCCAGGGTCTCGGGCTGAGGATTGGAATTCGCGTTCCCGCACGGGCTAGCCATCTCGCGTGGCTGGGTGCTCCATGACCGCGCCTGAGCTGTGTGACGTGGCCTGCCACATCGGCGTCGATCTCCTCTGGGAGCTGAACACTGGATGTACAAAAGGTGCTGCGCATCCATCCGCTGTTCCAGAGCTAGCCCCTCCCTCCATGCAATTGACACAGCTCAACCTTATTCAGCCACTCAAGACGACAAGATTTCAGATGTCAAGCGTCTTGAGAAACATGGGTAAATACTTTGCACGTTAAGAGGCATCGTCAAGCCACACCAGAATCCGATCGGCTGCGAGCCCAATTCATCACAATCGGTGTCCAGGCTTAGCCATGCTCATCGCTTCTACCCGCCCGACTTCGCATCGCAAACGTAGTCTCTTTGGCATCTGGTGCACACAAGTTTAGCCCTTGAGGCATCTTAAGCTTAACAAATCTGCCTGTCATTGCATTCCCTATTGACGTCGACGGGCAGACCTTGTGCTCAGCTCCAACCCATCCAGAGACAACGCCACAAGTGACGAAAAAAAAAATCCCCAAAATCTCCCGTCGCCAGACTCTCCTCAGATTGTCGTCTCGTAGGGCAGAGGGGTGACCGTCTCCGGGGGATTGTCCGTCAGAGAAACGGTTCGTGCCTCGCGGGGCATGGCAGGTTGGCGCTTGACTTGAACGGTGGTGCCCTCGGCGCGGGCCTTCTTCTTCGACTCGGCGTTCGTCTTGACGCGCTTCAAGAAGTCCTCACGCGAGCGCGACGGCTTGATGTGCTCGATCCTGACGTTGATGCGCTTCTCGATATACCGGTGCGCCACCTTCTTGTATATTATGATGCCCACTGCGCTCTTCGTCACGTTGTAGATGACGCCCGTCTTGCCGTGGTACACCTTGTAGGGCATGCTGCTTGGTTTGAGTCTTGTGCGCTTCTCCTCCGCAGTGGATCGCTTACCCCTTCTGTACGGCACCGTTGACCTTGATATCGACGATGTCTCCGACGCTGCGTAGAGTTAGTCGAAATTCGCCTTTGTAGTGTCGCAGGCCTCACGTACCGGTACGTTCGCAGGTAAGTCGACAGAGGGATCATGCCCTTCTTGCGAAAGTCCCTGCTGAAGGCATACTGCAGTCCGTTAGCCTCGTGGCGAGCGTGACCATTCAAACAGCTCAACGTACGCGGGTGCCCGCTCTCTTTCCGTAGGAGTGACCCATCGCGTCTCAGTTGCCGGGCAAGCTTTCGTCGTTGGCGAGGTTCGGAGCGAGGGTGATGATGGAAGCTCCTTGGCGTATTGGTGATGATTTTCGCTACGTGCGCCGCCTTGTGGGTGATGGGGTAGCTTAGGTAATCTCACTTTTTTTTCTTCCTTTCCTTTGCAGACGTGCTGGACTTTAGGGCTCGCCGCGTGCTATACACGTGACTCGAGCCCGCTGAACTTCCACCCCACAAGTTCTCGCCAACTTTTCAGCTTCACCCCGAAACCCGTCAACTTCAACCACCGAGACCGGATCGCCAGGTGAGTGTCAACAAACTTGCCACATTGCAAAAACACGTCTAACGCCACTCAGGATGCCTCCTCGCGCCTACTCCAAGACCTCTCGTACTCCGCGCAGACCCTTCGAGGCTGCCCGACTGTCAGTATCACCGGCCACTGAATAAGAGGCGTGCCTCTGTTCAAGTCGATTGTGATTTTTCCGACTGACATGCGCGCGGCACAGTGACTCTGAGTTGAAGCTCGTCGGAGAATATGGCCTGCGCAATAAGCGTGAGGTCTGGCGCGTCGGCCTGACCCTCTCCAAAATTCGACGTGCTGCCCGGTAAGTTTTACGCAAGGACGCTTTGCTTGAAAAACGGAAGCGCTTTTTGTCTAACGCCAATCGCAGTCAGCTTCTCACTCTCGACGAGAAGGACCCTAAGCGTCTGTTCGAAGGCAATGCCCTCATTCGACGTCTGGTCCGCGTGGGCGTGCTGGACGAGTCCCGCATGAAGCTCGATTACGTCCTGGCCCTGAAAATCGAGGACTTCCTGGAGCGTCGTCTGCAGACTTGCGTCTACAAGCTCGGCCTCGCCAAGTCCATTCACCACGCCCGCGTCCTCATCCGTCAGCGCCACATCCGCGTCGGCAAGCAAATCGTCAACGTTCCCTCCTTCATCGTCCGCCTCGACTCTCAGAAGCACATCGACTTCTCGCTCAAGTCGCCATTCGGCAGCGGTCGTGCCGGTCGCGTCAAGAGAAAGAAGGCCAAGGCCGCCGAGGCTGCTGCGGAGGGCGAGGAGGAAGAGGAGGACGAGTAGTGGTTCGTTCTGCTTCAAAGGGTTTACCATATACCGCGATGGCTCCTTGATGCCGCAAGACCATGTCTGGGCGGAGCAAGTCTAGTCATAGTTTGGGGCGTTGGTCGAGGGTAAAATATGAACGGAATATACCTCACAAAGGTTCCACGGTGTCCTCCTATCAGCGACTGGGCACATCTAGAAGTCATCGTGATGGGAGATCGTCTATGCGCAGTCCAGGAAAAAGTCATGTGGTATATCGTCTGCATGCTCGGACTGAGCTACGGGCTGGCATGTTGGGTCACATTGAACACGATGCAGGAGATGAAAGAATTGGACCGCTGGTAAATATTATACTCGTCAACT
Source organism: Ophiocordyceps camponoti-leonardi (nom. inval.) (assembly GCA_003339455.1). Lineage (NCBI taxonomy): Eukaryota > Fungi > Ascomycota > Sordariomycetes > Hypocreales > Ophiocordycipitaceae > Ophiocordyceps > Ophiocordyceps camponoti-leonardi. The sequence continues at coordinate 157,208 of PDHP01000004.1, forward strand.
TAACAACTCATCCTTGCCCAAAAACTTGGCCATGGGATCATCCGCCACCGTTTTCTTCCGTCGGTACTCGTCCATCTCTTCCTCAGTAACTCCATTGAGCATCATATCTTCTCGATTGTTAGACCTCGCCTTCGCCCGCTCCGCTTTCCGCTCCTCTCCTTGCTCCTGCCCCTGCTCCTCCACCGGATCAGCATCGTCCTCGCCCAAGTGGACGAGATCGGCGCCGGTGCGCTGGCGCTCGGCCGCCTCCCAAGCCTCCTTGCCCTGCTCGCCGGTGCAGTAGCTGTTCTTGATGAGCGAGTGGCAGCAGGCGTAGCCCCATTTGAAGCTCGACCACCAGCTTCCCCAGACGGAGGTGTGGTTGTTGACGAGCACGTCCTCGGCGTACTTTGACTTTGCGGCCTTACGTGGCGCGCCCTTTATCAAGCCGCTCTCGTCGTACTCGACAAACGCCTCCGACTCGGTAATCCTGAGAGCGACGGGTTTCTGCTTCTCTTTGTTGTCGTCGCCTCCGAGACCGCCTCCGTATCTCACCCTGAGCTCCTCGTCGCGTTCGGACCTTCGCTTCTCCTCCTCTTCGAGCTCCTTCTTTCGAGAGAAGGCGCCGGCGGTGGGATTGGCCTGCAGATGTTGAGTCGTGTCGCCGGCTGTCTCCTGAGCCTCCCAGGCGTATCTCTGTGCCCTCTCGAAGTCGGCTGCTTCGCCGGTCGACTTCAGGAAGCCCTCCTCGGCGAAGAGGTCTGCAGACTTGCCGCCTGTTGCGCCTGCGTTGACGAGCGCTCGCGTCTTGGGGTCGTACTTTGCCGATTCGAGATCGAGGTTGAGGAGGTACTTTGCCGTGTCTTCGCGGATACGGAGCTGGCGTGTTGCCGTGCTCTGATGTTTGCTCATGTCGTTTTCCTCTGCGTACTTGTCGCCTTCGTCCTCCGCGTCCTCGACGTTCATGGCCCGCTTCGCCTCCTTGCGCAGGTCTTCCATCTGGTTGAACTCGTCCACGACGTTGCGATACTCACGCGTATCATAGCCATTCCACCGATCGCGTTTCGCGTCCCAGCCGAGACTCACGTCTTGAATCTTCTCGTCTGCCTGTATATCCTTGCCCGTCCACTTCGCGCCTTTCGCTCTCGGCCGGCTCAGACAGTCTTTTGCCTTGTGCGTCATGGCGCCGCAGTTTTCGCACGCGCCTTTGCGGTATTTGGTCGCTGCGGGGCCTGCTCGCTTCCCGCGGTCGTACCATGTCGACTGTTCTTTCTTCTCTTCGCGTCGCTGATGCTTTAGGTAGTCGGCGTCGTCGTCGCCGTCGACGGCGTAGAAGGGCCTTTTGCTGATGAAGGAAGGGATGTAGATGTTCTCCTCTTTGGTAGCCGCTCCCGACTGCGGTTTTCGTGGAGGCGGAGGCGGCGGCGCCATGAAGCAGATAGATACTGTGATAGGCTAAGTGTGTGTGCGTGTGTGTTCGTGAAAGGGTCTTGAAGCGCTGAGAAAGACGAGGGAGATCAGAGGTTGGAGGTTGGAGGTTGAAGGTCGGAGGTCGCAGGTTGAGGAGGTCGAAAATGCTTACATAATCTTTTTTTCCCGGTGAGAGCAAGGTGAGAGCAAGGTGAGAGGTGCGGACTTCCCACGAGTCTCAAGCTGATGCTGATCTATGCGGAAGGGACTTGTGATTCACGGCCAGGAGTAAGAGCTCGTACCTCATCATTAATAAAGCCCTGTACTCGAGAATGGTTGTGTTAGATTGGCGGCAGGAGCCGGTGCACTGTCACACGGCAGCGTGAAGTTTCAACAGGATGATATGGGGTGATGATGCTAAGCAGGGTTGAGTGCTCGAAGTACAGATTCGTGAGTCATATTGAGATCTACGGATCGGTAAGGCAGTCTAATCTTTGTCTACAGATGATTATTCAGAGACTAGTACAGCTCATTGTCTCCAACGTAGGGGGAATTACTCCCATCATGTCATATACGCTCGTCACTCTAGTCTGAGATCCTAGCTCGAGTATACGCGCTCGTCACTTTAATCTGAAGCGCCGGCTTAAGTATAAATAAGTGTAGTTTCTACACATCGAAGAAATGGGCTTTCGAAGTTTAATAAGCTATCTAGCAACTCAAAGAACATTCATCAACGCTCACCTCGTATCAACTCCAATTCCACCGACTTCCGCTCTTGAAGCTACATGCGAACTACGGCCTTCCTTGCAACTCAACATCACTCACATATCCTCTCTCCATATATATAAACAACTCTCCCTTTCTGTCCAGTTTACAGTCTTCGATGCAAGCTCATCAGCAACAACTTTCATCAAAAAAACCATTCTCGGTTTTTAAACACTCTCGACACAAGCATCAAACAAGATGGAGCCACTACAAACTGCTGCTCCAGTTCGGACTGCCCAAGAACTGAGGCTGGCATGGACGTCAGCCAAAGACTCTGCGCGTCGTCCCCCGTTAGAAAGGCTGGGAAACACCCCAGTCGCACAATATCCGGATTACGAGTGCCGGGACAACATCCCGCAGGACTATCAACAAATCGAGCTGGGCTGGTACAAAGACACGCGGCGAGAGTTTGAACGTTGCAAACCTCACCTTACCCTGGGTGACGTGCAGTTGTGGTACGGGGTCGTGCAAGGACAGCTTCAGGTGAAAGAACCGCATCATATTTACGTTGAGCACCATGATATCGGAAAGTGTGCTCTGAAGGGTAACTGGATCGCTTGGATGTTCGCCCGCATAATGTGGCCGCGGGACCAGCTCTATGACATCGTCGAGAGCATAAACAAGCAATGGAGCACGGATGATGTCTTCGAGGACGCAGTGCCGATAAACTGGCCCCTTTCATACGCCTTGATGCTCACCATCGTCAGCGACGTCTGCAGCCTGGTCAATCGCGTCTTCCACACGACATCCATCATCCCGGACCTGGGCGCTCTGTATCATCGCTATCTCAGCCTGATCAAGGTGAAGCCCAGCGAGCCTAACAGCAAGACCAGGTATTACATTCACCTGATGAAGCAGGTAATAGAAGTCTTCTTCTACCAAACGACGGATGGCCCTCCGCGCTTCCCTACTTCGGTAGACTTCACGGTCAACATCATCAATGGCGTTCTCTGTTCTCTGAAAATGGTCGAGGAGTTTCAATCGCTAGTAGATCAAGGTGGAAGCGACGCCGCGGGGACCCCGACGAGCGACGAAGCATACGACGAAGAGACTCCTTTCCTACCGAATCCTCACGACGAAGCAGTCGCCGAGTTCAAACTGATGCAGAAGGCGCTGTGTCTCTCGGTCGAGTGGACGACAGCCGAAGCGCTCAAAAACCATCAGATACACTTCGGCAACCTCCTGATGGACAGCGTCAGGGAGATCAACGCCAGGACGGAACAGAAATTGGCGGAAAATACAGAGATGATCGTCCGAGGGCAGCAGAGGACTGAGTCGAGAATCTTTGCTGCCATCAGACAGCAGGCTCGGCCATCACGATCAACTCGAACCAACGGTAATGGCAACGACCAGGCGCTGCGTGGAGTTATCGAAGCCTGTGTCGGTCATCGACTTGATACGATGGAAACGAAGCTTGAGAATATGCATGTGATGTTACGGGAACAGCACATGTTGGCGGAGAGACTTCAGGCTTTATTTGGCTCTGTTGCAGGCTGGAGATGAGGTTGATTGTGGGTTGTTTTACGGTGGTGTATGTACTATAAGTGAGTCGATTTCTATGGCGGTTCGGTGGGTTGTTTTTCACTTGTGAATTTCGTGGCAGTTATCCGGAATAATGTGATTTTTTAAACCCTTCTCAAGAACATGGACTCCTTCCAATAGCATATTCATTCACTTAGAAGTGCCTGATCACGAATATATCCCACTGTCCGTGAAGCATCACTGCATGTCTAGGGTAGCCATCTTAGAATTGACGTCGCTGAGGGTGACACGTGACTGCGCGCTTCTGCGACACACTTCAAAGGAAACGCGTCATCTAGAGGCTAGAGCGCCCCCCGACATGTCCGGCCAACAGACAGCGAACGGCCGCTCCCAGGGCGACTCCAAGCCTGGCCCTGATGGATCAACGCGCAAGGAAGCATGGACTTGTTCCGCGTCAGACTCAACTGCATCGATCATTACCAAGCCTCGCCGACGCGATACGATCCCCAGCTACGCAATGACATACGCCCTTCCCAGGCCTCCAAGGGCCCCAAGGTCCCCGTCGTGAGGGTCTTTGGCTCGACCGAGACGGGACAAAAGGTGTGCGCGCATATTCATGGCGCATTTCCTTACCTGTATGTCGAGTATAATGGAAGTCTCGCTCCCGAACAGGGTCCGTCTATCTGCTTTACCCCCTGGTTGGTTGTGCTCGCTCGCTGACCTCGTCGCATCTACCAGTCGGTGCCTTCACCTATCGCCTTCATCTGTCCATCGATCATGCGCTTGCCGTAAGCTATCGGCGCGATCAACATGGAAATAGTGCCAAATTCGTGGCGCGCATCACCTTGGTCAAGGGCGTCCCCTTTTACGGCTTTCACGTTGGCTATCGCTTCTATCTAAAAGTGTACATGTTCAACCCCGTCGTTATGACGCGGCTCGCCGATCTACTGCAGCAGGGAGTCATTATGAAGCAAAAGTTTCAGCCTTACGAGGCACACTTGCAGTACCTGCTGCAGTTCATGGTCGACTACAATTTGTACGGTTGCGACTATCTCGAGTCCTCCAAGACCCTTTTCCGCGCTCCCGTCCCACAGCATGATGACGGTTTCAACCCGTCTCACTTATGGCATAACCTGTCCATCCCAACGGCAAGCATCACCGACGATGCTTCGCTGCCGCGCGCGAGCCACTGCTCGATCGAAGTGGACATTTGCGTGCAGAACATCGTCAATCGAAAGATGGTCAAGGAGCGTCAGTTGCACCATGACTTTGTCGAACGGCTTTCTCCCATTCGTGCCGATCAGAAGCTGGTGTACAGCATGGCTGGACTTTGGCGGGACGAAATGAGAAGAAGGAAACGACAGATGCCGCGTGCACAGCAAGGAGAGTCTCCGTTTCCTCGCGAGGCGCTGGTCTCCATGTCCGCAGATGTTCGGGACTCGCAGCCGCAGGGATGGATTCACGAGGCGGAATTTCGCGAAGCGGTTCAAGATTTGGTACGACGCGACAGGGAAGAACTGGACGGCGCCGAAATAGACTTCGATACCTATGTTCAGGCGGATGATCTTGGCAAGGGCGTCAATACTGCCTTGCAGTCCGTCGAAGACTTGTATCCATCGAAGCTGATGCCGGCACTTGGACTGCATCCCAATCCTAGCCAGCCCAATTATCCGGCGAACAGCATCGAGGTGGATGAGAATAAGGCACGTCAGGTCCTCTCTGACGGACTTGATCTCTTGCCCGACGATTCAGATGAAGATTTGCTGGAAGAGCTGGCCAATGCCGAGATGTTAGACGGGTCGGTGCTTGGGGGTCGAGCGGCAACAGATGATGGACATGATTCCCCAAAAGTTGGTAGAAAAGCTACCCAAGGCGGCGAGGAGCCCTTGATATGCCGCCGCTTCTCGGGCATCTGTCTCAGCGTTTTCAAAACGAAGCAACTGCCGATCATGCCGGTGTCAGCGGCGCTGGTAGAAGCCGCAGAGGACGACAGTCTGGTGGGCAGAGTCAACGCGACCGACACCCTGAGACCTTGGAAAAGGACATCACTGAAGCGCAAGAGATCTGGCACGCGCGACAGCAGCTCTTCCCGGAAGCAGTCCAGGCAAGGCCAGAGCAGCGCGGCGGACAGCTCTGGAGCGAGGCAGCTCAAGGTCGATGGACCTGGATCGCAAAAGGGTCGTTCGTTGAGGGAGCAGCCTATCAAAGGCTCTCCCGTCTCTCCAAGTATGGCTGGAGCACTCAGCTTTGCGGTTGTGAAAGACCCCCTCAGCGCGGGCAACAGACTACAGCTCAGTCAGAAGAGCCAGTCGTCTCTGAGTCAACGGACCGAGGACGCCGTCCAGAGCAAGCCTCGAGCGCTCAGCAAGACGCTGCCATCGACAGACGACAACCACGTCGGATCCCAGCTTTCAGTCTCGCCACTGTCTTCGGCGAGGTCTCAGAAGAGTAAGATTGTGGACGCCGTCGCTCGATACTCCGGCCAGCGAAGCTTCATATTCGCAGCACCGCCCCCTAGCAGAGCCGACTGCAGTGCTATGGCGGAGCACCATCTGCCGGACGTCATCTATCAAGACGCCTTCTACAGCGAAGAAAAGGACGTGCCAGAACGCATGCGCGAATACGCAGGAAGGGAGTTTCGACTCGAGAGCAATACTCTGCCGTTTCTTCCCGCCTTTGACTTTGGAGAAAGTTTTTCGTCAAACAACTCTGGTCAAGATCTCGCCACAGGTCTCGAGCAGGGCAGAGCGTGCAGCTGGAGAAGCTGGGAGTTTGCTCAGCCGCCGCCCAGCCGGCAGTCTGTGGTGAAGTGGCTGCAAGACGAGCAGCACGCTCTGGAGAGGGAGCCGAGACGAGGCGCGTGGCTGTCACAGATCGTAGGGCCTACACCCAAGAACAAGCACGGATTCAAGTACACGCAGAAGCAGGAATCGACGAGCGTGGAGCACGAGGTGCAGTATATGAGCACCATGAGCCTCGAGCTGCACGTCAACACCAGAGGCAAGCTGTTGCCGAACCCGGAGGAGGACGAGGTGAAGTGCATATTCTGGGCGTGCAAGTCGGACGAGAAGACGGCGCTCCGGTCCGGCATCATCATGCAGTCTGCCGACGACTCGATGGGCCGGAAGATGCGGCGGTGCAGTGGAGCGGACGTCGCGGAGGAGAAGACGGAGCTGGAGGCGGTATACCGGCTGATCGAGCTGGTGAGGACGCTGGATCCGGACGTGCTGACGGGCTTCGAAGTCCACGGCAGCTCTTGGGGCTATCTGATGGAGAGGGCGCGTCACGCGTACGAGCTGAACCTCTGCGACGAGCTGTCTCGCATGCGATGGGACTCTCACGGTCGCTTCGGCAAGGACAAGGACAGCTGGGGCTTCAACAAGACGTCGACGATCCGCGTCACCGGCCGACACACGATCAACATATGGCGGGCGATGCAGAACGAGCTCAACCTGCTGCAGTACACGATGGAGAACGTGGCGTGGCACCTGTTGCACATCCGGCTCCCTCACTACTCGTGGAAGACGCTCACGCAGTGGTACGGAACCGGCAAGGCGGCCGACCTGAGCAAGCTCCTGCGCTATCACCTCACGCGGACGAGGCTCAACATCAGGATGCTCGAGGCCAACGAGCTCGTGGCGCGGACGAGCGAGCAGGCGCGCCTCCTCGGCGTCGACTTCTTCTCCGTCTTCTCCCGCGGTTCGCAGTTCAAGGTCGAGTCGATCCTCTTCCGGATCGCCAAGCCGGAGAACCTGATACTCGTCTCGCCCAGCAAGAAGCAGGTGGGCGGGCAGAACGCTCTCGAGTGTCTCCCTCTCGTCATGGAGCCTCAGAGCGGATTCTACACCAGTCCCGTCGTCGTCTTGGACTTTCAAAGCCTCTACCCCAGCGTGATGATCGCCTACAACTACTGCTACTCGACCTTCATCGGCCGCATCCGCGACTGGCAGGGGGAAAGCGGCAAGATGGGCTTCTCCCGCTACGATCGCCAGCGCGGACTGTTGTCCCTCCTCGAGGAGTCGATCAACATCGCGCCCAACGGCATCATGTACGTCAAGGCCTCGGTGCGCAAGTCGCTGCTGGCCAAGATGTTGACGGAGCTGCTCGAGACGCGCGTCATGGTCAAGAGCGGGATGAAGCGAGACAAGGAGGACAAGACGCTGCAGAAGCTCCTCAACCATCGCCAGCTGGCGCTCAAGCTCCTGGCCAACGTCACCTACGGCTACACCTCGGCCTCCTTCTCGGGCCGCATGCCCTGCTCCGAACTGGCAGACAGCATCGTCCAGACCGGAAGGGAGACGCTCGAACGCGCCGTGGCGAGGATCCACGCGGAGGAAAGGTGGAACGCAGAGGTCGTCTACGGCGACACCGATAGCCTCTTCGTTCACCTCCCAGGCCGAAGCCGAGAGCAAGCCTTCGTGATAGGAGAGGAGATGACGCGCACCATCACGGAATCCAACCCGCGGCCCATAAAGCTCAAGTTCGAAAAGGTATACCACCCCTGCGTCCTCCTCGCGAAGAAGCGGTACGTAGGCTACAAGTTCGAATCCGTCCAGCAAAGCGACCCCATCTGGGACGCAAAGGGCATCGAAACGGTCCGTCGTGACGGGACGCCAGCGGAGCAGATGGTAGAGGAGAAGGCTCTCCGCCTCCTTTTCGAAACGTCGGACCTGAGCCAGGTGAAGCGCTACTTCCAGGAACAATGCGACAAGCTCATGCGCGGCTCCGTCTCCATACAGGACTTCTGCTTCGCAAAGGAAGTCAAGCTCGGCTCCTACGTCGACTCCGGCCCGCCCGGCGCCATCGTCGGCTCTCGTCGCGTCCAGGCGGACGCGAGGGCGGAGCCGCAGTACAGGGAGAGGGTACCCTACGTCGTCGTCGCCGGCGGTCCCGGAGCGAGGCTATCGGATCGGTGCGTCGCGCCGGAGGAGCTACTTGCGAGGCCCGACTGGCGTCTCGACGCGGATTACTACATTCAGAAGACTCTCATACCGCCCCTCGATCGAATCTTTAGCCTCGTCGGCGCGAGCGTGAGGAAATGGTACGACGAGATGCCCAAGGTTCGACGCGTGCTCCAAAGAGGAGGTAACAACCAAACTCTCGAATCCTACATGCGATCCGTCCACTGCCTCGTCTGCACCGCCCGCTTCTCCTCTTCTTCAACATCCACCACATCCCCACCAACAACCCTCTGCCCGAAATGCCGTTCCAGAAAACCAGCCTCCCTCCTCGCCCTCCAAGACCGGCTCGCGAGCAGAGAGCGATCCCTCCTCTCGCTCCAGTCCCTATGCCGCTCCTGCGCCGGCCTCTCGCCTCTGGACGACGTCCGCTGCGATAGCGTCGCCTGTCCTGTGTTTTGGTCTAGGGAGAGGGCGGCCGCGAGCTTGTCGGCTTTGGCTTCTGAGGCTGGGCCTGCTGTTAGTCGACTTCTTGATGAGGGTGACTTGGAGTGGTGATGATGAACCGCGATGATTTTTATCACGATGGTAACTACATAAAAGTCCTGATGATGACGATGGATGAATATATGTTTTCATGTCATGCGTTATGCCCATATTACATTGTACAGAATACAGACAAACAGTATTCGTCTCTTCCTTGACGAATCCCCCTCGTCATGTCGACCGAGTGTGTGTGTATGTGTGTGCTCACTGCTCGAATAATAGAGGCTTAAGGGAGGAGAGAGGAAGGGGGGAGACATCTCGGTTCTCAACCCCCAAAAGAGGAACCACGACGCCGTCATCGAACCGCCTCGCCAGAAACTTCCACATCAAGCACATCCTCCTCCATCCAGCCAGAGTAATCTTCGTCCTCCTCATCCTCCTCATCCTTGGCCGGCAGAGCAACGATTGGCCGCCGCGAACAAGGTGACTCGTCCCGACCTCCGGCGACGACGGCTCTTGGCCAGCCCGCCGCATCCTCCCGCTCCATCTTGCCCTCCGTGAGTGGCGTCCCGGGCTGCGACGAGTCTTCAGGCGCCTCAACCACCAACATGCTCTGCTCATTATCTCCTGCATCTTCCCGGCTCCCTGCTCGTCTCCTCGTCTGCGGCGGCGACGGCGACGGCGACGGCACACGCTCCTCAAGCTGTTGTTCGGTCTGCGCCGCCTCGAGAATCTTCTCCTTGTCCGCCTCAAGAGTCTTTTCCTTGTCCGCTTCGGGAGTCTTCTCCTTATCCGCCTCGACGGCCTTCTCCGCCGCCGCCGCCGCCCAGCGCATGGGCGCCGCCCTCCTACCCCCCAAATCCGTCGGCCCCGGCAACGGCACCCCCGGCGGCGGTAGCGGCTGGCCTCTGCCCATGGGCTGGCTGAGATCGACTTTGCTATTGGACCTTTCGCGTCGGACGTCCTTCTGCCGCTGAAAGGCGTTCCAGCCCCATTGCCGCGCCTGTGCTGCCGCATTCGTCACCGCTGCGAGCGTGCCTCTCTTGACCGCTTCGCCGCCGTTGGTCGACGACGACGACTCGGACGTTTCGCGCCGCTGGAACAGGCCTCGTCCCATCAGCCCCCCCGCTTGTGCCTTGCCCGACGACGCCGAATGAGCACTCGGGGCGTCGACGCTCGACTCGCCAGAGGACGCCGTGTCTCGCCGTCCCGGGGGCCGCACGGAGCCGGCGTCGCCCTCCGGCTCCTGCATGGACGATCGGCTCGGCGCCTTCTCCACCGTCTTGGTCTTCGTCGGTGACATCAGAGGCGTGCTGCTGCTGCTTGTTGCGTCATGGGACCGCGACCGCAGCGCTGCCATGTAGTTGGTGGCGTGGTCAGGGGGCGACGATGACGGCTTGAAGAGGTCGGCGTGCGTCGTCTCCGTGCCGACGATGGGATCCGTCGAGTTTTTCAACAGCACGGGCGACCGTATAGGGCTGGTGGCCGCGCTGTTCGGCGGCTTGGCGTCGACGACGACGACTGGAGCTGGGCTGTTGCTGCTGTTTGGTACGCTCTTGACACTGCTGGGCTTCCGGCCGAAAAGCCCCGCCCTCTCCGGCTGCGGTTCCGTCATCGCCGCCGCCACGGGCATCTGACTCTTAATGTCCACAGGCCGCGTGTCGTCGGCGATAATGGCCGGCCCTTGGTCGGGGACGTCTTCGGTCGCGACGCCAGTGCAGCCCGCTTCGTCGACCGGGGCAGCTTCGGAGTTCTCGACGGCGTCGTCACCCTCGAAGATGCCTCCTCTCCATCGCTTGTGTTCGGTGCGGAAGAAGGGCACGTCGTCCCAGAACGGCTGAACTAGCGTCTCGGCAAAGACCTCCTTGATTCGGCTCTCGATCTGGCGAAGGATGACGGTGTAGGTGATCTGGCGCGAGCTGACAATGGGCTCGATCGTCATCTCCATCTTGGGCATCGTCTGGAACGAGGTCCAGAGTCGGTTTGTCGGCGGCGCCTTGATCTTGAAGAGAATGTGACCCTCGACGCGCCGCAGGACAACTGCAAGGACCAGGTTCACCTGTCGGGCCTTGAAGCGGGCGCCCAGGTCGATCTTGACTGTGGCGCCGACCTGGATGCGGAAGTTGCCGGTATATCTGACGTCGGCCTCGACGACGCATTCGCCTTCGACCGTCAGGTCCCTCAGCTTGAGATTGGTGAAGTAAGGCGCCGCCTCTCCCGTGTCGATGCCCTGGATGGTGATGTTGGTCAGGAACGAGGGCCGCTTCACGCGAGCAATCTTATTAGTGATCTTGTCGCGGATAAAATTCTCCAAGTCTCGCGTCTTGTAGACGGCCAGGAAGAGGCGACCTAGCATGGCGTTGAGCCAGCGCGAGTGAACGTGGTCCTCGGAGGCGTGCAGACGCTGGACGAGGGCGATGATGCTCTTGACATCAAAGCTCTTGGGTCTGGGGGCCGATGTGTCGAAACCAAACGTCTGCTCCTGGTTCCTCAACATGGCAAAGTAGAAGTCCTCCTTGGCTGAGCAGTTCTCGGAGAAGAGATAAAAGGGCTTGGACACGGCAGAGGCCTGGTCCGATGCGCCGGGGCGTCGCGACAGGCACAAGGCATTGCGTTTGATAAACAGCTCGCCTTCGGGAGTGGCGTCGCCGCCAGAGTATATGGAGACGTCGTGGTGGGCGAGCGAAATGACGTGGCGGACCTCGAGCTGCTCCTCGTCGTCGAAGAGCATGAGGTGACCGTGTCTAGCAAATGCCGAAGAAAGTCAGCTAGTTCGGCCTCCAACCATCTATTCTTCCTCTGGGGCTCTTCACGCACCGGAGGACGACATAAAAGACGTTGCCAGCCTTCTTCGGCCGCTGACTCAGGCCATTGCTGTCCTGAGCCGGGGAGGGCTTGCGGTCGAAGATGCTCCTGTACATTGTCTGGTAGACGCTGGGGCTTGGCGATGCCACCGTAGTAGAGCCAAGGGGAGTCGAGCGCTCAATGGGCTTCGCATTGATGCCCATGGGTGTGTATTCACGGCAAACGGCGAAATAGCCGGCGGCGACCTCGACATCTCGACTGGATCGTGCCTTATTGTTGTTAGGCTCCGCAGCAAGAAGCGCCGAGGTCTCGTCTCGAACGGCGTATTCGTCGTCATCGTCATGGTCGGTGAAGGGGTTGACGTCGTCTCGACGCGGAAACGTATAGTAGCCGTGAAGAAAGACGACGGCAACGACGAGCGGGATCAAGGTGACGCCTCCCGCGAAGTAGGCGACCAGTATGGCGGTCCAAGAGGTGCCCATGGCCGTTGTCGTGTCAGCTGGCCGCTCGACGGCTCAGACGAGCAGGCGGGCGGCAGCATAAAGGGAGTTTCGAGGGCGGAAGACGAGTATTGGATCGGCGGCGAGGGCAAAGAGGACAAGGACTGAGGCGAAGACCACGAGGAGCGCGAGGGCGAAAGCCACGAGGGCAGAGTCAAGACGGCGCACGGAAGAACCTCGCGAACAGAGCTAGGGGGCGGCCGACGCATCCCGTGTCTAGGATCGATAGCGGAGGAGGTCAAACTTTGACCTTGTCAAGCCTTGAAAGAGCATGGGCCGATGAGAGGACGAGACGAAGAAGGGTTTGAAGAAGGAGGAGAGGAGGAGGAAGAAGAAGAAGAGGAAGATAATACGAAGGGACGAGAGAGAGAGAGAGGGGAGGAGCTGACGCTGGACAAGGACGGCACGGGGCCACAGAGATCACGAGACACGTATCTCTAAGAGCCTATCCGAGTACCCATTCCCGGGAAACGGGGCCCAGCCACTACCTGTCGCCGCCTTGGCAAATACCGTCCCCGTCATAGTACGGTACAACCAGGGCCTGCCCACAGCTCATCCCGTCACGTGGTCCGATTTCCAAACACTGCTCAACTCTCTCTCATCCATCTCTTCTCTTCCTTCTCGTCGTCCACTACGGATACGGTACGGATATGACATCCCTCCCTTAACGATCAATTATGCACTCTTCTCTTCTCTAGCGAGTAGCGACAGGATCAATTTTTTAATAATCAATCGCCTTATGAATCGTTAGCCTCACGCTGACTCTAATGGTACCCATCAAATTCGTCACACTCCCTACGGATACCTGCCACTTAGATACTTGTACAGCTGGCAGCTGCCCAACAAGCCCTGTCCAGCCGGCTCCGACGTCACACGCTTCAATAGACACCACCTGCGCAGTAGGTATGCCAAACACTCTAAAACATTTGGCCTGACTCAACAACAATACCAGGGCAAGGCGCGCTTCTTAGACGTACGAATACTAACAGACTAATAGCTGCTAAGTAGAGCCTCTCAGCTCCCTTCCGCTAGATACCTAGTCAAGCCTTTCATCCACTGACCACACTACTACACCACCTTCATCGGAGGGGCCCCTGGCTTCCATCCCACTCCAGCTCCTACTACTCCGTACCATCACCATCAATAGTAACTCGCTTTCGATTTGTACAATCACCGCGCATATGTCACAGTCTCATCATCGACGATGCCGCTCCCTGCCCCCCCTTCGACTCTCCTACTTCTCCATGTAACCCAGGTCGATGATGACCGACACTCGTCCGAAGCACCTCCCAACAACTGCCTCTCGCGCTGACAAGCCTGTATTCTCTCTCGGGCCAACAGCCCACACGGTACTCAAAGAAAACGCAAAAAGATTGGCCCGCCTCGGGTTCGTAGACGTTGCCGACGGCCATCAAGACCGTACCGGCACGACACGAAAGGCGGAATGGCAATTCGTTAGGTCTTGTCAAGATGCAAAAACACACAGAAGAAACAACAAAAAAAAAGTAGCTATGATGTTTTTTTTTCCAGTAACCCTTCGGCGCAAGTGATCACGGCCGTGGCGGCGTCGACGCCACCAGCCCGTTCGACGCGTTCAGTCCGGATTGCGAATGCGACAGCTGGCTAAAGCCTCGCCTCGCAGTGTGAGGCAACGTGCCGACGTCGTGTTTGCCTAATGTCGTGCAATCCGGTCAGTATGCCGCAGCGTAGGGAGGCAGTGTCGTAGGGGGAGAAGGGGGGGTAGGGTAATAAAGCACTCACCGTCACAGCATGCCCTCACATTCTCCAGGCGGTCCGAGTCTCTGTCTTGCTGCTCCATCATCGTCCGCAGGTCCTCAGCGCTGTCGTGCACCTCGCTGGCTTCGTACATCTCGTGCTGGCTTGGCCCACCACGGGTTCGCAGGCCTGATAGCGTCCTCCCCGACAGCTTCGGCGCTCCCGTCTTCCAATAGCCACTCAACTTGCTCAGCCGGCCCGTCGATGAGCGAGTCGCCGACGGTCTGAACTTGCCCGGCGTCAACGTCGGGATCTCCACGGATAGGCCGTCTGCCGCCCCGTCGTTGCGCGTCGTGCGTGAGTGATAAGAGGACAGCGACGGCGGCGCGACCCCGGCCTGCGTGGTGATGGTCGGCCGCCGGTCCATCTTGGGATTGAACTCATCCACGTCATCGCGCGTCATGTTGCCCGCCACTTCCTCCACGTCTGAATGGCTGTCTTGCGTCGTCCTCAGCAGCAGATACGAGAGCGCGTTAAACCATGTTTCGTGCCGCTGGCCCGTTGTGCAGGTGAACTTGATGGTCCGTCCGGGTGAGATGATGATGAGGCTCTTGCGGTGCAGCCCGGGCGGCATAGGGTTGTCGTCGCTCACCACCCTCACCGCTTCGATTGGGACGCTCTTGGCTCTGAGCTCGGTCCGACCGGCGGTCGACGGATCCTGGTTGCTCCAGTACAGCGTTCTGGTGTAAGGGTGAACCCAGAAATACCGTCTGTGCCGCTTCTCCGACATCTCGTCCCGGCCCGTCTTCCGCGTGTACTTCCAGAGGAACTCTCCAATCATTGTTTGCGTGATAGCCTGGATCATGCGAGGATCTGTGTTGAGACCACCGATGGTCGGCGGTTCAGCCGACACTTCATCCTGCCGGGTGTTGAAGCGGCTGTCAATCTCTGAGGCGAAAGACGATACCGAGGACTGCCGAGATCGCGCCGAGAGCTTCGTCGGCGAGTGCACCACGGCAGTCCCGTGCGTCGAGTTGGCACGAGCGGCCCGTGGCGTCGCCGCTGCTGCTCCCCGAGCCGACGCGGCTGACGTCGGCCGGCGCTCGCCGGGGGTCCTAGGACGATGGTGTTTCATGGCCGAGGCCGGCCAGAGCGGAGGTCCCATGGTGCTGCGGGCCGAGCTCGTGCGCGCCGCGTCGATCATCTGTCGGTGATTGGGAGGGAGCGGTGGCAGATCTTGCCTCACCGAGCCTCTGCCGCTCGTGGCACTGCCAGGCCGCAACGTCGCGTCAAAGGCAGAGCCGTCCGCGGCCGAGCCTCGGACCATACTTTCGAGGCTCTCCTGCGAGCGATGAATTCGGACCGTCCCGGTCGTATCGGGCGTTCCGACCGAACCGAAGGGGACGTGATGGGCGTGGACGTGTGACGGCTGCAGCCCTGCCTCCAGCAACTTGTCGATAGCGCCGGCCGTCAGCGCTGTCTGGGCACCTTGGTCGCTCGTCATGCCGTCCTGCTTCCTGGCCGGGCGGACGTTGGAGTTGCTGGAAATTTCCTTAAACGGCCGCTGCGACTCGGGCGTCTCCACGGTAGGCGAAGGCCTTCGGGACTGTCGCGTCTCGTCTTCGGCGATCATGGTCGCGAAAGCATCCCTCTTGCCGCGTCCCTGTGACAGTCCCAGGAGCTTGTCATGGGGTTGCATCGCCGCCGCCCGGCTCCCTTCGTCCGCGAAATGCTCGTCGATCGGTAGAATGAAACCATCCCTTTTCGGGCTGCGCGGAGAGATTGGTCGTGTTTCGATGGCCTCGATTGTCGAGAAGCCGAAGACGGCTGATGGATAAGGATCCGGCAGAGCAGGTTCGACATCCTGCGACGAAATCGACGACATGGCCAATTCTGGCGGTGTGAGGGGAGGCTCCATGATCGGATGCATGTCCTGCGCGACAATCGAGGACAAGGAGAGCTCAGGCCATGGCGCCTGCGGTTCAGCAGCAGGCTGAACATGCTCCGCCAGAATGTCCGAGAACGCCAGCTCCGGTAGTGCGGGCACGATAGCTGGCTCTTCCCTCGGCTCCAGCCCCTCTGCCCGGATGGTCGACAGCGTCAGGGACGGCGGTGGGTCGACCAAGTCGTCAGGCTGGCTCATCGGCTCTACCTGCTCAAACATGATGCCTGATCTGGAGAGCAATGGCAAGGCCGGAGTTGCCAGGACGGGCACGGGCGCAGGGATTTCTGGCTCTTCCACCGGCTCTACCAGCTCGGAGACGATGTCGGACAGTGTCAAGGGAGCTGCTGGGGTGGCGATGGGGTCGATAGCGTGGGTGACAAGAGGCATCACGGTCAGTCTCGGCGGCGACGCCTCCACCGGCTCCAGCTCTTCTGCGACGAGGGTAGAAAGAGACAAGACCGGCGGAGCGATGATTGGTTCCGCGACCGGCTCGACGAACTGCATGGCGAGAGGCGTGAAGCAAAGCGTCGGTGGCGTCGGTGGCGTCTGAAGCTCCTCGCGCGGCTCGACGAACTGCATGGCGAGAGGCGTGAAGCCAAGAGTCGGCGGTGTCGGTGGCTTCTGAAGCTCCTCGCGCGGCTCGACGAACTGCATGTCGAGGGGTGTGAAGCCAAGAGTCGGCGGCGTCGGCGGCGTCTCAAGCTCCTCGCGCGGCTCGACATCAAGAGACTGTATCGACGAGAAGCCCAGAACGGGGGGCGTGGGAGGCCTGGAGACGGGCGCGGTCGACGGGGGCACCGGGAACTGGGCAAGCTTGTCGGCGATGTCCTGCTCGTGATGCTCGCCGGAGTCGCTGCGGGAGGCTACGGACGACTCCGTGTCGACGCCGTCGCTGTCCGTGTGTGCGGAAGACGTCATCGGCAGAACGTGCTCGACGACGCTGACCGGGTCGGTCATGACGCCGCTGTCGACCATGACGACCTTGGGACGCTGAGGCACGGCAGGCACAGGTGCCTCGACCTGACGCGCCGAAGCGGGTGTCGCCGATCGTATGCTCCGACGACAGGGCGTGCCGGCTGCTGACTCTTCGTCGTCGCTACCGCCCAGGTCTCGCAACTCGGCGAAGAGGCTCTGGCCGGCCTGTGGAGTACCCCCGCTGACGTGGCTTAACGGGCTGCTCCGCATGCTGGGCTCCTCACTCGTCTGCCTCGAGCTCCGCGACAAGGGGCCGCGGCCGAGCCGGAAACGGCTTCTCTGGGAAGACAGGGGCGCCGTCGGCGTTCGGGTATCGATGCGATCGTCTTCGTCGGCCGACGTAGAGGCAGTACTATGGAACGACGACTGTCGGACGAGGCCAGCCGGCAAGCTTGGCGGGCGCCTCATGCGGCCGAAGCCCCGAGAGGGACCCTCGGTCTCGGTCTCGGTGTCGCTGCCAGATATATCTTCGTTGCCGGTCTGGAAGTCCTCCGTTTCGGTGGCGCGCTCGTTGGCCGTCTCGAAAGCGGATTCGCTCGCCTCGTTGGCCGTGTCGAAGTGATCGCTTGCCTCGGCGCCGTAGGCACCGCGGGGGACGGCCGCCGCCTTGGAAGAAGAAGAAGAAGGTCGAGGGGACCCTTCGAGGTTGTCTTCCCATTCAGTATCGTCGACCAGGATCTCTTGACGGCTAGATCGGAAACTGCCGAGCAAGCGCGGCGGTGGCTTCTTCAACTCCTTGGATTCCATCTTACGGGCTCGTCGGCCGGAGGCGAGACCACTGGCATCGCTCCTAACCTTTTCCAGGTCATCGCGGAGGTCTTGAATGATACGCCGAAGCTCGAGCTTCTCCGTCTTCTCACGATGCAGCTGGCTGCGCTGGCTCTGGATAGTCCTTTGCGCATGGTGCAGCGACGACTTGACCGTCTCCGTCTCCAACATCGAGTGTCTCGGCGTGCCCTTGACAGGGGATGGCGGCGGGGACTGCTCGGGCGTCTTGCTATCGGCCGCCGCGTCCGAGTCGTCGTCGCTCAAACCCTCTGCCAGCTCTCGCTCCATGGCCTTGCCTCGCTGGACGAATGCCCGTGCGAGCTCCTCATTCTTGCTGGCCAGATCTTCGACCTTGCGCTGCAGTGCCGCCCGCTCGCCGTCGGCCAGATCCATGGCGCGCTTGGCGGTGCCCAGCTCGATGTCATGATGCTTTACGACGGCTGCGTGCTGCTCGGCCAGCTTCGCGTGGGACAGCTTGACCTCGTCCAGCTCCTTCTGAGCGGCTGTCTGGTCGGCCTTGGAGAGTGCGAGCGCCTGTGTGAGCCTCTTCTCCCGATCAGCGGCATCTCTCTGTTGGGACGAAAGCTCTTGCAGTCGGGTCTCGAGGTTCCAGTTCTCTTCCTTGTAACGATGCTCACTCTCGTCCAGTGTCTTGAAGCGCTGTTGCAGATTTTCGGATTCGATCTCGAGCTTGGCCTTGTCGGCCTGGAGAGATTTGAGTTCCTCATCTCGTTCGGAAAGGAGACCCTGTAAGTTGCGGACTTGGGCAATGAGCGAAGTGCTGATCTCGGCGGCGAACTCGATATCGTGAACCCGGTTCGACGGCTGGTTTCGACTCTTGCGGTTCGGCACGCTGAGCTTGGTCGGGGAGCCGGTGGCCTGACTTTCGAACTTGGAGGGACTGACGGATCGCTGGCATTTGGGTAAGCATGTCGCACTACCAGTAGACACCGTAAGATGTATACTCACCCTGCCACCGCGACCCTCGGGGACGTAAGGTGAGCCCGAATTAGTCTCGTTGCTTGGCACGCGTTGTTTAGGCAGAAAGACTCTGGCGGACTCGCGCGCCACATCGTTGTACTCGCGCTCGATTTCAACCAGCTTGCTGCGCAGCTCGGGGTTTATCTCGCCCTCGTTCTGCAGCTTCTCCAGCTCATGCAGCTGCGCTGCCAGGGCCTTGCGCTGGGAGACGAGAGCAGTGCCAAGCTTGCCAGCTTCATCGAGGCGACGATCCGTGTCGGCGAGATGGGCCTCTAGAACACGTCTCGCCTGTGTAGGGGAAGAATCCGAGTCCGGCTCATGGACGAAGTCGGAGTGTCGGCGTTGGGCAGCAGCGTCGGCGACGAAAGGGTCGGAGGCGGCCACCACCGGAGCGGGGAGGCTCGGCCGCCCGTTGGAGGTCAATGACGAGGTCATGCCGGGGGGGGGGGCGCCAGGGGACGGTCAGCAACAGTGAAAGTTAAGGTACCATTAACGTCGTAGCTTTCGGGGTGATGCCGTCGGGAAAGGGGAGATTCTGAGGGAGATGCGGAGGGATGAGAGGGGGGAAAGAAGGCGACTGCAGGGATGGCGATCGAACGAGTTCCGTCCGGAGATTGAGATGCAAAGCAAGTCGCCGCAGCTCGTCGCCTTCAGGCCGAAATGGAATGGATTTACGCGACAAGCGCAGTGTTGATCATTCCCCGGACGCCTAATCGAGTTGGCGCCCGTTGGGAAGCAAAAAGGTTCGGCTTTGCTTAGCTGAGCAGAGAGATGCGCTATTGGCGACGCCAAAGCCGAACCACACTGGCCAGTGGGAAAGAGACCTGTCCCGGTGAATGAACAAGAGCTGAGAGAGGAGCTGTGACTGTGTGTGTGTGCGCGTCTGTTGTATGTTTGTCGTGCGAGGTTGAGAAGGGAGGTCTTTGGTATGGACACCTCGGCAGAAAGAAGAGTACAGAATTATTAAGGAGTGAGAGAGAGAGAAAAAAAGGCGAAACCCAAGAGGAAAAAAAAACAAGGCCTAGAGACAAAGGAACGGGGAGGTATTTAGTAGATGGGAATAGGATGCTAGGTGGTAGATGGGATGCAGGGAAGCAAGAGCGAGAAAGAGCGTCAGAAAGGCAAAAAAAAAATAAAGGGAAGAATTAAAAGAAAAACAAGGCCAGACGAAGAGATGTCCGCGATTTGTGTGTGGGTGGGAGGAGAAGGAGGAGGATGGGATGGGATGGGATGGGAGGAGGTGAGGGACGCAGGTACCGGGAGGGAGCGGGGACGGACGCGCTAAAGGGGGGGGGGGGGGGCATCTCACGGGGGCTACAGCAGGGAGCCAGCAGTGGTCCAGCACTGTGCATACAGGTTATTAGACCCTGCTGTCGTAGGCGGTAGCCTCTAGGCCTCTAGGTCACCGGGCGGTAGGTAGGTACTAGCTTTGGAGGCGCATAGCCGCAGATCCACACAAAGTAAACAACGAGGCAGTAAACAATGGAAAGCCGATGAAGCATTGGCGGAGGGGGATGGGGGAACGGGGAATGGGGACAAGCCACACGCGAATCCAGTCCCAACTTTAACAGCAACATTAACAACCATGGGCATTCGATTTTCTCTCCCCCTTTTCCCTCTCTCCCTGTATCCCAATTTCAGGGAGTTCGTGGGTGTTGTACATGTGTTGCACACTGACTGATCCTCTGTGGCTTTCGTCGACGGGTCTCAGTCGACGTGTCTCGACGCGAGAGAAAATTAAGACATAAAAATGCTCATCGTTGATGATTTGCGTGACATCTTTAATATCCCCCTTCATCTCCCTCTTCCGATCCATATCTCGAAGAAGAAGCTTTTCCTTCGCATAAGCTTCCCACAATGACCACTCAAAGCCAGTAACCCGTTGAAAAGGTGTTGCTTTCTTTTTCTTCTTTTCTCTGACTTAAACAACCTCATCCTTCTCGTGAGGATGTAAATCGCTATTACCGCAAAAAATCACTGTCCAACCGGTATATTCACGCGCCTGAATACCGCACTCGCGAGGGTTATAGACACCGAGATATGTCGCTTCGTTTCCCCAAGACAAAAACAAACAACATCATCAGGAAGGGTCGCTTCTTCTCCTTTGCTCGAGTTGCGAGATGCAACGCTCCCTTACCGATGCTTGATAAAGTCTCTTTCTCGGGAAGCGTGTAAGTGGGGGCCGCGGGATGCGCTCGCTGCTGTCAAGCCTCAAGAAGCAGCTTCTCGACTAATCACTCCGCATGCTCCCGCAGGGACAACACATCTGGCGTATCAAACATCGAGTTTCGGCGCCTTCCAGCGCCGGCCTCATGAAACAAGTCGAGCCAACAGCCTTTACTGAGACCAAGTGATATTTGTCGTCCTGTAAATACTACGTGTAGTCCGGAGTACATACATATGTACCTATGTATGCACGACTAGATTTACGTCATCGTGCTGATTATTCAGCAGTTACTCTCCATCTATCCGTACTCGATCGCCACATCCCGGGCCGTCAGAGGTAGCAACCTTGCAAGCTCGCACTCCCGAAACAAAGGCATAGACGATGGAGAAAATTCCCGACGGCGAGGCCCCCCCAGTCGCCATATTCAAGAAGCGAAGCGCCAAAAGCACAGCCAACCTGAGGAAGAGGCCCGCGACGCCACCGCCAGCAGATAGCGACAGCGACGACGATTATTCCTCTTCAGGAGGCGAAGTCGACCTGCGCGTCAAGAGACGCAAGCGCACAGGCGCCGTAATCACCGCCACGTCCGGCAAGCCTTCGGGCGAACGCGGCGAGCCGGCGGCCACCGTCTTCACCGCCGATCGAGATGCGCCCATCACCAGCACGAACGACGCCACGAAACAGAGCAACTGGTTCGATGACGACGAGGCGCTGTCGGCCAAGAAGCTTCTCGGGACTACCCGGAAGCTGCCTTCCAAGGAAGTGTCGCAGCCCGACGGCACGTACAAGGGACTCGCGAACCAGACGTCCTTTGTGAAGAAGAACCCTGATGCGCCGACGAGGTCTGTAGGACCGATCAAGGCTCCGACGAACATTCGTACCATCACCGTCACCGACTTTGCCCCGGATGTCTGCAAGGACTACAAGCAGACGGGTTTCTGCGGTTTCGGCGACAATTGGTAAGTTTTCTCGCCCGCCCCGGTCCAGCTCTGGGACGAAGAATAGGGTGATGTTGTTTAATTAACTTTTGGTTTTTCTTCAGCAAATTCCTACATAGTCGTGAGGACTACAAGCAAGGCTGGCAGCTCGACAAGGAATGGGAGACGGTAACGAAGGGCAAGAAAGGTCTAGGCGGCACGGTGGTGTCGACGTCGCGCAAAGACACGCAACAGGCGACGGCCGACGACGCAGACGAAGACGACGAGGCGCTTCTCGAAAACATACCCTTCGCTTGCATCATCTGCAAGGAGCCGTATCGGGAACCAATCGTGACGAGATGCGGCCATTACTTCTGCGAGTCATGCGCCCTCAAGCGGTACCGGCGGGATCCCACGTGTGCCGCCTGCGGGTCGGGCACGAGCGGCGTCTTCAACTCTGCCAAACGGCTACAGAAGCTACTGGATCGTAAGCGGGAGCGGGAAGCCAAGCGGAGACAGGAGGCTCTCGAGGCTGGCGAGGAAGACGAGTGACGATGGAGGATAAAAATTGGTCGTCGATGTGGACATAGTCTGTACTACTAGGGGGTTCGTTTCGGATGACGACCAAGTTGGAAGCCAGCGATTCATGATGTAGACGCCCCTGCTTGCGTAGGTATCTCTCATTTCCAACATCTGAAATGAAATGAAATGTTGAAGGAAGAGTTGATATCTTCTTGGCATTCCGCCATTGGTCCTTCGATCCTCCTTTTATCTTGTAATTCTCCCCTAGGTATGCAACAGCTTCATGTCGTCACTCGTCATCATCCGCACGTGCCCCTCCTGCCCCTCCCTCCCTGACCCTCCAACATTCGCGCTAGCGGTAGCTACCCTAGAGAAAAGCCCACTGGACAAAACACCAACTCCTCGTTTGAAGACGACGACGCTTCATCACGTCCCCCCACCGGAAGCGACCCTTTTTTCCCTCCGTCGTTTTGTCTCAACCTGCCCCGTTTTCCATCTCATATCACACTCAACGTCTCTCAGAGAAGGAAGCCTCTCCAGAAAGGCTCTCCAGAGGACATCTACCGTGAAGCTCAGTCGACGAAGGGGAAAAAAAGGGACGCCATGAACTACATAAAGTCCACAGTCAACACCCTTCGGGACCGATACACGCCCGTGACGCACAACTCGACCTTCCGACAGACGGGCCAGATCACGCCGGAAGAATTCCTCGCAGCGGGCGAGTACCTCGTCTACAAGTTCCCGACCTGGTCCTGGGGCGATGCGGACGACGAGAGCCGAAGGGTAAGCTACCTACC
The DNA here is from genome assembly GCA_003339455.1 of Ophiocordyceps camponoti-leonardi (nom. inval.). Lineage (NCBI taxonomy): Eukaryota > Fungi > Ascomycota > Sordariomycetes > Hypocreales > Ophiocordycipitaceae > Ophiocordyceps > Ophiocordyceps camponoti-leonardi. Next base: position 180,321 of record PDHP01000004.1, read on the forward strand.
GGCTGGGAAGCAGTTTCTCGTGACGAGGAACGTCCCCTGTCATCGTCGGCTTGACGATGACTTTGCCGGCGATGCTGGACATGAGGAGGCTATCGTTCACGAGGGGGAGGATTTCCGTTCGGTGGTGCGTGGTGGCTCGGGGAGTGGTCGTGGTGATGATGATGGGTGGTTGCGGACCGGTGGCCTTTCTAGCTCTCAGCCTCTTAAGGCTAGGGATGTGCGCACCGTCGATGACTCGGGTAACGTGGCGGATACGACCGACGTCGAGGACGATGACATCCCCGATATGGAAGAAGACGACGATGACGACGAGGCCATCATCCGCGATGTCGGCTCCGACTCCAGAGGAGGGCACGTTTCCTCCCCCCTATTTCTTCCTTCCCTTTTCTCTCCACAAATCGCAAGCTAACGCATCTCCCTCAACGCGAAAAGTGGCCGTCGCACCTATACGCTCTACATAATGTACACGCCGTACTACCGAACCCCCCGCCTCTACCTCTCAGGCTACCTCCCCAACGGCCAACCGCTCCCGCCACAAAGCATGATGGAGGACATCGTCGGCGACTACAAAGACAAGACCGTCACTCTCGAAGACTTCCCCTTCTTCGCCAACAACGTCAAGATGGCCAGCGTCCACCCCTGCAAGCACGCCTCGGTGATGAAGACGCTCCTCGACCGCGCCGATGCCTCCCTCCGCATCCGCCGCGACAGGCTCCGCGCAGCCCGCTCCGCCGCCTCCGCCCCGGCCGCTCAGAACCAGGCCGTCGACGACCTCGCGGATGACCTCGATAAGCTCGTCGTCCAGAGCGCCCAAGACGCAGCTGATAAGGATGGCTGGGAGGAGGTTCAGGGCGTCGACGCCGATGAGCAAGAGGTTGCCATCCGCGTCGACCAGTATCTCGTCGTTTTCCTCAAGGTTTGTCATCTTTCCGCCACTGTCGCTTTTTCAAGAAGCTCCGACGCTGACTTTTTCCTTCCTTGTAGTTCATGGCCAGCGTCACGCCCGGCATCGAACACGACTTTACCATGGGCGTGTGAGCGCATCACGGTCATACCCGTAGGTCCTACTCCTAGGACACGAGCCTAGGACCTACGGGTACGTCACGAAAGCAGCTTTACCGTGTATCGTTTGCAAAGTTCAATGTAGGAAGTAGCAGAAAGATGGGAAGCGATTTACTACATGTACCCGCCATCACTCCAACCGACGAGCGCAAAACCCCAACGAAGAATAGTTTTCCACAAGATGGGAATATCTACAAGATGAAATACCATCGAAAGCGCATCCCCAGTATCGAGAAAGAAACCACTTTATTATGCATGCAGTCTCGTTCTTCACACTGCCCGAGATGGAATTCCCTCACGTCCATCTCCTTGAACCTCACACGAACAATCTTTTTTTTTTAAAGGGGGTAAAAAAGGGGAAAAAGGGGGGGGTATATAGAAACATTCGCTAACACGATATAAAAAACGGTACAAAAGGGGTAGAAAAAGGCTGGGATTTTCGAAAAGCTCGTGTCTTCGTATGCCACATAAGGAAGAATGTTGATGATGAAGATGAAGGGTAGAAAAATTGATAGATAGATAGATTGTGAGAAAGAAGAAAAAATATTCGTTATCGAAAAGAATGAGGGTACAGAGGGAAGAGAATCAGATAATCCAGCTCTGAACGACTCAAGAAGAATGTTATAAGAAAGGGGTAGAACTTCTTTCCCAACGACATGGCTACGTAGACCCAAACGGAGCGCCAAAGTTGGCCGTACTCCTCAGCCGGAGAGGCACGTCCGGCTCTAGGTCCTCTCCCTCGTGGCCCTCGTCGCCGACGTCGTCCTCGCCTTCGCGCGCCCCGTCCCATGCTAGCCGAGGCCCGGCTCCCGCCGCGGGGCGAGACCCCATTGGCTGCTGGTCCTGAAGCCCTGCAGGAGAGGGCGCCCGCAGGACGCTGGGGAGGGCATCCTGATGCGCGCCGCTGATGACAAATTCGAGCTTCTGATCGAGCTGTGCGAAGAAAAGGTCGTCCTGCGCGGGGATGTTTTTGACCATCAGGGGCCCCTTGAGCGGCGCGTCGTCGCAAGGGCCGAGGAAACCCTCGCCGTCGGCGTCGTCATCTGCGTCGGCGTCGTCGGCGGCGGCATCGGCATGGTGGTTTTGGTCTTCCTTGGGCGGCGGCTCGTATACGTCGCGGGCGGGTACTTGCCGGGATTCCTGCGTCGCATCGTCAAGGTCTCCTGCGCATGCGTCGGCATCTCGCTGTGCGTCGGTTCCGTGCGTCGACCGGCCGCCGTCGGAATCGCCACCCGCCGCAGTCATGGTGGGGAGGAGTGATAGGGAGTGATTGGGCGTGTGACCGGCGTGCATGGTGAGACGCCGTGACTCCTCCACGGCGAGCACCTGCAGGGTCTGGTCTCTCGACGTCTGCCTGTCACCGCGCGAGATCCGGCCCCGATCCATCGACCGCCGATTCTGCTGGCGACGAGCACGACATTGTCCCGGGCCCTGGCCCGCGCGGTGCTTGGAAGCTGACTGCCGCGGATTTGGCGCGATGGAAAAGGTCCATTTCTGCACCGCGTTGGCTTTTATAGGGATGCCCTCGAGCTTTGGATCGAGCTCCTGGACGTCAATAACGGGTACGGTCTCTTTGATGGTGACACCCGATGGACACATGAAGTCCGCTGTCGCATGGAGAGGTTGCTGGCGACGATCCTGCCTGTGCGGGTTATGGCACGAGGCGGGCGCTCCCGGGGGAGATGTCCGAGAGCTGCCGGAGTAGGCGAAGTGCGGGCGTCGCGAGGCGCATGATGTCTCGATGGGAGGGGAGAAGACGTAGCCCCGGGAGCCGTTACTCTGCCGGGACGGGTTCGACGACAGGCTGACGGCGGCGGCGGCGGCGGCTGCTACGACGTCGTCAGGTTCCGATTGCGACGAGCTGCCATTGAGCGCGGTTCGGGGGTACTGCATGTCGTCGCTCCGGGTGTTTCGCATCGTCGCCGTCTTCAGCGACGCGTTCTCCAGCTCCAGTCGGTGGACCCGCGCCCTCAGCGTCTTCAACTGCCGCTCCATGGCGGACCTGTCACTGGCCCACGTTCGGCGGTCGCCCTCGACGGAGACCTGTAGGCGGCGAGCCTCGCGCTCGGCTGCCTGCTTCTCCAGGAGACAATTTTCGCGGTCGGCCATCCAGGCGTCGACGAGAAAGGAGAGCTGCTGACGTAGCGAGTGCGAGGTGCTGTGGACGAAGTGAGACGACAAGAGAGCATCGTCAGAAACGGACCTCGACAGTCGAGGCAGTGGACGAGATCTGAATTCGGGTTCATGAGGCGATCGAGCCCGGCTGGACTGGGCGGGCAGGGTGGTGGTGGACAGCACAGAGGCGCTGGCTCCGAGAAGAGTAGACGAGACTTCAGAGGCGCTGGCTATCGAGGCGGGAGGGAACGAAGTGTACAATGATGAATGACCGCCGGCGGAAACGGAAGGGGGCGCGGTCAGGGACACGGGTCCAGTGTGGAGGGCGGAGGCGGGCTCGTATCCGAAAAAGAGTGACGGACCGGGCTGGGACGCCGCGGTGAAGCCGGCCCACCGTGTCGAGAGCAAACGCCCGGGCAAAGAGGCGTTGCTAGGCAAGGTAGGTATGGCAGACGATGACGACGAGCGTTGTAGAGTCGAGTCGTCGCAGTAACGGGATGAAGGATCGAGAGACGGACGAGCCATTGAGGGACTGTCGAGGCAGGACAGCCTGGCGGCGAGCGAGGACTCAGAAGTGTAGTTTTTCTCGGCGTCTCGCGCTTGGCCGGTCGGGTGGGCGTCGGGATCTGCCTGGACGCGACTGGGGTTGGTGTTGACGGGAGCACACGACGAAGGCGACGGCGGCGACGGCGACATGGCTGGCCGAAAGCCAAGACAGCTTCAGCAGCTGGACGAAAGCGAGGCTGTCTGTAGGCGGGCCTGTCGGTGTCTGATTTGCCGAAAGTCCCATGCCCCGTGCAGCAGAAGGCGTCGTAGGGAGGGCGCAGACGGCGGTGAACCGGCAGCTTTGGCGCGCTGTTGGTGAGAGAGAGCGCGCGGGCGCGCAGGTCGGCGGCGGTTAATAAGTAGAAGAGCGGTGTCGTGGAGAAGAGCGAGCAATGGACACCGCTCTGGACGGGGGTGAAAGTGAGTCAGTGGTTGCGAGGAAGCATTGGATGAGGCTGACGGGGGATCTGGCTTGTTTTTGACGGTGTTAATTTATCGAATGCGTGTGTGTATGTACGTGTATGTGCTGTATCATGTGTTCGTAGTATGTGCGAGACGAACGATGGATGCTGATTTTGAGGTAGAGTAAGTAGGTTCCAAGTACTAGACAAGAGGCAAGAAGCAAAAGGAGTAGAAACAGGAGTGAGGGAGAAGGAGAAGTAGAAAGTAGTAGGTAAAGAAGAAGAAGAAGGAAGAGGAGGAGGAACACGCAGGATACCTAGTAGTATGCGAGAGGCGACAGGAGGAATTATTAGCGGAGGGTGAGGAAGCAAAGAAAAAAAAGAAGATGGCTGCGTGATGATGACGCCGGTCAGGATCAGCTGCGTCAAGCGGGCGTTGACAGCTGAGGTACCGCAGATCGTCGTCAAGGGGCAGGGGCTTATCAAAGTCGAGAGGAAGAAGACCTACTGGCAGGTGTAAAAGCAGGGGAGCTTCAAGTATCTGACATATCCTTTCAGTTAGCCGAAGTAGAGCCATCTTATCCCGAGCGACTTGACCGTACCCGCAAGCGAGGTATCTCACTAACACTGACGGACCAGAGACCTCAGTCAACCACCCCCCCCTCTCTCCCCTTTTTGCAAGGCATTATTATCATAGGTAATTATTTACTTTTCTCTCATTCGACCTCCTTTCTTTCTCTGATCTCTCTCTCTCTCTCTCTCTCTTCCTCTCCTCTCTCTCTCCCTGCTCAACACCCTGACTCCTCTCCCCCCCCCATCTCTCTTCTCCTCTTGTCCACATCGGGCAGGCCACAGCAAGAGCTGAGAGGTCGTCGGTCGCTGAACCACCCGTTTAGATGAGATGCAACGCCACGCGGCCGGTTCATTGGAATTGGAATTTTCTAAATATTGATATATTTTTCAAAATAGCCCTTTCCTTTCTCTCTCTCTCTGTCTCTCTTGTCCGTTGAAGACTGGTTGAATTGCTGCTCCGTGCCGATGGCGCCTCGGCCCGCGCGGCATGCACGGTCGAACGAGTGCCGGGATTCCAAGTGCCCTTTTGCCTGGAGTCGCCCCGTTTCTTGTCGGTTCGAGTTGCATTGCATGAATGTTTATAGTCAAGGTTGACTAGGTAGGTAGGCGTTCGGGGAATATTGGCCAGGGAAACGACGAACACACCTATACATGATATAGGTGTTCGCGATATAGCCATGTTTATTATCTCGTTACTTTTGTTATCGGGACGATTCATACGGATCCAGGAAGAACCCCTTCCACCGTCAGTACACGTAACAGAGCATTGTCAACCTATTACTATCAGTCTTTCAGGCACACCTACATACCCTCATATCTGCGTTGGGCTCCCCCCCCCCCAATTCTATAGTTGTTCAAGTCTGAGTCAGCTCTAGAATCGTGGCTTCAACTGGTAATATGTGGTGGAACGGATTCGATGCGGACTATATCCGTATGGCTCTGCCACTCAGGGATGCATAGGACTCTAGCTATTTCACCCAGCACCAACCGTCTCCCTCTCTCGACTCGTTGCCGCCGTATGTACATGTTAATCACCAGGCTAGAAGTACTGCTCTGATACAAGCCCACTTCTCGCCATCATCTCCTAAACGCTAACAAGAGAAAAGGGTCAAGTCCAACTCTCCCTACCGCGTTGTCTTGACCCGTGTCCACTCATATCGGCTTTAGACAAGCCTATTCTTCTCCTGACGCTAAAATCCGAACTTCTTACCTTCTTCTAACTACCTGCCTGCCTACCGTTTCCACATGCCGGTCTCTCGGAGTTTTGTCCCTCCCCCCCCCCCTGCGTCGTTAGCAAGTTGGTCCATGGTTTAAGACTTAAGGGCAAAGAGATCGTGAGGGCACGTACCGATGCAACGTGCCGCGGGGAGAGAAGCCATCCCTTCCAACCACTTAATGTTGTGTAGAGACATGCAGAGATGTATGTAGGTCAAGTGTCACGAATGCCGCTTATGAGTTGCGGATACATGTGTCCGATTCATATACCGCTGCATAGTACATACATACATTGATCATGTCGTGGCACGGTTCGAGACAGGTCAATAGACCAACTCTCCTCTCCGCCTCTTCCAGTAAGATGCAACTGATATCCTCATTCATCAGCTCTTTGATCAGCTGTTTAGAAGGGGGGAAGGGAAAGCGGGACGAAGCCGTTCGTAAACCAAGCCGGTTTTCCCTAGAATCCATGACGCGAAGAAGGATAGAAGAAGGAAAAAGGGGTCTTTGCTGACGAGTTGATTGCTACACGTCCTTTTATCTCGTTCGTATTTACGGAGTGCGCCGTCCTATGTACGGATATGTACATACGAACACATCAACCGTCAAGAAAGTACACTGAAGCCAACAGGAGAAACTCGTTTCCCTGTCCATTCGGCAAGCCTCCCCGTAAATCGAGACAAAGCAGAGGGTCGCACAGGGAACGTCCCGGGCGATGGAGATGGCCTCAGCCTCGATGCGCCATCATCCTGTTGCCCGGTTTCTATTAATACAGACTCACAGCACACTCCGAGTATATTGTGTACGGATATGTATGTACGAACAGGTGTCACGACGGTATGAAGTGCGAGACTGCCGTTTTTGATGGTGACGAACTGGGATTGTTTTTCCCTAATGGGGTGGACAGGGTAGACAGGGGGGGGGGGGGAGTGGTAGGACAGACAGACAGCTCGTCGGTGAAGATGACCACAGTTGACAGGGCGAGAGTAAGAAGAAGAAAGTGGCGAATAATAAACAAGAGAGAGCTGACAAGACCATACCTATCCCTATGAACATCTCGGAGGCCCCCAATAAGCGCTACTACTGAATCTTGCGGATATCGCCCCGGCTTTGCTTCCTGTCTGTCCTTCTTCTTCTTTCCTTTCCTCCAGGGCCATGACTGACTGCATATGAGTCTCGTGGCGAATCACACCCTACGTGCATACCTACGTATGTACATACATGCACGCTGGCCGGAACTTCGCTTGGGGGCGGTGGCCTTCGGGACCGGGGGGGATGGCTGTGCATGAAAAGGCGTCCACGGTTCCAGACAAAAACGATAGTGTATCAGGCTATCAGGAGTCTAGATGTCCGTATAACTGAAGATGGACATGAGAAAATCCTGTATTACAACTGTGCAAGGCTGGCTGGCTGGCTGGCAAGCATGGTAATCCATGTTCTGTTGGAAAGGCAGAACGTCATTGACTTTTCATCATCATCATCATGACAACCCACGTTTCTTTCTTCCCTTTCCTTTTCCTGCTTTGAAAAAAAAAGATCTCTATCCGTACGGATAAGGGGGTTCCTCTTGCAAGGATTTACCTCTCAGGTAAGGATATATGTACGGACATGCAGAGACTGGTCCAGGTCTTAGCTTTCTTTTTCTTCTTCTTCTTCTTACTTACTCTTCACGTGCAGACAAGGGTGATTTAGTCCTCGGGTAACACGACGATGAACTGGTGGTGGTGACAGACAGACAGGGAGGGGGAAAAAGGCGAATGTGATTGCTCGTACGAAAAACAGCGGCAAATATGTATGTGTCTCTCTCTTTTGTTCCTTTCCCTACCTTGCTGGGTAACAGGTGACACGAACGGTGTGGCAGGGCTATAAAAGAAAGAAAAAAAAAAGAGGTGAAGGAGGCTGACGAGAGAAGAGAGGATAGATAGATACCTACGTGGGAAGACAAGGGGAGGGGGAAAACATCGCTTGCGTAGCGAGAAAGAAAGAAAGAAGGAGAAGAGGAAGAACAAGAGGAGAGGAAAAGTGAGTTTCTGCCATTATATTGATATCGTATATCATGATGTATCCGGATTAAATAGAATGTATATATATATATATATATATATAAAGACATGGAGGTACCTAACTTGGATGTCAAAGACAAGGTAGCCAGCATCAACGCAATAAAAACTATAGATGGCTTCTCCTCGACAGGCCTGGTCCTCCTCCGAAGACGTTTCCAGATCATCCTTTTTTCGTTATATGTAAGATGATGGTGCAATCTGCCTTCTCTCGAGGTTTCGATCTCTCCTCCTTCATGATTGTAGTTTGCTTGTCGTATATTCCCCCACAAGGACGTAATAAAGGGGGGGGGGGGGCGATGAAAGGCGGCAATGGGGGGGTAAAGATGAAGATCAAGATCAAGATGACGATCAAGATCAAGATCAAACATCGAGGACACCAATAATAGTAAAACATAAGAAAAGGAGGGACCTGGGAAATAAATAAAACTACCAGTCCAAGTCCGGAACCTCATCAGCAGACCCATCCAACAAGGTCTGCAACAAACCATTGAATCCACGCTCATAAGCCTGATGGGTAATGAACCCAGCATCCGCCAACCCCCTCAACGCACCATCAACCCAATGCTGATCACCAAACTCGTCCTCCTTCCTCTTGATAGGCACGGACCGCACCGCGTCGACGAGAACATCCGCCGTGACGGGAGCAGTCGTCTTCCCCACCCGCACGCTCGGCAGGGCGCCTCGGCTGTTGCGGGCGTCGTATCCCGTCTTCATCTCGAGGACGTAGCAGCCGACGTCGTCCGGGCTCGGGGCTAGGTGGAAGTATAGGCAGAAGCCGTTTTCGACGGGGGCGAGGAGGATGCCTGCGTGGCGCTCGTCGCTTGTGTCGCGCTTTTGGCCGCGGTGGACGATGATGTAGATGAGGTAGATTTGCTTCATCTTTTGTTGTTGTGCTGATGGAAGATGTCGTCGTCGTCGTCGTCTTCTTCTTTCTTCTTCTCGTTCTTCTTCTTCGTCGTCGTGATCGTGATCGTGGTCGTGGTTGTTGTTATGTGTGTATGGATGTTTGTGTGTGTGTTGTCAAGTTGAACCCTGAGGATAGGACAAGGGTAAAAGGGGGATCAACAAACCAAAGTCCAGCTACCTAGAAGAAAACACAAAAATCTCGTTCAAGAGGAAGAAGGAGAAGAATAGCAAGGAAAGGAAAAAAAAAAAGGTTCGTTTCGACGAACGAAGAGCAAAAGCCTCTCTTTCTTTCCCCCCCTCCTCTCCTCTCCTCTCCTCCCCCTTTTCTTTCTTTCTTTCTCTCTTCCCCCCCCTCTTCCCCCGTATTCTTCGACAAGAGAGGTAAAAAGGGGAAGAGACGGGAAGACGAAGACGACGGTCAACTTGATCAGTCTCAAACTCGTCTTCTTCTTCTTTTTCTCCCTCTCTGTTCCCTTTCACCTGATATATATAAACTCCCAAGTCAGTTTGACTTATCACAAAAGAGAGAAAAAAAATAGTCGAAAAAGAGAGGAGAGAGAGAGAGAGAGAGAAAGAAAGAAAGAAGAAGAGAAGAAGAAAAAAAGGCCTAGATTTTTTTCTTTTCTTTTCTTTTCTTCCTCCTCCTCCTCCTCCTCCTCCTCCTCCTTCATGCTTAGTAGATTCCAAAGAAAAAGCCACACACACACACACACACACACACACACACATACATACATACCCTGGTCTCCCCCTTTCTTGTACGGTTAGGCGAACGGCATCAGCTGCGTGAAACCCCGCATCCTCGATAGAATATCTGCACCGGATATAACCTTTTTTTTCTCTAATATATCCCTTATTTTGCCATATCGAATATACGTCTTTTTTTTATTTGCTTTGTTTTCTTTCTTCTTCATCATGTTTGGAGATGTAGATGTTTCTTTTTCTTCTTTGGACTTGCTGCAGGAGGATACATGTGAGGGGAAGAATGAGATGTGTATGTACGGATACAAAGAGAGAGAGAGAGAGGGAGAGAGGAAGAGGCAGAGAGAAAGAGAGAGAGAGTCTAAGACGGGGGAGTTTGATATCAAGGCCTCATCACATACACACACCGTCTCTCTCAACGGAGAGCCCAAAGACATCTACTTACATGAGTACACTTATAAATACTCCCTATCATCATCATCTTCATCTTTCATCTCTAACAGCCCTCATCTGGTTCAAGATAGAAAAGAAAGAAAAAAAGGGTGGACAAACACGATCGTGACTCTGCTCTTCCCCCCTCCTCCTCCTCCTCCCCCTTCTCCCTCTGCACGCACATGAAAGCATCTCCCCTCATGCCACCACTCGCCCCCGGCAGGCAGGCAGGGGGGGGGGATTACCATTGGTTCTACAGCGGCACGGCATGCGAAGCAACTTCACCTTTACGGGAGTTCTGCCGTCTATTTCACTACTCACCGGTTTTCTCTATTCTTTCCTTTTGCCCCCGTTTTGCTTTTTTACTACCTTTTCCTTCTTCTAAATTCCCCAGTCCGTTCGTTTCAGGAGCAGCAACCGTGATGGATCGTCGGTTTTGTTTCACGGCACTAACAGCCGAGGCAGCCGGCTCGTGGCACATGTGCCATGTTATATACATACATGTATAGACGGACATGTTGTCGATATCTACTCCGTTTCCTATGGATGAGTTGGATGAATGCCATTGTCTTCTTCTTCTCCTCCATTTTCTTTAACGAGGCTCACTAGCAGTTTGTTACTATATAGTTGTTTATTACCTCTACAGCATAAACTGGCTATCCTGCCTGACTGCCTGTTCTTCGCATTGACCATGATATTCCCTTCACACCCCCTATGGATGTTAGCCTCTTCACCTACATATATACCTAGGTATGTATCATGCATCTTTCATCTCCTCCGAGGCTCTCCGCGCATAAAGATCCCATCTATCGTCAACGTTCTCTTCAAGATCACCATCGCAAGACAAGATTCCTCGATCCTCATCCTCCCCCCCAAGATCGCTCCTCTTCCCTTCCCCCCCCCGAAGCCATACTCGTCGCCTCCCCCTCAAAAACCGCGACGACGTAACATTCGCCACACAAACAACAATGACTCTCTTTCCCACAATGCCCTCCTTTTTTTTCCCCTCCCTCGAGTAATCGGCTATCCGCTACGACGCTGTGGGTGGCACAACTGCCCTCCCCGTCCAATGCCCTGCTTTCGCGTAAGCCGGTCCGAGGCTTGGACACGGCTTGCTTGCAGAAAAGCGGCCTAATAGAGAAGCTTCCGCCGGTTTTGTTCCTTTGTGCTTTTCTTTTCATCGGTTCGGTGCATTGCGACGACATCGACCTTTTGCCCCCGGGGAATCGGCGTCCGCCGACGATGCATCTCCCCGATCCGGAGATCGTGCCGGCCGGAGACGACGGCCGGCCACCGAACGAACCAGGCTCGGCTCCGGAAGACATGTCTTGATCTTACTTCGGCTATGCTTCTCCCGTAAATTCGCCAACGTAGTCATAAACGACGAAGGTACGTATGGGACGAATACGCGAGAGTTAGACGGTGGTGTCACCCTCCCCTTTCCGCGCAGGAGAAAGACAACGTCAGGTCTATAAGGAGAGTTTTCTATCCTAGAATAGAACTCAGCATATCTATACCTATTATGTGTCTACCAAGTCTGAGGCATGTGAGCCAATATACTATACTGAGATAGAAGAAGGGGGTCACGGAGCCTTTGGAATCTGTCTGAAACAAGATAAAGACATGAACTGACGACGTCTCTGGCATCAGGTATACGCATTCGTCCACGTGCAGCTTCTATCTTTGTACTTCCGAGCTTTCCCTTGGGAGCAGGCTGTAGAGCGAGTCTGAAACTCAGAGACGTGGTCACGACTTTGCCAAAGCACACTCATGTCTATCTAGTAAATCGAAATCATGTGTCTGCTAAGAAGTCCAACAAGACAGCTTCGGCGGACATGGCTGTAAAGACAAGACCGCACAAGTGGTCTGATGCCGATGTATCTTCCCTTGAAGAGGACTGCGGACGATGCTGCCGACATCTTTGGTTTCGCCCGGCCGTGGTGTAGAGCGAAGACCAGAAAGACAGGGAGATGAGACCCCCTTTCTGCTTCTCTCATCTCGATCGGAACACGTCAACAAGCAAGCCTGTATCCGGTGGCACTGTGAGGGAAAGGGTGGGTTGAATTCTCTCGAAGCTGGGGTGATGTGAGAAACTCGTCAGTTGATTCCACGCATATCCAAGCCCGTTATTATCTCTATTCCCCCCTCCCTCCCCATTCTTCCATGGTTACAATCCTGCGAGCGTCTCGACTTGGGCTGCAATGTCACGTTTTGATGCTGCCTAGAAGTTGATTGTCACCCATCGTTCGTGCCTCCTGGGGGTTAGTTATGTGACTGGGTGTGTAGCGTACATGATCCTTGGAAGGTATGTGAATATCTGTATATAATATCTCTGACACCATTCTCGGCTTCCTCTCTTATCCGGACTGCCTTGTTCTGCTTCCCATCTCTCACGTCGTAAGCGCTTTGCTGCGGCTTTGGGCGATTGTCGTTTCCTCCTCCTTGTGGCTGGATATAGCCATCTCGATTCTTACCCTTGTGGTGATCGATGGGCGGGCCCTAAACGGCTCGGTGGATGACCGGGAGCTGTGAGATGATCGGGGACTTCTTGCTTCGGCCGAGGGGCGGGAAGAGTGAGGACTGTCATGACGCTCCTCGCGATTCCAGGAGGGGGCTGGCACTTTATCGCTCATGGTTTATTGTCATAGTCAGGGGCCTTTTGCTTTTCAAGAGTACAATGGGGAAAAGTATAGAACTCGACAGAGTAGTCACTAACTGTCGAGCTCGCTGGGAAAGTACGTATATAGCACCGTAATATGAAAAAGGATGGCGATTCAGGGGGGAGGGTGTGGGTGTCCCTGTAGATGACCAGTGTGTGAATTCTTTTCGTGTCGATTACCATACTCCTTTCTCCTCTTTTCAGATGTATATCAGAAGGATTTGCTATATCCCATCTAATGGAAAAGAATTCGAATAGGCTCCATGACCTGGGAATGTGATTTCACTGTATCTGTACGCATGTCGAGCTTCACATAGAACTCTTTGAATCGCTGTATTAGTTGGGATAGTTGAAATACGATTATAGAGCGAAGAAATGACCGACATGATGCTGGTCACCTCGTTGTTCCTCGGCAGTGTCGTCAACAGGCTACATATACCCAAGGATATATATGAAGTCAACCTTGGGATGGACAACCAGTGATGTGACTGCCTTCATCTTGCAAGGTCTCCATTATGTTTATCAACGCCTGCTTGTCCTGCTTTGCTGTTATTTTGTGATTCTAGAGATATCTGGCCTTAGATCGAGGTAGCTTCTCGGTGTCGGTATTGTAAATATCTCATCTCAGGCCGGACTATAATCAGCTTGAATCACATGAGAAAAACCACGCAATTTTCCGGACCAGTATCAAGAAGACTTAGGCAGCAGTAGACTACAGCAAAGTACAGGTCATTAGACAAGACTAGGTATGAAGCTCTTCTCCTACACAGACTCAGCAGACAGCTACAACACACCCGTCAACAACTGCCGCAGAAACCCATTCCCCTTCCTCCCCCTATCCATGTCCGCAACCGGCTCCCTCACAACCGTCAAGGCCCTCACCCTCCACAAAAGCCCCAATAGACTAGCCAACACTAACAACTCCATCCCCCTCCACTCCTTCTCAGACTCGTCGTCGCCCCGGGGAGAGACGAGGAGGACGCCCTCGCTGACGGGCATGGAAAGCGACGAGCCTGGACCGAGATGATGATAAATGGCGCGGATGTTGACGGGCGTCGTCAGCTCGACGAGGGTATAGCGCAGCGGTCCGTCCTCGATCGGTAGTATCTGCCACTGTAGCGTCGGCGACGAGGGGAGGGATCCGTTGCCCAGCGCGAAATAAGGGTGGCGGGCGGTTCCGGCGCTAGAGACGGTGTCGGGCACGGGGTAGGAGATTGAGACTTGCGTGGAGGTGCTGTTGTTTTCCCCTGCTAGGCTATCTACTATCTGGAAGTCATCGGCAGTGGTCGTCGAGGAGCTTGGGAGGGAGCTGTTGTTGTTGTTGTTGTGTGGGAGTGATCGATTCTCCTTACCCCCCCGTCCCAAGCCATGGTTCTCCGGCGGTTAGTTCTTTAAGAAGAGGTAGGGACGACAGCTTTTGCTTCACAGTAAAGAAAGAAAGGGAAAGACAAGTCTCACACTTTGCAACCCATCGTCGTCGGCGAACCGATGCTCCGGACGGACAGAGAAGCGTCCCCGGAGACGCCGACCCGGGCATGAACCACATACTCGACCCCATCCGAACGACAAGGCTTCCTCATCGTAGCCAGCCTCGTAACGAAGAGCCGGCTCCCCATGAGAGCAGGGCCAATAAAGTCACCCCCGCCAAGGGGAGCGTACCGTATGGCATGCTCGTACTCGTCGCTGACGTCGTGAACGGGTAACGCGGAGAAGAAGCCATCGTGGGGAGGAATGTACAGCACGCGCGAGAGATGGGACGGCGTAGAGGACGGGGTTCGAGCTAGGCCGTTGGCTGCCGCGCTTCGTTCTTGTTGCCTGGCTGAGCTTAGGATTTGGAGTCCGGACATGACGGGAGAAAGAAGTGAGTTGGTTAAGGTGGTTTCTTCTTATTCTCTCTCTCTCTCTGTGTGTCTCCGCAACGGAGGTTGTTTTGAGCAGGGTTTCTTTTCCCCATCTATCTAGGTACTCTTCATACTGATATATACATATCTATACGGTATAATGGTATGCTTAATACTACGACCGAGAAGCGCGGTAATGATACCATGGATATATTAAGAAAAAAAAAATTCACACTGGAGAAAAGCGTGTTGTTTGCTCGTGATGCCGAGATGGACTGATGATGAAGGGCCCACTTCTGAGGTTTGATATGCCTTTTGCATCTCATTGGTTGCCCCCGTCTTTCTTGGCATAGTATCCGTAGTTGCGGGGGGGGGGGGGGGAGTTTGCGGGAGACGAGGGTTAAAATTGTTAATAGAGATATCCGTTGGAGACTGGCGATGGAATGCGTTCTCACAGTTAGTTTGGACTCTCAAGTCTCAACTATGGACCTAACTGATAGAGTCACGTCGCTTTGCTTCCCATCTTGAAAGAACCCAGGCAAGGCAAGGCAAGGCAAGGGGTTCAAATCAACTCATCGCAAACCCTCACACGACGACGCCATCAGCACTAACAAACAAACCTGTCCGTCCTCCTCCCGTCCGTGTTCACGCTGCCAACATATGTAGACATGACATGACATGAATTTTGCTTCTCGATTCCACGGCCCTATTCAATCTTTCTTTTCTTTTCCTTTCTCCTTCTATCTTCTTTGCTTTTTTTTTCTTTCCTTCGTTGGGGCGCACGGCTATTCGTTCCATAACAAGCTTCCGCAATGAGCGTAGTAAGGGAGAGAGAAAAAGCCTCCGAAGGATGATACCCTTCCCGTCATCCCAATGACGACGATCTTTTCCCCCTTTCGTGTTTCCTATGTTCGTTTTTGGGGGAGGCAAACTGGGATGACGGAGAGAAAGACAGGAGGAGTCTAGGACGAATGGGTCTGGGACAGAAATGTCACGTCACGTCACGTCTCTCATTCACACACACACACACACACACACTCTCTCTCTCTCTCTCTGTCTCTTTGGTCTCTCTGTCCGTCTATTCTGGCGCTTTTCAACCCTCCGTCTCGAAACAAAGGCCCGAAAGCCGACACTACGACCCTTTTTTACCCCCCCCCCCCCATTCCTCTCCTCGAACGGCGGAAGCATACCTAGAGACAATTCTAATTCAAAACCCGACGTTGCCTTGCATGAGGAACAGGCTGACTGACGATCAAGTAAGACGGATAGGAAAAGAGAGAGAGCGAGAGAGAGAGATAGTGGCATCTCTTCTCTCGCACAAACCATCGGCCGGAGAGGCTAGTAAGTTCGTAGTAGCAGTAGTAGTAGTAGGTAGCCGGGAAGCGGTACCTGACATAAAGACAGGCCTCACATATCCGTAGTCATACAGTACGTATGTGTGTGCGCGCGCTTGGCGTCGTCGTCGTCGTCCTTCATTTCAAAGGAGGCGAGAAAAAAAAAAGGAGGACGAAGCAGCGGAAGAAGGGGGCGGAGATTGATGAGGCGGGCCACGTCGCCTGCGACTTCGTGAGCCAAGCCCTGCGGTCAGCATTGCCAAGGCGCGGGATTTCGAAGAGAAGAGCAGAGTCAACATGCTACTGTGCAAGCGTCGTATAGAATGGATTGTACGAGGGAGTGAAGATGGGTTCGGGATCATGTATGTATGTATGTAGGCTGTAGCTATGCGTTCATACTACATACATGCATGCTTCCTACACGTACAGACGTCCAGACAGCACACATAGTACAGACCTCCTATGGATATACGTTATACTGTTATAGATGAAAAGAGATGCTATACATGCCTGTAGGTATAAACATAATATATTCATGTGCGTGCGCACATCTTGCGTACACATACATATATGTACTATGTATGTACGTCTTCCCTCTTCCCGTCGTTTAAAAAAGGGGAACGGGAAAGACAGATTACGCGGACATGACTTTTATCCAAGCCTCACCGACGACGACGACGACGACGACGACGGCGGCGAGGACGGACAATAAATCAGACTGGGGGCAAAAGGTAAGGGCAGGGCAAGGACAAGGGCAAGGGGGGAGGGAAAGGTGAGTTCCGGTGAAAGGGGCCAAGGGTTCGAACAAGTTTATTATTTATTGTCAAGCCGCAACTCGACAGTCGCATTTTGAGGCGTTTTTTGATTATTTTTATTTTTTTATAATTCTTATTTCCGTTGTGACTGAGGCTATCTCACTTTCTAAGCCTTGCCTGTAAATTATATGTAAGTTCTGGGCAGGATGGGTAGATACAGGAACGAGTGAGAGAGAGAGAGTGAATCACGAGTAAATAGCAGTCTTGACACACACACAGAAACGCACATATCAATTGAGCAGACAGGCACTGTATATATGCAAGCATACATACATACGAACAATAATAATCATCAATATCATATCATCTACCGTTTCCGTAAGTCTGTCAAATACCAAGTAACTCATCAAGTATGTACATACGGATACGTGTATGTACGACGGCTCCGGCGTGGCGAACCGGCCGGGCCCGGCACGACCTCCTTCGGTGACGCCCGGGAGACGCCACGGCGCACGCCGCGAACCGGCTCCGGACGAGGAACTGGAAAGCAGGTAAGAGGGAGAGATAGAATCGTTCCCACTTCAGCGTCTCGGCTCGCGGGAAGAACGGATTTTTTTATTATTTTATTTTCTTTTTCTGTCGTTTTGACAAGCCTCCCTCTTCCACCCACCCCTTGTATCCCTTGCGGCTTGGACGGTAGAGACACGGAGATCTCTCTCTCTCTCTCTGTAAGCCCTTGAACCGATCTTCACCCCCTTACCTTCTTCCCTACCCAGATCGTCACCCATCCTCCATCCCCTTCGAGAAAAGACGAGGGGGGGGGGGGGGGAAGGGCAAAGGAAAGGAAAGGGAAAACTTGGACCACCACCACCATCGGCCTGCCGAGAGATGCCCAGACCAGAGGCGCATCGGCGTGCACACAGTAGGAAGAAAAAAAGAAGAAGAAGAGGAAGCCAGCGCTTGGCTTTGTCCGACCTCAAAGCGATCGTCTTGGCGGGCAGCTAAAAAAGAAAGAGAGAGAGAAGCGGTTCGGAAGAAGGGAAAACAAAGATAGAGGAAGGGTGTGAGTGGATGGTTGCACCGGCAATCTTACCCAAGTTTCTCTCTCTCTCTCTCTCTCTCTCTCTCTAATGTATGCATGTAATATCAGGATATCCGTAGTGTTCTCTTCCTGTGGGATTCTTTTTTTGCTTCTATTTTTTGGAACTTACACTGAGGGATTCACGGAACGGAAAAGGGGGTCGAATCGTCTTACCAGCATGGCTAGGGGTATCCATATGCCCGTCAGAATTCAAGCTTATATCAACGGCCGATCATGTCGGGATTTCTACACGTCTTCTCCCTAGGTACCCTGCTGGCAAGGCCAGGATTGATAGGTATCCTCGGTTCAGTTGAATCCATGTACGTGTCAAAAGGCATGTTATAGAAAAAATCTCATCACATAACTTCTTACGGGAGTTCTTTCTTTCAGGGGGGGTGTGTAGACTTTAACGGGAGAGAAGAAGAAAAAGGAGAGAGAGAGAGAGAGAGAGACCTTCCCCTTGGCCTTGTCTCACGCCGGGATCGTCAGTGTTGCTGCGTCTTCTCGCGACGCCCAGCGTTGCCGAGAGATTATTAGTCGACGCGCCAAGATCCCGCCTCGCGTATCCGTATGTATGTACGGATATGTATGTATGCGCCATCCGCTGTTGAAGGTCTCTCCTTTCTTTTTTTTTTCCTTCTTGTCTTTTCCTTGATGCCGCTGTTCTTTATGATTTTGTTTGCTTGCTTCTTGAGATGATGGAAGATATTTGGACACCTATTACGGAGTAATCTATCTCATAATAGTATACAATGATCATGGGTGTCAAATTGCGTGAGAGTTGTCTCTTTCCTACATCTCCTACTTTCTTCGGCCCATCATTTCCCCTTCATACTATTGACCAGTGGGACGTCTGATGAGGGCTTTGCTCGTCCTTGCCGTGGCGCTTTCTCAGATCGTTGGCCGGTGGCAGGGTGACGCAAGCCTCGGGGCACCGTAACCGGCGGCTATTTTTTTTTTTCAATCAACGAGGCCAACAAGATTGCCGACGGCGCGTGATCTCCGTGTGTGTTGGTTTTATTTTACGGATACTTTATAAATAGCTGGGCAAACTCAACAAAAAAAGTGTGCAATTGGAATGTTCATTTCGTCATCTTACGCTACCTAGGTACCTAATAGATAGGCGAGTCGCCTTTGGCAAAATGAAGCAAGAGGTTTGTTGTACCTTGCAGAACTCGCAGTGAGAGGATAGCATCTAAGAGAGATGCAGTTCATACCTACAGACTTGCTGTTGTGTCTGCGTTGGTGTGCGTTGGTGTGTGTGTGTGAGTGTGTGTGTGTGTGTGTAGGTGTAGGTGTAGGTACTAAAGGTTAGTGAGTGATTGACAGCAACGTCCATTCTTCCATACACAACTCTTCTCATGCATAGGACGATACGAACATCCATCTATCCATCTCTTTCATAAACATCGCAAAAGGGCTCCTTTCGATCAATGCCCTATCTACGGAGTAGACATGCTGGATCATCACGTGCATCTCTAGTCGGTGTGGCTTCTCTCCCCTTTTTTTTGGGGCTGCTGCGAGCTTATCGGACGCCTTGATGAATTGTGTGCGGATATGTACAAGCTGCGTGTGCGAGCGTGTGGGTGTGTGGGCCATCTATATCCGCACTGTGGTACGTCTTTGCTGCCTGCACCACCCTTTTTTTGCTGTTCCTTCCCCTTCTTGTCGCTGGTGATGAAATCGGACATCGTCGTGTCCGCCACGATGCGACCGGCGCACGTGCCTCGGTCCCTCATGGCCGCACCGCACTGTGTGTCTCGACTTCTTTCTGATTTCTTTACTCCGTACTCCGTAAAAGCGGGAGGAGAAGAAGGAACATGTCAAATAACGCAAGCTTCTATCAATCTTTTTTCAATCAATCAATCAATCAATGAGAAGCAACTTTGGCGGGAAAAAAATATGACGACGACTTCTCCGTACTGATTATTCCGCGTACCAGAATCCGATCCCTTCATCACGCCCGTCGTCGGCTACGTCGGGCCTTCCGGGCGAAGAAAGGGGGGGTGTCAGCGGGCGCGCTCTGCCGATCCTGCCGGCCTTCCCTCCCTCTTATTCGGCGCTCCGGAGCCGATGAAAGACGATACATTTTGCATCTACCTAGCAGGGAAGCCTTGTGCTGGCTAAAAGGGCACCATCGTCATCGTCTTTCTGATTTTTCTTTCTTCCTTACCCGTTTTTTTTCCCTATTCCTCTATCACCACCCCCCCCTCCTCCCCTTTTTCCTTTTCTCCCCTTCTATGATTTTTGTGCGTCGGTTTTTTTCTTTCTTCGTCTCTGCCTGTTCTTCCTTAGCTCCGTACCTGCTCGAGAGACGCGCAGGTTGCATTCTAAGCTGACCCGTGAGGGAATAAATGCCAAGGCCTTTGCTCTCGGGTGCACTTGTCTTGAACATCTGCATCTTGGCAGTTTGATTTTTTTTCTTTTATTTCTTTCTCCCTTTTTTTTTTCTACTTTTAAAACAGGGGGAGATTTGCGCCAAGACGTTCGCCTCCCCCCTGTTGCGTGCACGACGAAGATGATGAGGACGAAATAAACGACGACGACGAAGAAGACGACGACGACTGCCACGCACTGTAGGTTACACAAAGTGCGGTCAAATGAAAGAAAGAAAGAAAGAAAGAAAGAAAGAAAGAAAGAAAGAAAGAAAGAAAGAAAGAAAGAAAGAAAGAAAGAAAGAAAAGAAAAGAAGAGGCTTCCGTGACGTCGTGTAAGTTGACGTGCTTCAGATTGGAATCACACACTGTACGGATCTGGGGGATATGGAGATGCACGATGTGCGGTAGGGAGATGGGGAGGGAGGGAGGTGTGTACGGATACAGAACTGTCTAGGGAGGTACCTTGCTTATAGGTTGCGGTGCGTGTCGAGTGCGCGTGTGAGAGCGAGTGTGATTTCAGCGTGCACTTTTGCACATGATGCAGAGGGCACGAGTACAGCAGTGATTTTTGCAGCATACCTACATATATATCCGTACAGACGTACTGTATGTAGTAGATAGGTCTATTCACTCGCATACAACGTACACACATACATCTGTAAATAGTACATCCGTGTAATGCCCACGGGTGGGCGTAATTACGATGCTGCCGGCCGGAGTCTGGGTGCGGGAAACGTCCGTCGTCGCGGTCTGGCAGCAGTCGATCCATCCATCCATCCCAGTCGGGTCCGAGCGGTGTCCTCCCGGGGGGGGGGGCCAAGGGAATGAACGAGAGCTGTCGTTACATGCCGGCTGCAGGCAGCTAGCTAGGTAGGTAGGAAGCCAGCTACCACACATCTGCTAGGTCATGGACGGATTTGTGTGTGAGTGTGTAGGTGTGAGTGTGTGTGGAAGACGGAGAAAAAGGGTCTCTCCGCAGTGTTCTTACATACAGACACGCACACATATGTAGGTATGTATGTTCATATATTATACGCACACATTATGTAGGTCAAGAATCTCATCTCCTAGGGCCGGCTCGCTTCTTTTTTACATCTGTACCTATGTGCGTGTAAAGTGAAGAAGAAGATACCTTAGATATCCGTATTCTGCAGTCTTCGAGGTATGAATATGTAGAAGCATGGCGAAACACAAGAGGAGCACAGTGCGTCACCCGCCTACACCATCATGTGTTAAGCTTACCTTGGTGCTGTTGTTCCATAATGTTTCCATGTTTCCATGCCGACGGATACACTCGGTCTTCGACTGCTAACTTGGCCTGGGGTAGCATCCGTACGTGCGTCGTCCACGCAGGCAGGTTGCTGGGAAGAGGAAGGTCGCCAGAAATTTGGCGAAGGGCCCTACGGGGAAGCGTACCACCACAAGTATGTAGGTGGTCTGCCAGTATGGGCGTACGGACGTTCGTACGGATGATACCACTTCCCCCCTTCTTGCCCACCAAAGTGTATCCGTACCTTGCGGGGAGACCACAGTGCGGCGGGGGATTAGATGTCGTATCTTTTAGCCCAGCCCGCGCGTCCCACCCAATCATTTCATCAATCAATCAGTAGCAGCAGCATCATCATCATCATCATCATCATGGATTCACTCAGTGCACGCCCCCCCTCCCCACCCCCCTTTTTTCCCTCCTGCCCTTCTCTTCGCTACTCTTTTCTTTTGTCTTTGCTCTACTGAGGGAGGGGGGTGGGGGGATTCTGCCGAAAAAAGCAACAGACCAGGGCCCTGGCTCGCCCGGCGCCTGGGGAAAAAAGAAAAAAAAAAAAAAGGACGAATGTAAAAAAATAATATGAAATAAAATAAATATGTACATGCATAGTGTGAGTGGTGCGAAGAGAATTAAAAAAAAAAAGGCTGTGAGAGAGAAGCCTGTAACAACTGATGATAAGAAAGAAGGACGAGCCTCGCCGTCTGGCCTTGATGAACCTTGTTGTTACCTCATCCTTCTCCCCCTCCCTCCTCCTCCATACTCCCGTACTGCTAAAAAAAAATCTACCCACAAAAGATACGGACTACGGACTACGGACTACGGAGTATAGTAGGCTCTGGCTCTGGCTCTGGCTCTGCTCTGACTCTGGCTCACACACACAACACAACACAACATTCGCACAAAGCGGGAAGGAACCTTGACGCCGACCTCCGCTTTTTTTTTAACCCTCTCTCTCTGTTTCGCTCTCTCCGTCTCTCTCTTTCTCTCCCTCCCTCTCATCAATCTCTCCTCCTACCGATCATCACCCTTCCTCTTGCTCTTCCTCTGCCTCATCATCCTCACCATAGGTACTCTTCCTCCGCTCCCCAACCATCCAAAAAGAAAACAAGTCCTCTTCAAATCTCAATTACTTCTTCTCTCCGTCCAACCTCCTTCTACTACTTCTTCTCCTCTCCTCCCCCCCCTCCAACTCTCTCTCCCTCTTCCACCACCACCCATCTGAGCTGTCTCAGGCCAGTCTCGTCGTCGTCGTGTCTCGCCTTCCTTCCCTTCTACCGATTACTTCTTATTAATGCCTCCTCCCCTCATCACCTGTGGCATCTCTTCTCTTCCTTTCTTGAACACTTCTCTGCCTTGAAGCACACGCTATCTGAACGACTATCTGAACGACTCTCGCCTCCCGCTCATGTCGTGAGCCGCTCTCGCTATTTACCCGCCTTTCCACTCTCTCGAGTCGTCTGTGTACGACGGATTGGACTCGCCTCTACTCGTCCCGTCCGACGCTTGTGTTCTTATTTTTCGGCTCTTTCCCCAGGTCAGGTCAGCGGGAAAGGGAAACAGATTCAAAGGATAAAAAAAGGTCGACGTGCCGGTCTGTGCGCGAAGCATTCCGTTTCGATTACGGCCTTGCTTTTACTCTACGACCCCCCCCCCCCCCCCCCAACCACGATCCCGCTTGCGGTCTCCTTAAACGCCCCCAGACCCACCTGGTGGCAAGCCCTGGACGGCAGGGTTCGACTTGCCCCCTTCGCCTCGTCTCATACATACCTGCTCCTATTTCTCCTCTCCCCCCCCCCCCCCCCTCCCTCCCTCGAAGCGCCCCCCCTCTCTCCGATGGCGGCCATGAAGCCGGACACTGGTCAGTGGCGCATGCTTAATCCCTGCCTCCCTCTATCTACGTCTTGCATGACGTGACTGCCAACTCCTGCGGTTCACCCTGCTGACATGTGCATTCAGCCACCACGACGCGCTGCAGCGCCGAACCGGCACCCCCGACCAAGACGGCCGCCATAAACATTGCCGTGCGAGGCCCTTCGACGAGGCCGCCGCCGCCGCCGCCGTCGTCGTCCTACCCAAACAGCTACGCTTCGTCGCCTTATTCGCTCAACAATCCCGAAGAGGGTGCCGACGATTCGGCCGACTCCCTCGCCGAGCCCGTCACTCCCGTCAGCTGCGACCGCTGTTCACAAGACTTCACCACCGACGTCGACCGATCCGTCTCGCGCTCGCCCACCGCCACGCCAAAGCAGCCGGCTCCCCCCCTCATTACCCATAACTCGGGAACCCCGCCCCCCGGCAGACTCTCCGATTCGGACACGTCGCCGCCGACGCCCCAGTCGCGTCGCTCCGCTCGAGGGCACGCCAGCCGACTGCGACGCACCGTATCCAACATTTTCCGTCGGTCCAATTCGGCTGAAAAAGTCCGCGAGTTCGCTACCAACGACGCACCGCCCCCGTTGCCCACCAGCCATCCCGGCAGCGGCCCTTACGTCGGCCCCAACTTCTTGATTCGTTCGTCGGCATCGAGCACCAACCAATCTTACTCGCCCCCATCACCACTGTCGCCGGTCTCGCCGGCCTCGCCCGTCCCCATGACGCCTACTCACTCGTCTGCCGTCGGCGGCCAATCCTTCCCGTCGTCGGAAGACTTTCAGAAAAAGGGCCGTGCCGCCACGGGCATCAGTCTCCGCGGCCGGGCCGTCAACTTCGTCGGCGGCGCCAAGGGCAGAGGCTCGAGGCAGTCCAGCCCCCACAACCGACGTGCCAGCAGCTTCGACGGCCTGAAACGTGCCGCGTCACCCGGCTCGACGCCGCCGACGTCGACGGACAACGACAACCGAACATATCCCTTGGAGCGGCTGCCGTGGCCGCTTCCGCCGGACGCAGGCACCGGCGTCAAGGCACGCCGCATGAGCCTGAGCCTGCCCGACAACTTTTACATCGACGTGGCCGACCTGCAATCCGAGTACGAATACCAGCACAAGATCCTCGGCCGCCACGGCAAACACCTCGGCAAGGGCGCCGCCTCGCGGGTGACGCTCATGGCGCGCAAAGGCTGCCCCGGCGAGCTGTACGCCGTAAAGGAGTTCCGCGGCAAGTCCCACCGCGAGAGCCAGGGGGAGTACGAGAAGAAGATCAAGTCCGAGTTCAGCATCGGCAAGAGCCTGCACCATCCCAACATCGTGGAGACGGTCAGGCTGTGCACCAACCACCACCGGTGGAACCACGTGATGGAATACTGCTCCGAGGGCGACCTGTTCGGTCTCGTGCAGAAGGGCTTCTTGAAGGGCGACGACAAGAGGAAAGACCGGCAGTGCCTGTTCAAGCAGCTGGTACAAGGCGTCGGCTACCTGCACGCCAACGGCATCGCCCACCGCGACATCAAGCTGGAGAACCTGTTGCTGACCAAGGACAGCAAGCTGAAGATTACCGACTTTGGCGTGTCCGAGGTCTTCTCGGGCACGCACCCGGGACTGCGCGAGGCGGGCGGTCAGTGCGGTCGCAACATGGGCGAGCTGCGTCTCTGCTCGCCCGGCATCTGCGGCAGCGAACCGTACATTGCACCCGAGGTGCTGGCGAAGAAAGACCGCTACGACCCGAGGGCGCTCGACGTGTGGAGCTCGGCGATTGTCATGATTTACCTGACGTTTGGCGGCGCGATCTGGTCGCGAGCCGAGCGCGGCCAGCCTCACTACGATAAGCTGGTACACGGCTGGGAGGCTTGGAACAAGCGACACCCGGAAGAGGGGGCGGCGATTACGGAGGACGACTACCCCAAGTGCCTGGCGCTGGACGTTGGCGTCAACCCTCCGGCGTTGCGCCGTCTGTTGCTGCAGATGCTCAACCCAGATCCGAGGCGACGGATCGCGATGACGGAGGTGCTCAGCAATCGGTGGATGCGCAACGTGGAGTGTTGCCAGTTGGAGTCTTATGACGAGCAGACGCAAGCCATTGACGCAACGAAAAAGGAATTCTGCGGGGGCAAGAAGATTTTCTGCCACAACCACCTGCCGTCGAAGATGGCCACGTCGCACTCGTTGGGCAAGATGCCGGGACAGGCAGGATACTAGAGAGAAGGGGAGCAGCGGTCTGTTTGGTTCTTGTGCGAGTCTCTCCCTCGTGGGGGAAAGACGCGGCGTTGAGAGTGTTTTTTTTTTTTATTTATTTATTTCTCTTTTGTTGGACTTGGGGCAACAGCCTTGAATGTGTGTCTCTCACGAGACGTTGGGGGAGGCACAGGTCGAGTGTACATGGGAATTTGGGGGCAACGCACGTATTGTGCATATACACTGTTTACAGGAGGAGACTCGAAGCCCGGTTCCGGTTGAGGTGTGGAGGGGAGAGGAAGGGTCATTGATGGGGAGGGAAAAGGCAGTTGACAGCGAGAGTAGGGATAGGGAAGCGTTCGTACGATGCGAATGCCAGATAGACTAAGATGAGTTGAAGTTGACGAGGAAGCTACAGAAGAAGAAACGAAGCCGGTGTGTGAGAGACAAAAGAGTGTCAAAGTGATGAAACGTAACAGCGGGATTCATTATTGGTTTGTTGGTTGGTTGTGAAGCCAACGACATGATGTTACAGCCGATTAGGTATTCGATTCCGTAGGTGTTACGGAGTATGTACTCGGTGAGTCGAGAAGAAGTTGAGAGAGGGAAAAAGTGAGACACGATGAAGTATGTACCTATGCATGCATGCAGTTGTCTCTGTAAAATCATGTGTGAATTATAAACTGAGGGGGGGGGGGGGGGGGGGGGGGGGGGGGGGAGGAGGGGGGTGGGCAGGATTGGACGGCGGAGAAGAG
>PDHP01000004.1:206461-225337 GCA_003339455.1 Ophiocordyceps camponoti-leonardi (nom. inval.)
GTCGTTGACGCGCACGCTGCGGGATGGGTAAGGGGCGGGCGGAGCCGGGGGGGGGGCCGGGGGGGGGGGGGGGAAGGGAGGCGTGAGAATAACGAGGTCATGAAGATGAATTTGAAAAAAGGAAGATAGAAGACAGAAGACAGAAGAAGGAAGGAAGGAAAAAAGCAAAGAAAGAAGAATATGAAAAAAAAAAAAACGCCATGAAGGGGGAAGGGGAAGAAGTGGATGGATGGGATGACGGCGCGGGACGGGTCGAGTGTGTGTGGTGGAGTGAGTGAGTGAGTGGGTGAGTGAGTGAGTGAGTGAGTGAGTGGAAAGGGGGGTCCTTCACCGTCTTTGCCGGGAGAGAAGTGCCGGGCTGAATTGAGTGTGCCTACGTACCTAGTATTATGGAGAGTCGAGGGATCGTGTATATGTATGCATCTGGGCATGTGGCCATGTGGTTGCAGGTCGAAGACAGGGGGACACTATACTAGAGAAAACTGACTGATAGAAAGAGATACAGTGACAGACGGAGAGAGAGACAGAGAGAGACAGAGATGTGGATGGGAAGAGAGGAAGGCTGTGCAAAGGAAACGCGAGCAGAAAAGGAAAAAAAAAAAGTGATGATGCAAGACGGGATGAAAGAGGGGAATATGAAGGTAAAGCAAGGCGAGGCAAGGCATGGCATGGCAGGGGTAAGGGCAAGGGTGAGGGTGAGGGTAAGGGTGAGGGTAAGGGTTAATCGACTTTTACTGAAGTGGTGATGTGACAGACGTCACGTTATAGAAGAGGAAAAAAAGGAAAAGAGAAGAAAGGACGATGTATCCGTATTTTCGAAAGAGATTCTAGCCTTTGATTAAATTACCTATTCAAGTGAAAAGGGAAATAGTATCAAGACTGGCGTTATAATATAACATCAATATAGAACAAGATGAGAATCTCTACTATTTTACTAGGTAGGAGAATCTAGAATACCTGAAAAAAAAAAAAGGAGGAGGGGGTGAAGTAAAACGACGGCTAAATCGGCAAGACTAGCGTTCTATGAAATCTCTAAAGAAAGGAGAATGACGTCTTCTTCGTCTTTGACCGCCCGCCCGCCCGCCCGGTTATGCGGTGCCGAAGTTGGGTGGGAGCAACAACTCGTGCTCATACTTACTTACTTACTTATAAACGAAAAATGAAAAACAGGGGGGGAATGTGTTAGTGAGGTTGGAGTTTGATTGGGTTGGATTGGGTGATGGGAAGCGCTTGAGATGGGATGGAAATGAAAGATGGGATGGGATGGGATGGGGTTAGGTTGGGGGCCGATTGGATGGATGGATGGATGGAGGGATGGATGGATGGATGGATACTGTGTGGGCTTTTTGAGGGGACTAGATTTGGAAGGTGATGGGGGAATGGAGATGACGATGACGATGTTGATCAAGATAATGGTGATGACGATGACGATGACGATGATGATGACAACGATGTTGATAAAGTTGACAAAGATGATATCGATAAACATGATAATCGTAATAATGATAATGATAACGAAGATAGAAAAAACACATCTACACAATCAACTCATCAATACACACACACATCATGAAACGATGGAGTCGCCCATCAACCCCATCAACTCATCCACCAACTCAACCGTCTCCCCCGGCCCGGCAACCCAAGCCGTCGTCCCGACGCTCCTCGCCCGGAAATCGTTGGCCCCCGCGCTGAGGAACTGATCCCCCACGTGGAGCGTGTTCCTCGGCCCGATCCCTCCGCCGAACCAGCGCTGGCAGACGGAGACGCCCCAGCTCTTGTCGCCGATGTCGACGAAGACGTCCCTCCCGCCGTTGAAGGCGCAGAAGGGAATCTCCGATCCTTTCTCTTGCTTCGACACGACGAGCTCGAGAGTTCGCTGCACGGCTAGGACCGTCTCCTCGAGCGATTCGCGCGCGATCCGCGCCGTCGCCGGCTCGGGGATGATGCCTACCGCTCGGGCTTTACGAATCACCGTCGCGGGAAGACCCAAGGTCCGCACGCAGTCCGAGAGGGCCGTCTCCGCCGCGTCGAGCAGAGAGGAAATGTCCTCCTCTCGCCACGGTTTCATCGCCGCCGTCTTCCATTCCTCGCTGGGTACGGCCACCAGTCTGTGAGGGGAGGACAGGTCCAAGGCGAAGAGGTAGTTTGCCTCGCCTCCCATCACGACCAGGTTCCCCCTTTTCTGCTCCGTCGAGAGGTCCGCTTCCTCAGCCAGGGCGTCGAGCAAGCCCTTCAACCGATGATAGTAAGGCTCGGCCGTGGTGTACCCGGCAGCGGTGACGATGCCAATCTTGACACCGCGACGCATCAGCGCCAATATCCGCGGCACCATCTCGCTGTCGCGGTCGAGGCTGCCTCCGTCCTCGTAAAGTGTGACGTCCCCGTCAAAGGTGGCGAGCTCGAGCCCGTCGGCCGTCACGGCCATGAGCTGTGCCGAGTTGAGGATGAGCCGGACGTCGTTGAAGGACGGGGCGACGTATCTCCTTCGCGAGATGTTGCGCTTGCCGTCTTGGTAGGAGAAGGCGGCGCCGAGGGGGAGGGGGGTGAAGAATGGTCCTGCTGTCGGGACGAGCATCGACAGTTTCGAAGGTCGAGGGTGAGGGACAGATTGACGCTGGACTTTTTCCCTCCTCCCCCTCATCTTGTCAGTCTTTGCATGTTTTATGAGGAACTGTAGAAAAGGTAGGGGGAAAGGACGAAACTGTGATCATCTATCAAGGCCTCGACATCGCTCATGATCTCGGCATATCGTCGATGAGCCTCATCCGCCATCTTGGCCACGTCCGCCTCATCGCTCAACGCGCCGGAGCAGAGAACGAAGGGGACAGCAAGCAAGCCCTTGATCCATTCTTTTTTCCATGTCGGGTTGGGTTTTCAACCATCACGTTAGTCTCTTCCTCTTCCCTTGTGAAGAAGATGGGAGTCCGAACCGATGAACTGATCTCGTCGATGCGTCTTGAGCGCATCTTAAATCCGTATTGCCAACTCGTTAGTACCCATAGAGGAGAAGAAGAGAAGAGAGATGAACGCACATTCAACACGGTAGCGAGTCGTCATCCTCAAAGCAACGGACGTAACAACTTGCTTCCCATGCGTTCGATTTCCTTTCCTTTCCTTTCCTTTCCTTTCTAATCCTCCCCCGATGCCGGACCTCTTCTTCTTTCTAGAACCGTGGGGAGACTGTGGGGAAAGGGGGGGAATGAAGTGTGGGGCGGGCCGAACGGGGGTGGCCGAACGCGGAGAGAAAAGAAAATGAGCCGTTAATCACCCGCTAATCCTCCGGCTGCCTCTCCATCTCCTTCACCCATACAGATAGACCTAGACCAATACCATAGGATAGGTACTCGAGGCCATCTTTACTTACAGTCGTCACTAAACAAATTCCTCCTCTCATAATCGTTATAATCCCCCTTCAAAAAACCCATCTTCCAAGACAAAAAAAAAAAATAAGACAAAAAACGCCACGCCTTCTCCCCACGCTCTAGTCAAAAAATCCCCCATCTAATCCATCTTATCTACGCCCTCTCCAGCCTCCCCTCCCCTCCCCCAGCACCAACTAGGAATCCGCGCAACGGTTACCGACCTCTTCCCACGATGACGACCAAACAAACCAAACAAAAAATTAAAAATCACCACAAGGAAAAAAGGAGAATATGTTTGCTCATCCGTATAGCCTTCTAGACGGATTTCATTAGCCGAACGCTAAGCGAAGGTGATGGAAAAATGCTACCTATTTCTCTCCCCCCATTCCCCCCATCCATCTCCCATCTCCCATGTCCGTGTTCATGCTCATGTCCCCTTCCACTCCCTCTTCCAACATCATCACTTCATATGATACTAAAAACGATGATGCTCATCATTCTATCCATACTTCTCCTCTCCCTCACCGCAAAAAGCCAAGAAATCAATCCCACGATAGGCTTCAACCCCATCCTCAGACCCCGTCCGCACGAATCCATCGTCGCCGGCTCCTCCTACATCATCAGATGGGATACGTCCCCCGCCTACGCCGTCGGCTCCGTCGCCATCTGCCTCATAGGGGGTAAGAGCCAGGCCACGCAGGAGAAACTGGCCAATATAACCGGTAAATCTCATCTTTCCCTTCTTCTTCCCGCCCCCCTCATCCTGCGTGTTTGCACATACACATATCTTTGTTGTAAATATGGTATACTATATACACCTACACACACATCCAATTCGTATATCTATATATATGCACCTCTTCAAAACCCCCTTACCTATCTAAAACCCCCCGCTCACATTCACACCCCAAGACGCCGTCCCCAGCTCAGCAGGCCGCTACACCTGGTCCGTCCCCTCAACCCTCGGCACAAAGCCCGTCTACGGCCTCGTCCTCCGCTGGAACCAAGACCCTTCCGTCTTCCAGTACTCGAACCCCTTTCACATCGTCCCCGTCGCAAAGATCTCCTCAACCACCACAACCACCTCCTCGACCCCCTCCTCCTCGACCCCCTCCAACACCGCCCTCGTCGTCATGAGCCCCCCCTCCTCTGCCGTCGTCCAAGCCCATCAGACGGCTGGCTCGCCGCCAAGCCTATCGCTGAGCCTTCATCTTCTCCTCACCGTTCTTCTCGCCTTCATCGTCCTCGGCTGAACAAGTCGTCGCCAACAACCCCCCTGTCCTGTAGTTCTAATAATCATCAGCATCATCTCTCACCTTCATCTCATCGCCTATATTCATCAGATGCTCATATACCTACGTCTACATACTTCACCACACCTAGATACATTAGTCCACCAACATAACAAGACACAATGCACTTTATCGTGGTATTCTCCCTTCTACGCTTCGAATGTCGATGCCATCCTAGCACGTCTATCATCCCCCTTTCAAGAAATTTACTTGGCCATCCTCTCTTCTCTATCTCCAGACAAGCCATCCCACATCTTCTCATCACCGCCCAAGAAGACCGAGCCTCCAAGCTTCACTCTCTCCACGCCGTCGCCTCATCTCGCTCGTCCAACCCCCTTTTCCCGACGGCAAAATATACCGTCCAAGTTCTCGCCTTGCTGAACCACGAAAACAAACGACGGAGAGACAGATTCGGAAGAAGAAACAGAACAAATTAAAAAAAAAAAAAAGCCGCCATCGCGCCTACTTGTGCTCAGCCCTCACCAGTAAAATAGTCCTAGCTAGCCTGAAGTGCGTTGGCCGGCATCTGACCCTGTTGCTGCGCCAGCAACTCCCGCGCTTGCTGGGCAGCAATCTCGTCCGCCTTGTTCATCACAGTTTGTATCATGCTCTGGTCTTCCGCCGACAAGTGACCGGCGAGGCTGGCATAGAATTGTGGCTGTTCCTGTTGCATGCCTGCAGAGCCTGTCAGCGATTGCCACTTCCACGCTTCCCCTCAACAGATAATGTACTCACTCATGATGATCGACTTGAAAGTCTGATATGGCTCGATCTTATCCAGTTGAGATTCGAGAGGGACACTATCCTCTCCCAAGTCGTCATCGTCCCCAGTGTCGATCGACCGGCTAAATTTCCGCGCCTGCATTTGCCGTCAGAGGTCAGCACCGACGCTGTCCAAACAGGTAGTCAAATGGAACTGGTACCTCGTCATTCAAGAAATCCAAATAAGTCTTGCTCTCATCTTTCGTCGTGAGCGCCTCCTCCTCCTCCTGCTGGGCCGGCTCCTCCTCGCCATTCCAATTGGCATCTTCCTCGCCCCACTCGTCCTCGTCGCCATAATCATACGTGGATTCGAGGTGAAAGTCGTCCCGCAGAGCCTCCTCACGGTCTGCTCTCCGTCAGCAATTAATTGTGTCAACACCGTCTAAGACAGACAAACAAAAAAAAAGGGGCACCTACTTCTCATCGCCACGGGCAGCGTTCTGAACAGCTCCGTAATGCCCTGCAGTAGTCGCGGCCAGCCGACGCAGACGCTCGCCGGCACCTGATCGTGCTTCACGCTCAGCAGCGCCGATATGGCCACGATGCACAGCTTCTTGTCGTGGACCCGGCTGAAGATGGGCATGCTGCCGAACCAGAGGCTGAAGAACCGGTTCGTCCAACCCTTGTTTTCCAGCACTTGCAGCGCCAGCAACGGGTTGTAGTAGATGGCGTTGATGACCATCTCCATCAGGTGGATCTTGTAGCTCTTGTTGTCGACCTCGTCGCCGGCCAGGATGTTCATCGTCATCACTATGAAGCCCTCGACGCAGGTGTCGATGTGGCCCCGCAAGCTCAACATCATCGCCTCGGAGAGCTTGCAGGCGCAGATCCTCTCGACGCCTCCTTGGACACTATCGGTGAACATGTCGGCCACCATAGAGTAAAGCGCCTGGACGTATTCCGGCTTTTGCACGAGCTGCGGCACGCCGTACTGCACAAAGTTGTCCAGAGCCGGCAACATATCTTCGAGATAGTATTGCGCCCCAGACTTGAAAGTGGTGTGGATCATCTCAAAGGCCTGCCACATGTTGGGAGAAATCGCCTTGGCGGCAAAGGTACAGCTGTCGATGATTTCGAAGACCTCGTTGTACAGATCTGCGCCTCGTCAGCACGTCGGGTTGAGAAAGGAAGCATTTTTAGCGAAATTGCGACGCACCATATAACTTGTTCTCGAGTGTTATCTTAATCACCGGCATCAGCACCGCCTCGATGTGAAGCAGCACGTCGGGCGTGCTCTCCAGAGTCAGGATCAGCGTCCCGATAGTCTGCAAGACCCCGAGAGCGGTGATGCTCTTGTCGTCGTAGTCGGCGTACGCGTCGCCGTCCTCGCCGGCCCTGCTCTCCTTCTCCAGAAGCTCGCGCACGATGCGCAGGTAGGTGTCGCGGAGCTGCTCGCAAAGAGCGACGGCAAAGGGAGTGAGCTCGGCAGCAAAGACCTCGACGAAATCCTCCATGACGTTGGCCAGCGCGTCAATGTCGACTTCGTTGGCCAGCTTGAGTAGCTGCTGCATGATCGTCGGTATGCTCTGCTGCATGCTGGTGCGGATCACATCATGCCGGATGAGCGGTTGCAGGGCGAGGGCGGCCGTGACGCGTACCGGCAGCGCCGGGTCTGCCATGCAGTCGAGGATGTGGCGGTAGATGGTCAGCAGGTTGCCCTGGTCGTTGAAGTTCAGCTGCTCGAACTTCTCGATCGTATCGCAGGCTCTCGCCCGCAGATAGCCCTGGGCGCTGGTGAAGTCCGGGAATACGTAGCGCACCAGGAAGTACTCGACCTGGTTCGCGATGGGGCTCTTTTTACTCAGTATGACGGGCGCGAGGGTAGCAATCATCCTGAGAGCACCCTCCTTGGCGATGTGGTTCTTCTTGTCGTCCGGCGACTGCTCGTACTCGTTGACGACGGCATTGACAAACTTGAGTATTTCAAACGTTTGCTTGCGACGGTTCTTGGTCAAGTTGACGAGGAAGTTCGTAGCAGCCACGTCGGGAGCCGAGGCCTCTTCAAAGTAGTTGAGCTTCCTGTGAAGATACTCGACGGGCTCCTCCTCGAATTGCTCCACGTCGTCCGGCGTCAAGCAGAGCACCGGGAAGACGAAGTGGGTCACCAGGTTGGTCAGATGCGGCTTGAGGTGAGTCCACATCTCTTTGGGCCGGACCGACTCGTCGAGAAAGACGAGCGTGTAGGAGAGACAAGGCCGGCTCAGCCACGACGTCTTTGCCACCCACTTCTCAATCTCCTGGAGATAATGCTTCAAGATTTCAGGCGCAATGGTGGTGACGAAGTCGTTGGCGAAATCAGCGGCCTCGTTTCCCTTGGCCGCAGTTGCTGGGTTGCCATGTCTTCAAACAGACGTCAGTGAAAGAGGCTCAAGTAAAGTGGCAAGCGGGGGAAAAAGCCGACCTGATGAAGAGGCGATTCAGATTAAAGTAAGCCCACTTCTTGGCTTTCCACCAGTGACTCTTCTCACGGTCGAACTGGTCCCCCTGCAAGGCACTCGCAGGTGTCGCCTTGGAGACGGCTTGGAGGAAGACGGTACACCAGGCGATGTTGACCTGGCGCTGTTGCAGGTGGGGAGACAATTCGAGCTGGCAGCGGGAGTCATCAGTCTCGCTGGTTCGGTCACGCCAAAAACCAAGGACAGAGATGAGGAGCGGAACCTACCCATGTCGCGTGTTTATAGGCTTTCAGGGCCAAGTGCAGCATCTCGCCCGCCTCATCGCTCTCCTGTGTAACCAGCTCGTTGCAGATAACGATGAGACGGGAGAAGCTGGTCTCGACAATGGAGTCAAACTGGGGCCTGTCCTGCGCTTCGCTCGACTTATAGCGAAAGGCACGGCAGAGGGCCAGCAAGCACTGGAGGCCGGCGTGGACGGAGCGCGGGCTGTTTGTATTGAGCAGCTCCATGGTAAAGTCGACGAAGCGCGGCCAGCGGGCGGGAAAGTCGCATTGGAGGATCCGCTGGAGGACAGGGATGAGCTGTTGTTGGACAGGGCCATCAGACGAGGCTAAGATGGGAACCAGCATGTCTCGAATGCGGGCCTTTTCGTCGTCTGGTATCAGCGTCTCGTTGGCGAACTGCTCGCAGGGGAACCACGAGCGAGTGACGCGGTTTTTTATGTATATAACAGCTGAGCGCCGTCAGGTTAGCGTGGTCAGCACCGCGGTGATAAGCACGAGGATGGACGTACTTGAGAGCCGGACGCTAGTGTCCTGCTCGGCTTGTAATATCTGAAAAAGGCAATCCATGAAGCCTGCATGCTCCTCGACCTATATCAAGTCGTCAGTTATGGGGACAAGCTCAACAGGATGATGTCAAGCAGAACGACTAGTGTTTATTGGGACGCCAAAGTTGGCTTCCCTCCCCTCCCTAGAAAACAGACAGACAAAAGAGCGAGCCATACCTGCTTCAGCTGAAGCTCGGCCCTCCGTCTGTTATCGGCATCCGCGTCCAAGCTGGCGAGCAGCAGGCCCCTGACAGCAACGGAGTCCATGACGGGCAGATTTTTGGCGGAGGAGGGCTGATGCGCTCAGGGCAGGGAGAGCGGATGGTGGGGCATCCAGGGGCCGAAGCCTCGAGCGTCGAATCGAGAGGCGGATCCGGGGGGCGGCCGAGGTGAGGGCCGGCGAAGGCAGCGGTAGCGGAGAAGGAGGCGGAGGGCGGGGGGAAGAAGCCCGAGAGCGGAGCGCAAAGAGGCCAAGGAAAAGTAAAAGGAGAGCGATGAAGCTAAAGCTTCTGGACCGGGGAAGAGGGGGGGGGGGGGAAGGTAACGGGTAAGAGAAATGCGAGGCGAATTTTGGTAACGATTTGTTGAAGTTGGCGATGGTGGGACGTGGTTTTTTTTTTGTCCTTGCTGGCATTATCCTAAGATCAGCCGGCCCCAGAAAAAAGGGATGTGTATCGTTGTTCACACGGTGCTTCTGTAGATCGGGTTCCCAGACAGCGGGGCTGCCGCCATCTGAAGACCTGATGGTACAGTGCGCAATATTGGCTGACAGGGACACGTTCACGAATACAGCACTGTAATGGAATGAAAGAGTAATCACCATTCGCGATGCTTTTTATTGCTGGCGAGCAATCGTGGCAGCTCTTTTTTGTCCTGACTGTGCACATCAGACCCTGATTACTATTCCTGAAGATGCTTTACCTTATCGCCACGTGTGGTATAGAACTACTAGTATCAGGCATCAGGGTACGGCACAGTGCCCACGCTTCACGATCGCACCCAGGGCAGGCAAGTCGAGTTCCCTGTGAGGTCTCATCCCAGCCAGCGCCACAGTACGTGCAGAGACACGTGTGGACGATAGGATAAACAACAACAAACACCGTCTAGACCATGTCGTCAATCGTAGAAAAAAAAAATGGCCGACGAGCGCTGCACCCGCGCGGGCCCGCCCGTTCGCCCCGGAACCAACCGCCACCGACGCCACCGGCCCCGGGATGATAAACCATGCTTCTCCACTTTCGGAGCCGACGCCGGTCCGGGATCGCAATGCGCGAGTGTCCAAAACGTAGCATACCTTCTTGTTGTTTAATGATGATACCTTTCTTCAGGAAGGTGAATCTCAACGAGGCAAGAATGTCCATCATAGGTCATAGTTGAGACAGGTAAGAATTTCCCGCCGTATGCGGAGAGCAGAGATAGACAGAAGAACTGAATCCCCAAAACCTCCTACCAGCACGACAACCAACGACACGGCCCAAGACCGACTGACGTGCTCGGTTGCTCGAAATGCTTCTTCTTCTCCTCTGAAGAGAAATTCATCTCGTCCTGCTATCACATCTCTCCACCTCGGCCGTTCCATCCTCGCTTAAACCTGTCTATCAGAGACTAGGGGAAAAACCCCCTCCCAAGAACTGGCCTCCTAACCTGCATAAGCGGAACATTCAAGAGACCGAAGCCTTTCTTCGTCAGCGGTTGGTCGGACAAGAAACTGTTTGCTCTTGGCTCTGACTAGGTGGGAAAAAAAACGTGTGGTGGATGGAGGCACGTTATCGACTGACTATCTAGCGGACTTGAGCATCTCCTCGGAGAGAGAGGAGAGAGAGGGGGGGACTAGCGTTGCCTTCTTTCAAACACCGAGTTAGGAATAGGACCCAGCGCCAGAATCTTCGCCGCTGCCGTCTAGCTTCGCCGCAGATCCTTAAATGTCATGTGCTCACCTGCTCGTCCCGGTGAAGGGCGTGCATTTCACATGGGAGTTTGGATCCGATCTCCAACTCCATCTCCATGTGTAGTCTCCCACACGGATCGGTCTTAACGCATGTTCATCCCCAATCATCCCCAATAGTATCATATTGATTCCCCAAAGCGGTCCTCTATCGTTGGGTCCAGACCTATTAATGCAGAGGCCCACCTCTCCGTCTAAGAACAAACTGCCAAGAGACGCAGAGAGGAAAACAAAATCTGCCCTGATGCCAGGGTAGTACGATCCCTAAAGAGTGGATAGCTGCTGCTGCTGCTGCCGTCATGTGTCTCGTCAATGTGCGTGCAAGCCGTCGATGGTAGAGATTCCTCCATGCCTGGAAGATGGGAGGCTTCAGACTCCAATTCGAGTACTTTTGTTCTTTGTCCTGTGCCATGCCGTATATCATTCAAACTGTATGTAGTTGAATAGTAGGTGCCTGGCATCTTCCCACCCCCCTTTTCCTCGATAGCTGTGATATCCTCCCCCTTGACACCTTTCCACCTCCGCCATCCCCGTCCGCTGAAGACCCAACCTCCGCTAACCAGGCGTCTCTCCTCACCCACTCTGATTCCTCCCCTCGAGTAAGGGGAAAAACGCTACCCCATTCAGGGACATGGTCTACAGCTAAAGTCAACTCTAACAGCACACACAAGCCATCACACCCACCTTCTTTCCGCGGACAATGTCCCACGTACGAGGTCGATACTTGTTCAGGTTTCATTTTCCCGATCGTAATTTTGAAAGGCCGTTACATACATGCTTACCCTCTCACCTCGCCTCGCCTAATCGCTGCTTCTATTGGGTCGTTGGTCCTACCATCCCCCTTTACTCGCTTTACTCTCTTAAACGTCCGTCAGCTAGCCCCCCTTGAATCCTCCGTCACGACCGAAGAAGGAGAGGAGTAGGGCTGCTGAGCTAGACCAGATTCGCAGACGCTCTGCATTGTGAGTCGAGGCCGTGATGGTTCACTACAGCGTACATACAATATCGTGATAGCGCCGTTCCTGAACTCGGCTCCGCCAACATCCCTAACATACCATTTCTCGTTTCGAAGAAAAAGAGACGAAGACGTAGATGTCAGTATGAACATGTACCTGATCTGGTGACAGCAGCGGCAACTCAACCATCTCCGCTACCCCCTTTCTTTTGATATCGGCAAATTATGAAGCCTTTTGGATTTTCTACTCGCCTTGTAACCATCCAACGCATCTTGAGGGGACCAGACTAGAAGATGAAGAAAGAGACGCATTATCGGAGAAGGGTGCTGTACAAAAGCCGTCATCTACTACATAAAGATCACGTCCTATTCTTCCTTCTCTCTCACTCAGACGACCTACAATCCCACTTCGCAACCATACACACACACATAAACCCACATCATGGACCCCCTCATCGGCAACGAATACTGCTGCGCCATCTCTCCCCCCGCCGCCCCCGAATTCTGCCTTCACGTAGCCCTCTTCTACCGCCGCTGCCGCCGCACACGCGCCCTCGCCACCCCGGCACCACCTCCCTCCCCCCAGCAAAACCGAAGGCTCCCGACGGCGACGGCGCACCACCCGCCTCCGTCCTCCTACACGATCTACCGTCTGATCTACGGTCCCGACTCCGGGCCGAGGCACCGGCTCTTCGTGCAGACCACCGTCGTCGGCTCCGCCCACGGTCTCTACCTCTACCTCGACGAAGCCTCCTCGACCTATTCCGAGTCCCCGGGAGACGATCCTCTCCTCCACCACCACCCTTCCTCGTCTTCCTTTCACTCCCTCCGCGCCAAGATGCTGGTCGGGACGATAGCCTCCTACAACCTCGACCGCTTCCGCCACCTCTGCCGTCGTCTGGCGCCGTCCGACGCCAGCCGGGGGACATTTTCAGCCGCTGAGCTCTGTTCTTACGATTGGATTCAGAATGCCATCGCCCACGGCGTTGCTGAAGGGATGATTGACGTTGGCCTTCGCTCTCATGCTGCGTAGGGCAAAGGCATGTGCGTGCTTCTGGTTGATTTCTTCTTAGCTTTTCGACTATTGAATTTGGTGAATCGCTTGAGAGGCGTACATATGTGTGGACGCAATGTGCCTGGAATATTTCAGCTGGGATATTTGCCAGTTGTTAGCAAACAAGTGTACAAACGGAGAACGAGTACCTATTTGGCTGCCACAAACGTGTACTAGGTTGAAGAAGTATGAATGTACTCGACTGTTATAAACGTGTGTTTAGTTGAAGAAGTCTGAAGTCTGGATATAACTCGGCTGCTATAAACGTACTAAGTTAAAGAAGCATGAACGTCAGTGTCTCTATCCGTACATAGTAGAACCATAGTAAGTAGTACAAAGTAAGTCTAACACAAAGGGAAAACTGAAATTCATCTATCATTACTACAACTCAATACCAGTTTCTATCAGTCTATCCGTACCGGGGGGCGTTATATAAAGTCAAGGATAAGCTACTTCTTCCTTCTTCATCTTCGCCTTTACCCATCTGTATGTTCTTGTTTTAGATAGAGGCTTATAGCGTATCAGTCTAAGATAGGACATAAAGATCCATCTTCCGAAAAGTGTTACTATAACACAATTACTCTTTGCCAGTTGCCAAACATTCTGGACAAAATCATTCATCCCATCTTTTCCCCTTCCAAATGTATATACATGTTAATAGATACCTCGATGATATAGAAACAGCAACTCCTACAAAAGGAACCATAGAATGACGATGTGAAATAATCCACCGTCACATGATATCAGAAACTCATAGCCGTAAAGCAAGATACTAGGCGAGGACCCCTCCGAGCCTAAGAACCTACGGGTACAGAGGAAACGGATAATAATGAAAAAGTACATGATAACAAAAAGACTTGCTTCATAACTTCCGATTGCCGCCAAACATACAGACCAAGCGATTATAAGCCTCAACGCCATCGCCACAGCTTCAGGAGCACATGTGTAAAGTAAAACATGGAGGATAATAAACCAGAAAATAGTCAACCTGTAGATTTCCACATGACAAGAAAAGAGAAGGTGGCCGTAAGTGATGATGATACTGATAAGGTCGAAAATCAGGAAAACAAGAATAATGGCTTCTCCGTGTTCCTCCACTGCTTCTTCTACTTCCTCCTCATGCCTCCAATCCACCTCTTTCCACTTATCCACCAGTAAACCGCGTAAAAAAGCAAGCGACAAAAAAGTGCGATAATAAATGACCTATCGTCCCTGTCCACATCGCCGTTAGCCCCGGCAAAAATCGTCAGCTTCGTGTGAGAGTGATATCGAATGTCAAGGATCCCTCCGCTTCCCCTTTCCAGTGTGAAGTGCCTGCCATGTCCGCGCCGAATGGGTAACAGTCTTGGTCTTCTTTCCCTGCTGAACGACTGTACTATTCCAATCATCGACGGCTGACTGAAAAGCTCCTGGAACAGTGGTAGTGCCATATAAAACGACCAGAAAGGTGCTTTGTGAGTTGAGAGTATATATTGTGTGTGGCCAACCGTCACGTCAAGACCATAGAGTCGCCGACATCTAACCGA
The DNA here is from genome assembly GCA_003339455.1 of Ophiocordyceps camponoti-leonardi (nom. inval.). Taxonomy (NCBI): domain Eukaryota; kingdom Fungi; phylum Ascomycota; class Sordariomycetes; order Hypocreales; family Ophiocordycipitaceae; genus Ophiocordyceps; species Ophiocordyceps camponoti-leonardi. The sequence continues at coordinate 220,586 of PDHP01000004.1, forward strand.
CAGAAGATCGAGGGTTCGCCCAAAGACCATGACCAGAATCAGGAGCATTACAGCTGGCAGCAGGGTAAAATATCAATGTTGAGACCTGGCGGGAATCCGATTCGACATCTCTGCATTGGTCTACGCGTTTGGAGGCCATAAACGATGTCCAAAATGACAAGTAGCCAGATTCCAGACGGGTCCGGTAGACGCGTCAGCGACATGCTCGCTAGCCGAACGAATCGAAACCGTGGCAGTAGGCGCTGTATCATTCACAAAAGATCCGAACAGGGCATCATGAACATCTGATTCGCTCCCATGTCCACTGGTCTTGACGCTAGACAGATCAGTCATGGGCTTCCAAAGAAACAATGGTCCCGCGGCATGATCCGGACACGGAAAGATAAAGGATGAGAGGTGCGTTGTAAGGGAGACGAATCCTTTATCAAAGCAAGTCTTGCCTAATATATACAAACTCTTCAGACTTACCCTGCTGCCTGGACTCCGACCAAGTCGTGATATCATCAAAACGAGTGGGCGAGTCATCCGGAGGGTATGAGAGGCTAGTCGAAAGGGGCAAAAACAGTCCACCCAGGTCCTGGCAAATCCAAACTCCAGTGGAAAAGACACGATCAGACAGCAGGGCCAGAGGTAACCGCATCCGTGGGAAGGGGGAAGGGAAGGGGGGGAGGGAGATGCGTGACGATTGTTTCGCTGGTATCTGGTGCCAGACATAAAGCCAAACAAACAGGCCCAAGCAGATGTTCCGGGGCCTGAACAGTCGATAGTACCCGATGAGGGCGGGACCCGTTCACACCAAAGTAGAGAGAGGACAGGCCCGCGAGAGAGAGCCGAACGGACGTATTTGCGCGTCGGTCGACGGCGCCCAAGAACAACACTGGAGCGAAACATGCAAGCTCGTGACCCAGAAAGTCGAGGAAGTTGCCGAGGCCAAGCGGCCGGCAAGAGAGCACAAAAGTAATATCCAAACGTCGAGTTGTGAGTCTACAGCTCAGACGCGGTTGGTCAAGGTAGGACTTCCAAAATCAGACGGACCGGCAGATCCGTGGACGGACGATCCAAAAAGACACGGAGAGAAAGATCCCGTAGGCGAGGACGGCAATGATCCGGGGGCCCGGTAGGAGAAGGGAATGGATCCAATCATGGCAAGGGATGAACAGACAAAAGGGACGGCAAACACTCACGAGGCGGACTGAACGCTTCAAGACCCCCGGGACGTACCAAGGCCGTGGAGATGACGAATGGTCAGCGACGGGGGGGTCGGTGAAGCCTGTCGATGTCGGTGTCATTACGGCGCTTGTTCGAGCCCGCTGCAGGCGTCTGGGAAGTATTTTGGGGAGATGGGGGGGCGGCATCATACTGTTGTCCCTGAGCCGCGTAAGCTTGTTGCGGCGCTTGGGCCGGCGAAACTGATGAAGTGCAACGTTAGCATCTGAGAAAGAGGTTCCAGAGGAGCGGGAGCAGGCGAGTTTGAAATGATGGAGATAAAAGCGGAGCAAAGAGCATAGCGACGTGATGGTAGCTGACAGACCTCGCCCGTAAAACGTCTCGTGAGACGGAATTCCACCGTAGACTTGTCCGCCGCCTGCGGGAGGCTGGTTCGGGTACTGTTGGAAGGGGGAGGAGGTGGCCGGGTACGGAGGCTGGGGCGGCGGCGCCGAGGCATACAGGGGCTGAGGGGGAGCCGAGGCAGTGGCGGACAGGCGGGAACCGTAGTGCTCGTTGGAGGGGGCATAACCAGAGTGCGGCAGGTTAGCACCGGTGCCGATATACGGCGGATCCTGGCTGGCTTGGTACCCAGGACGCAACATGGAAGCCGGCTGGCCGGATTGGAACCTGTCCGACGGAGAAGGCTGCTGATTTTGTTGATAGCCGACGGCATAAGGGCCACCACCTGAGGTCTGATACGACTGTTGCTGCTGCTGCTGCGGCGGAGGGGGAGAGGCATAGGGGGCGGAAGCACCAGTGAAGCCGGGAGCGCCCGTACCAGGATAACGGGGATTCTCATAGCCTCCTTCTCGGGCATAGGGGTCCGGCTGGAAGGGGTTCTCCGTAGGACCATGGTGCTGCCTGGACTGGTGCGTCTCGGAGTAGCGATACTGAACTGCGTGTCACAAGTGTTAGATGATGGAGAGGTCAAGCCAGGCTTCTGTCCAAGGCGGTAATGGATACCTCCTGTGTTGCGGGTCTGAGCCCGGCGCTCATTCTCCCAGCGGGCGGAATCAGCCTTCAGGTCTTCTATCATGGCCTTTTTGCATGGTCAGAGTTGTCAGTCTAGGTAGGTAAGCAGACCAGACGGTTAGGACAAGGGCAGCCCATACGGTGGTGAGATTTCTGTAGGCTGTGATATAATAGCCGTGAACGGTCTGGCCATTCTGAGGATTCTGCAAAGACGGCATCATGAGCGGATCATCATCTCATCATCATCGGCTCTATCAAGACTGTCTCGAACCAAAGGGGAGAGAGAGAGAGGGATGGAAAGAAAGACATACATCGTACTGGCCCGGACGAACCAGAGCATCGTTGCCCAAGTAGCGACAGATGTCGGCAGAGATGACCTCACGATCGATACCGTCGCGAGGCACGAAGTATTCGTTTTGCCTTGTCGTCGTCGTCGTCGCCTGCGTCGTCTGGACTTGAGTCCGAGGTTGTCTAGACATGACGCCGATGTGTCTGTGTGTGTGTGAGGAAGGAGTCTCTTGGGGGGAGAAGAGGAGAAGAGAGGAGAGAGAAGGGCGAGAGAGGAGAGAGAGGAAGAGAGGGGGGGAATGGGGGCGTAAAGAAGAGGGGAAAGGAGGAGAGGAGGAGGGTAAGGAAAGGAAAGGAAAGGAAAAAAAACCAGATGGCGGCGGGAGGCGAAAAAGAGAGAGAGAGAGAGAGAGAGAGAGAGAGAGCAGGGGATTGGCTGAAGGGGGGGGGGTGGTGGTGCGTGTGTGTGCTGTGTGTTGTGCTGTGAGTGAGAGTGAGTGAGAGTGAGTGAAGAGAGAGAGAGAGTGTGTGTGTGTGTGCGTGTGTGTGTCAGCCGATTTGAATGGAGGGTTGGATGCAGAGTGAGGAAGGAGGAGAAGAAGAAGGAGGAGGAGGAGGAGAAGGCCCAAAGAGAGGACCGACAAGAGAAACACGAATGACCAACCAGTTGAAAGAGAAAAAAAGATACGGATAGGTAATAACATGTATGTAATAGGGAGGGATAGAGCAGGGATATTTTAAACATGACATCCATGGGAAGAACTCAGACGACCGATTAATAGTGAAAGAAAAGGAAAGAAAAGAAGAAAGGCCGTTGACGGATCCCTAGCAGTTCAGTTACTTACCTACCTACCTAGTTCTAGGCGCTAAATCAATAACGGGGGGGTGGTTGATGCTAGGCCATCATCATCCTCCTCCTCATCATCATCATCATCATCATCGTAGTCTGTAGCTCTCCCGTCCGGGGAGGGGGGGCCAGACAATGAGTGGATAGGCAGCCGTCATTAGGGGCTATTCCGTCTCCCATCTCCATCTCCATCTCCATCTCCCTCCCTCTCTCTTCCTCTCTCTTCGTCTCTTCATCTCTGTCTCTCTCATCATGTGTGTGCGTGGATGCCTTCCTCTCTCCCTCTTCCTCTCACATGCATAAGAAAACCAGGAATCAGGCTCTATAATCCCCCCCTTTTCCGACTGACTGACAACAACGCACGACGCCGTCGCCCCAGAAGTAAGTAGTCGAAATACCTCTGCTATAGCCCACCTACACCAGCCCAAGGAGTATCCGTACAATCCCCGTACCTCTCTACGGATATGCACGGACGGACATCACCGCGATGAGAGGGCCAAAGGGGGGGATGGTGCTTTGGGGATGGTGCCTTGGGCCTTGGGTCTCGTTGGGCTCAAAGTCGGCGGTTACACACCCTGGGCCCTCGGTTCCGTCCTCCCATCCGCACTGTAGATTGCTCTGCATCACCTCGCCTTGGTCCACGTGGCAGACACCATCAAGCACACTGTCGATGCAAATCGCCCCCTTCCCCGACCTCCTCTTCGAACTTCATCTTTCGTATCCTTATCCGTCCGTACCTTAGGCCCTGTCTTATGTCTTTTCTTCCACCCCCTGCCTCTGTAAAGGCGCTGCTGCTGCTGCTGCTCATCCCGCGCGTCTTCGTAGGTTGGCTTCATTTTCTTCCTGTAGAAACTAACCTGCCTTGCCTGCCTACACAAATGCCCACCGACATATCCCTACATACTGTAGCCGACATATGTATGTACGTATGTACGACGTGTCTCGAGTCCTGCTCATCATCCTCTCTCCCTCACTCCTCACTCCTCACTCGCTCCTCACTCCCTCCTCACTTCTCCTCCTTCTCGGGCCGCAGTTGGGTACCGATGCCTCTCGCCAATGAGAGCCCAACACGCCACCACTGTATGTATGTCTGTAGTGGAAAAAAAGAAAAAGAAAATAAAAAAAACTACCCGCGGGCCAATCCGAGTGCCGGCCCGGCCCTGCAAGCGTGGACCAGTGAGCCGTTAGCAACAGGACGAGCCCTCGTCCAGTCAGACGGTCCGCCGCCTGTCTGTCTCGGCCCGTGATGCGAAGAAAGACGCTTTGGGAATGCTATCACGACCGTAACCTCTCTGAGGAAGGGGGGGGGGGGGGGGGGGGGGGGGGAAAGGGGCCCCCATGCCCCCCCCCCCCCGCGGCCGAGCAAAGTTTGGAGGGGCGGGCCGGGCCGCCGGGGGGGGAAACCCCGGGCCTTTTTTTTTCCCCCCCCCCCCCCC
>PDHP01000004.1:225345-451600 GCA_003339455.1 Ophiocordyceps camponoti-leonardi (nom. inval.)
AGGGGGGGGGGGGGGGGGGGGCGGGGGCGGGGGGGGGGGGGGGGGGGGGGGGGGGGGGGGGGGGGGGGGGGGGAAAGGGGCTCTCATGCCCACTCACACTAGTCGCCGATCAATGTATGTATGTACAGGACAGGACGCTGTGGAGGGAAACACCAGGCTCTTTCTTTTCCCCCTGCCTCTCCCAGTGGTGGCCCGGTGGCGAATGGCTGTTGTTGCATTCGGCGCCTCTGCCTCTTTGCCCCCCCCTTTGCCCCCCTCTTTCTTTCTTTTTTTTTCCTTCTTCTCAGCCAAAGTCGAGCCTTGTTTGCCCAGGCTCCATCTTGCCACCGCGACCGCGCCTCGTACCAGGGCCCGGCTTTTTGGAAAGGGGGCCGCGTGAAGAGGGGGGCGGCGGCGGCGGCGGCGGCGGCGTCGGACTCTGCTGGCTTTCTAGATCCTTGGCAAGGTGCCAGTCGGAGTGGCTCTGCAGAGATACCGCATCCTCAAAAGAGGCCAAACATCGCGAGCACCTCAGGACTGGGGACTCCTCTTCGCCTGCATGAGGCGGCATGTAGGCGTGCTCAGTATCCACCACGGCGTCGGAACAGACGCCGTCGTCACCACCACCGTCACCACCACCACCGTCCCCCGTGACGGTCGGGCCTTGATCATGCTCATTGGGCGGCGCTTGATTACAGCTGCTGCTGTTGCCAGTGTGCGAAAAAGGGGGGTTCTTGGCAAAGAATCGATGTAGCCCACCATCGTCGCCGCCAATACGAGGTCTCTTGTTATTGTTCTGTCGCGGTGCTGCTGCTGCTGCGGCGGCGGCTCCTGGTAAAGAATCGGAGGATAGGGGTTGTTGACCAGACGACGCCGGCGTCTTGACGAGAAAGGCGCCGATGCCCAAGTTCCCCTTGATGCCGTCCTCGAAGCCTCCTACGCTGAGGCTCAAATTGGCGCACGGCCAGACGTTGCCGTCTGCCATTGCCTGGCCCAGCAGATCCCTGGCGATCTGCAGCAGAAGCTCCCTGTCCAAGGTCTTGCCCTGGGGGATCGGGCCCTGGCGGCTGCGCGTCTGGCCGGCCGATGAGCGGTGATGCAGGTTCATCGTCCGCGGCCTCCGCTTGTTGTCCGCCACGCCCTCCTCCACCAGGCGAGCGTAGATGTCGGCCACGAAGATGGCGAGCCACTTTACGGCCTGGTCCGGGCTGTCGATGCTGGGGCGAAACGACTTGGCCGACAGCATCGACTTGATCTGCGTGCGCGGGTTGACCTCGCTGGTGTCGACGCCGCGGAGCGTCTTGTACAACCAGAGCCCCGTCTCGTCGCCCAGCTTGGCTTTTACGTTGTCTAGCGACACGGCGCGCAAGTCATCGACGCGCTCGGCGTTGAACGTCGACACGACCTGGTCGCCCAGCTTCCCCCCCAGACTGCGCAGCTTGGATAGGCGAAAAGAGCCGAGAAAGGAGTGGGCGGCTCGGGCGCGGATGACGGTCTGCCGGTTGGGCTTATGGAAGCCCGACCCAAGTTTGCTGAGAAGCTTGTTGTTGGCCACGCCGGCAGAGCAGGTGTATCCGAGTCTGTCCCGTATAGCGGCTCGGACGGAGCGAACAATTTCCGACCCTAAAAGCATCGCCACGTCGTCCCAGTCCGGATCGCGAGCCTCTTCGTCTTCTTCGAGGCCTGCCAGAGCATCGTCGGCCCAGTCGAGGGCGACGACCGGAGGTGGTGGCAATCTCTCGGCGGGATCGTCATACGGCGGCGGACAGGCGAGGTCGGGAAAACGGTCGAGCAGAACGGAGTGGACGTGGGCGGACAGGTCGAGAAAGACCTCATCAATGCTGGCTTTTTCTATCCTCTGGAGGTGTGGCGGCAGTGTCTCCTTGACCGTGGCCAGGATTTTTCTCGACTCGAGGCGGTAGGGATCGAGCGAGACCTTGTCGGACGCTATGTTGGCGGCAGCGTCGTCGCGATAGGCCCAGCCGTCTTGGCCCTCGCGCCATGTAGCGACATGCTGGGCAATGAGATCAGGGCACAATTTTCGGGCCTCGGCGACGTCGCAATGGCGGCTGATGCCAGCCTCGCGGGCCGGATAGTTGACGGCGATGAGGCCTTGCCTGGGGAAGCAGAAGAAAGACACGGTCAGCCGGAGGTAAAAACGGCGGCCCGCGCGGACGGGGGGAAAGGGCGTCGACGTGCCTCACCACTGCTGGACGGCGAGCGGCTTGTCCTCGGGGACGGCGAGGCGGACCATTTCGCACTGGGCGTAGAAGGCGTCGAGATCGATGTGGGCGATGACTCTAAGGGGGTTGGATGGGTTGTAACTGGCGAGCTGAGCCAGGTTTCGGTAGGTGAAGCGCGATGACGATGACGAAGACGACGAAGGTGATGACGGCATTGTGGCTTCGCTTGAGATGTCGCCGAGGCGAATCTCGAAGTAGATGAAGACGACTGAAGCAGAAGATTGGGAAGGGTAAAAGAGGATGACGATGGTGGTGGTGGAGGAGGAGGAGGAGGAGGAGGAGGAGTGTTGGAGGAGGCTCGCGGCTTGAGCGCACGAGCTTTTCCGGTGTGGGGTTTGGAGGATGAGGCGGCGGCGGCGTTGGATCCCCTATTTTCCCGCCGGAACTACCTACTGCTACTAGTAACTACTGCTATACTGCTAACCACAACAGCTTCTCAACCTCACCTCCCTAAACCAAGTCTTCTCTACAGCTCTATCATCATCGAGATATAGAACAAGGTAAGAAAAAGGAAGACAACAACTGTTATTAATACAAGACAACAAACAGCAACATCAATCACCCCCCAGCCTTGTACTGAGACCCCTGCATCTCGTGAACCGGTCTGTTGGGAAGCTCGTGCTGCGCTCCCATAGAAGGCGTGTGAGAGTAGCCGTGGGCCTGATGCGATTCTTTGTGTATGTATGTATCCATATCAGAGTCTGACAGTCAGAAGATAGAAAGAACTCGATCATGATCATTTCAAAGACTCACCGTACGCCTGAGGCCCCGTCGTCGTCGTCGTCGTCGTCCCCCTCTTCCGTCGCAGACACACGACAGCCAAAGCGCCGAGACTGGCCAACAACGCCGCTCCCAACACGCCGCCCACCGCTCCAGCGACGACGGCGACGGAAGAGTCCTTGGGGCACTGCTCAGCCGACACGGCACGGTCAGGATGGCAGACGGCAGAGGTCGTGGGCGAAGGCGAAGGCGTAGGCGTAGGTAGGACCAATTGGCCGACGTTGACGCTCACGGCGGCGGCGGTATTGCCGCAGCAGTTCTCCGAGTCGAAGGCCTTGCGGCAGCAGAAGTGATTGCCCGAGCTACATTGTAGCACGTTGTACGAGCCGACGACAGGTCCGCCTTTCCAATTATTGGTCCCTTTGCGGCGAAGAAGCCAAGTCAGACGATTTTTGGCGGCGAAGATATACAAGAAGATACAACAAGAAAGGACTGAAGAGAGAGGGGGAAAAGGGGGGCGAGGCTCACGATCCGGACACACGTGTGGACAGGCGTCAGCCATGCCCGTGGGATCGGTACAGCCATTGGAGTAGATGAAGCCCTCAAAGCCAGAGTCCTGAGCGTAACACAGGCCAGACGACAAGCAAATGTCGGGCTTCGCCTTATTCGTGTCGCAGCACGGGCTGAAGACGGCATCGGCATTGCACGGCTGGCTGCTCTCCCCGGAAGGCGTCCCGTCGATACCATAACACTGCCGCTTCTTCTTCTTCTTCTCATTTGCCGCCGAAGCGAGAGCCAGCAACGTCAAGAGCAGCAGCAGCAGGAGGAGCATCCTCATCGTTTCCGGGGAGGATGAAGGGGCGGATGTATGTATGTATGTATGTAAGTATGACGAGCTTTGTATGAAGGAGCGAGCAAGAAGAAGAAAGAGAAAGAGAATGGCAAAGGCAAGCAAGCAAGCATCGGGATTTGCTTTGTCAAGGGAACGCTCTCCCGCAGCGATCCCGACGTCCCTTGCCTTCCCGACTATAGCTCATTGGTCGCGTCTGGCGAGCCGTGGCGTCTTTGCAGGGGAGGTTGGTTCAAAAGATTGACGCCTAGGTATCTTCTTTTCGCCCCCATCTCCTTCCGCCTAGCTGCCATCAAGGAAAGACGAGAAGAAGCCCGGGGTCAGTGTTTGATCTGTTTTCGTCGTGAAGGCGAGAGAGAAGGGGGAAAAAACGCGGGTGCCGGCAACGGGGTGAAAAAGCAAGGATGCTTGCTTTCCATCCTGGAAGGAGTTGGCCTCGATCTGGTTTCCCCGGACCTAGACTCGGGATACGCGCTCCCTCTAATAAAGAGTCCTAGAGGTGCATTAGGACGGTCGAGCTGAGCTCGCTCACTCAACTCCCAAGCGCCGGACCGTCGATAGGGGGCTGATGTGTGTGTCAGCCTGTCTGGCGAGGAGGAGTGAAGGGACATAGATTCGCAGGATGAGTTGTATTTGTTCGTCGACGAGCGAGCAAGACGAACAGCAACTTCTCTCAGTCTCTTTCTCTCTCGCCGTCTCTCATTCCAGCCTGTATCCCAAGCAATTCTTGAGAAACAGAACGAGGAAAACTGACGAAATTCATCAGTCCATCGAGCTGTGTTTCAGGGTCCCGTCGATCGGCAGCTTACATGATCCTCGTCTCTCTTCCCTCATTCACTAACTCTCATCATTCCCGCTCTCTCATCGTATCTCCGTCGCATCATCTGCCGGCTTCCACGGCACGCGCCAGTCCGGGGATGCCGAATCCCGCCGAACGACGCGCCCTCCCGTCATATCTCCTTTTGTCTGTCTCTCTGTCTCTCTCTCTCCGCCTCTCATATCATTTTATCCGTCTCTCTTTCCTCTGTCTCCGTGTGACTGTCATTGTTTTCCCCGACTCTCTGTGGGACCGGAGGAGGACTGTGGTTCATGAGCCGCTGGGGCGAAGCAAAACCGACGAGTGGGGAGAGGAGGTTAAAAAAGAAGTTGGCCGACGAACATACATATGCATGTATCACATATTGAACGTATGTAGTATCCATATAAAGGGGGAGGGGCGGCGCCGACGCGACTTTTTGTCAGGCGCTTCGACCTTCCTCTATTACATCTTGTTCAGTTGCTGCTGTGTTGCTCGTCTTTTATCGTGCTATTAACACTCCATATCCGCGGAGGGATAAATACTGGCTACGATGCTATATCGTTAGAAAAAGAAGATGTGATATAAAAAGTTCCAGTCCCTGCTTTCCTTTCGCCCCCCTTTGTTTTACTTGTTTCCTCGAGAGATGGTGAGGTTTGAGTTCTGCTATGAAGCCGGAAAAGGCAGCACTTCTTCTTCTTCTTCTTCTTCAACGTTGCCGAGGGACGGAAATGGATGAAGAAGCCAAGTTTACGGGTTCATGCATGCATGTCTGTCTTGTTTTCTACATCAAGTGCAAGATCGAAAACGAGATCTGCATGTATGTACATATGTATGTATGTACGACTTCATCACTCCGTATATGTAAATACTCAGGCGAAAAAGAAAGAACATGGCCACGACTATCCCGTATCCCTCCCCCGTACCTGTTTCTCGCACCACGTTGTTGCCGTCGACCTTTTTTGTTGTTGGCCTTGCTACTGCTGTTTCATCTATCCGTAATCTCAACTGTCTTAGAACTTACAGGCTATAGAAAAGTCAGTCCTTTCCAAAAGTCTCACCGGACCCCGAAACACGCGGGTCGAACGACCCTATTTTGTTTTCTCGTTATCCAGTATCCGTAAATAAATAAATAAATAAATTCATCGGATATATCCATCAAATCGTCTGGATATCCCGTCATCGGCCTACTATACTATACTGCTACGCGGGTGCGGATATGTACATGCAACGCAACGAGTCATGCCTCTCTCTCTTTTTTTTCTTTCTTTTCCTTGGCGGGCGGCAAAGCTGTTGCTTCTGGTGCCACCAACAACCCATATCCATATCCATCTCCTCATCTTCCATCTACCTATCTTCTTCGCCTTATCGGCATCGCCATCTCCATTCTCATCCTCAATTTACCCCTTAGTCCGGATACTCGTCCAGGTACGAGATGTCTTAGGAAGTTAGGATAGCGACGTTGGCTTCACTTGACTCCCTTCTCATTCATGCATCATGGAGTACATACACATGCATTCAGGTACGGTTACTTCATGTAAGGTACTACACTGTTTTTCCTCCGATGCAGTCATCAGTCGTTGGGTCACCGCCGGAAGACGCATCGCTGCGTCCGCGCATCGCGTCTGCTGCTGCTCCTCCGCCTCAATGGGGGTCGTCGGTCATAAAAAGGGGCCTCAAGTCCAGAGATTTACACCGGCTTGTTGGTCTTGGTCTTGGTTGGCCGGGATGAGATACATGAATAATAAATTAAAAAAAAAAAAAAAAAAAAAAGACCCTGCTGCTGTTCCGGAGCCGCACAGGCTGATATACGGCCCTCGCTGCAACCCGTGCTGCTGCTGCTGCTGCTGGCTGTCTGTCTGTCTGGGACGAATGGGGCAGATGCGACGGTGCTGCAGATGCCGCGGGCGCATATAACTCGGTATTGGGGCCTCTTGTTGTCGAGGAACTGTCTTGGACTTTTGAGAACGAGAGAGAGAGAGGGAGGGAGGGAGAGAGAAGAGATGAAGGCTTGCTTGCTTGCGAGACACGCATTCTCAGGTTGTTATCAGCTGCGGATACAGACATGTATCATCTATACGATGTGTGCGTGTACTACAGCGGCAAAAAGAGAACACACACACACACACACACACACACAGAGAGAGAGAGAGAGAGAGAGAGAGATGAAAGAGAAAAAGGAGGACAAAGGAGGCCGGACCGAGTCAAAGTGAGTGAATGACGTGAGTGTAGGTATGCGTGATATGAGGCCTCGAGTGAATGACAGACATACCGCCATCCCCTCCGCTCCCCCCTCCCCAGGGCACAGACAGCATAGGGAACCGCGCTCGTTCTTTTCTCGGCTACGTCGCGAATGAATGACCTTGACGCCCAATTCTCCATTGTTTCAAAGACCTACTACGATGCCCGAGTCCCTTCCGTCTGTCCATCGTTCGTTCGTTCGTATCACGCGCGTCGCCGACTTCTCTTCCAAATCTCCGCCGCATGCGGGCAATGCATATGTAGATACCGCATACATATGTACATACATACTACATACATACGAACTACATGCGAGTAGAGATCGTGACGTGTATTTCATTCACAAGATTGAGGGTATGGAAAGACTTGAATTGAATACTGTTCATTCGGAGGTAACGGATCTGGTAGGTGGCACAGAATTCGGTGAATGGGGGGGGGTCGAGTGTATCGTCACCAGGTCTCCGTCTCCGTAGATGCTTCGGACTCAGAGGCACATCATCAATGGCGAAGCTTCAGTTCATATTTGTACATCAAAACGTTTACAGGTACGGATACAGTGCATGTCCGTGTATTGTCCATGATCAAACGCATGGCACAAAGGGTCCTATTAATAACAGTAATAAACCGTCCGGAGAGAAGCTTTCTCCTCCTCCAGTTCATGCTTAAAAAGGCAGTAAGCAGGCATATGTATGTATGTATATCCGTATCCGTATGTACTGTAGATCAATATCATAGATGGACGGGTTGCTATTTCTCTAACTTTTCCCTCTTATACTAAACTATGGTGATATATCTTTCCTGTCAACTATTATAGGTAGGTAAGAGTAGGTTGGTATGATGTAGTGTGGTTCGGTGACGATAGTAAGCAGCCAATCTTCAGATGCTACACTCAAGCTTTCATGGAAATAACATGTATCCGTGTATATAGAATCGACTATTACCGCTGCTATCTTACTCACTCTTCCTCTTCGACTCTTCGAGACATTGATCAGGCTCTCAAAGTCATGGGAATATCACAATGAGGAGGCTGATCTTTGCCTCTCAGTACCTGTCTCTCTCCCTGTCTGTCAAAGCAAGCGAACCATGCAATAACAACCGCTCATATATGTATGTATATAGACACACACATACCTGGGGAACGCACGCCATCAATCAAATTCAAAGGTATCCATTTTATTAGTCTCTATTTTAAACTATCCCGCTAGGACTTTGTTTCCTGCTCTTTTGCGGCATATCTCATTGGTCCTATTATCCATCTATAATCCATCACGGTTACCTACTACCTACCACTATCTCTGGATAGTATCCGTTTTTCCTTCTCTTCCTAGTTCGTAGAAGTTCTGTATCCATCCGCAGATCCGTACGATGTAGAAACAAAACAAAACAAAACAGTACGACTTTCCCGATGGTGATGGACCACATCGGTGCCCGTTTCGTGACCGCCCTGTACGAATATGTGATGTAACATCTCATCTCTTATTAGGTATGGTCCCGGACCGGGCCTGTGTGCCTGTGTGTGTGTCTCTGTGCGTGAGAGAGTCTCTGTGTGAGTGAGTGTGTGTGTGTGTTCGGCCCGCGCCTGCATGATACCCTCCTCCCCTCCCCCCCCTTTCGTCCCCTTCGATCCCCTTCTACACGGCGTCTCTCTCCTTGTCTTGCATTGTTGGATGTGCGGATTTATGCCCACACCGGAATATATCTATGTACATATGTAAATATATTCCTATTTATCTGCTTGCATTATTACTGTCGGCACTGTCAGACAGACATTCACTCAGGTGTGTATACATACATTCATCTGGACGTTACCTACACCGTTATACGCCTGCTACCCTTTGTTCGGCGGTAAAAATAAAAAATAGTCCAGCCTTCTCCTTGTTCTTCGTCTTTCTTTCTCCTACCTAACCTCATCATCCTTTCCCCCCCTACAATCCCACTTTTCCCCCATCTTTCCCTCTCCTCTCCTCTTCTCTCCCTCTCCTCTCCTCTCTTCTCTCTCCCTCTCCTTCAACTTCATGGCTTCGTGATGCTCCCCTTGCCCCGAAACCATCTCGCTCTCCACATGAGAGCCTCGCGGGCAACTGTATTACATCCGAAGCCTGGACCATGATCGACGGGCCTTTTCTCTCTCCCCGCCCATATACTACTCCCTTCTCGCAACTCCGCCGCTTCTCCCTACCCTGCCCTACCTTACCCTGACTCCCCCCCTCCCCCCTGAGGGTCCTCTCTTCTCTTCACCCCCCCTGTCTTCGTCTATCGCTCATGTGAAGTGTGCCACTTTACCTTCATAAAGATAAACCAACTCTCTCTGTCTTACTCTTTTCTTCTTCTTCTTCTTCTCTTGTCTTCTCTCCCTCCCGGCTCATAACTGCCCATAACGGGCTCTCCATCCGTCGTCTCCTGTCGACGGACACACATACATACACACACACTCACACACACACAGTCCTCCTCAGTCCTTTACACCTTCCCCAAGACGCGGGAACGCGTACTAGGGGAAAAAAAAGCTTCAGCCATGGATCCTATACCACAGCAGAACCACACCGTGATGCACGAGTTGACGTTGGAGCAGAGGAGCGCCATCAGCGTCGTTGAACGGGCTTGCTCTGTCCTCTCTCTCCTGGGATGCATCTTCACCATCGTCACCTTTTGCTCCTCCAAGGCTTTCCACAAGCCCATCAACCGGCTTGTGTTTTACGCCTCTTTCGGCAACATGTTGACCAACGTCGGCACTCTCATGTCGAATGCCTATCTTTCCGAGCTCGACTCCTTTGGCTGCCAGTTTCAGTCGTTTTTGATTCAGACGTGAGTTTCTCTTTCTCTCTATCTCTCTCACACATATATATCTAACCCGGACGCCTCAGTTTCATGCCTGCCGATGCATTTTGGACTCTAGCCATGGCCATCAACGTCTACCTCACCTTCTATCACAAGTTCGACGCGGAGAGACTCCGTAAGATGGAAATCATCTATCTCCTAGGCTGCTACGGCATCCCCCTCATCCCGGCCTTTACCTACATCTTCGTCCGTAACCAGCAGGGCCAGCGTATCTACGGCAACGCCACGCTCTGGTGCTGGATCTCGGGCGAGTACGACATCTTGCGCATCGCCACTTTCTACGGGCCCGTCTGGTGAGTTTGAAGCCTTTCCCCCCTTATCTGAGTGTCTGTATCATCTTTCAAGCTTACAACTTTAATTAGGGTCACCATCCTCATCACCTTCTTCATCTACATCCGAGCCGGACGCACCATCTACGAGAAGCGCAAACAGCTGTATGACTTTCAGAACTCGGACCCTGATCCCTTATCCATCAACGGCGAGGTGGTGGCGACGATCAAGAGGACGGAAGTGACGGTGACGGAAGAGGACGCAGCCCAGCTCGGAGCCATCCATCTCGGACCGCTGGGGAAGCAAAAGGCGACGGACAAGTCGACCGGCTGCGAGGGAGCCTACTCGGTTCACATCTCGGCAGACCACTGCCCGATGTCAGCCTCGGACATGGCGGCGTCTTCATCGCCGGTCCAGGGGTCAAAGACGTTCCAGCAGACGAGCTCGGTCCAGGTATCGCCTCACCGGCCTCCCAACCCGGCACGGAGACGGCATCACGAGCTCAACAACGCGGCCTGGTCGTACACCAAGTGCGCCATCCTCTTCTTCACCGCCATCCTCATCACCTGGATCCCCTCGAGCGCCAACCGGGTGTACTCTGTCGTGCACCAGAACGAGGTCTTCGCCCCGCTCGAGTTCATGAGCGCCTTCGTCCTACCGCTTCAGGGGCTGTGGAACGCCGTCATTTACGCCGTCACCTCGTGGAGCGCCTGTCAGAAGCTATTTGACGACCTGATGCCGCGCCGGTATCGTCGCCGTCGGTCCCATCCGTCTTCGTCCTCTGTCGAGTCCTGTTCGCCCGATCCGAACTCGTTGGCTGCCGCCGAGCAGGGCCTCGCTCGCAAGGCTGGTCATTATCGCTCGCCGCCTAGGAGCTCCCGTACGTTTGACTCGGAGAGCATGACGGAGCTGGCCAAGTCGCGTACTGCCTCTGCTGATGGATGTCACGGCTGCTGATGTCCCTTGCTCTTTTTGACCTCTCCCCCCTTTCTTGTTTTCTTCATTAATGCTCTTCTCATGCGTTCACGAGCCTCTGTCTCCGTACCCTTTCGTGTACTTGTTTATTACTATTATTATACCCCCTTTTTTTTTCCCACATCATGCCCTTACTTTTCTACTTCGATGACACTTTCTACCGACACCCTTACACACTACATACATACATAAAATCAGGCTCCACGATCTCTTGGCTTTTACGGAGGAGCAAGAAGACTTGGTTGTCTTCCCTTGCTCTCGTCTTCATTCAACCTGTATCATATCATTGTCAAAGACGGGCGACCATTAGAAGTCGGCGATCAGATGACGTGGAAGAGGATATATGCATACCTATGCATGTACGTACGTATTTTCGAGATATACGGAATAGATAATACGAATAGATGATGAATCAATGTATTCGAAGACATTTTGAACGACAGACTCAGGGGGGAGAGAAAGAGAAAAAAAAGCCTCAGGGGAAAGGAAGAGAAAATTTTGAGAGACAGCGTCGTGGCTGAGGGTCCAGCTCCTCTCTCCTCTGCATAACCTGATCAACACCCTTGTAACAGTACTCTACTGTACGGGAGAGGCTTCAGAGGGCACAGTGCCTCGATGTTGCCGTCCTGTCGACTGATGGACAGGGTCAGAGCATGGGTGTAGTAGATGCGGGGCGGAGGGAAGCATGCGGAGTAGGTGTGTACCCATGTAGGCATGTATGTATGTATGTAGTAGTTGTATCATCATGTTTTACAGTAGTTTCCTCCGCGGGGGGAAGAGGAGGAGAGAAGAGAGAGAGAGAGAGAGAAAAGGTCGAGGGTGGGTATCCGTACCTAGGCGGAAGAGCTTCCGAGTTGCGGACGGAACGGACACGGTTGTTGGTGTTGATGACGCCTCGATCCGGTACGAAGCCGGGTGGCGTCGCCCTCTCCAAGGTTGTGTAGTAGGTAGGTAGGTAGGTAGGAAGGAAGATGAGAGGCGTAAATACTCTTACGGATACATGTATGGGTGCGAATGGATGCAGTATATCCGTATATATAGGATGTATGTATATAGATAGTAGATTTCAATGATCTGGGTTACTGATCTGTTTTCCTGCGGTCATCTATAAGGTATATGAGATCAGTACCTAGCTGCTCCCGGGGGTACGCTGGACATAGGGGTGGATATATCCCTTCAAGTGCCGTAATGCCGCACGCCTTGTAGCGGGACCCACATTGATTATTCAGCGCGCAGGTATAAAGTACAACGTAGTTACTATAGCCTTCGAGTCTATAGAAACGTTTACCCCTATTTTACCTAATAAACGATTTATAGTCTTCGCTATAGAGAGCTAATAATCTATACCTATTATTAATAGCGTAGATAAGGCTTTATTTATAAGGCTAGATAACTATTAGCGGGAATAGCCCGCGGATAGTACGTATTACCCTAACCTACCGCCTATTTCTTCCTTTAGGAGCTCTTTTTTACCCTTCTAAGTACCTTCTTATAATCTTTCTATTCTTCCTCTTCTAGCTACGCTTTTATTACTTTTCTAGTACTTCCTACCTCCTTTCCTAATTAAAAAATAGGTAGGTTATATAAATTAGGCTCCTTAGCCTAGCCCTAAAGGCCCTCCTTCTAAAAGTTTACGAATCTACGAGTAAAAAGAAATAAGTATATTAGAGATCTATTTTTAGATAGGTACTTTAATTTATATAAGCCTATATAGGGAAATAGTAGTCCGGGATTATTAAAAGTCTTCTTCGCTAATAGATCTTATACCTTTTTACCCGATTCTATAATTTATAACTTTTAATAGGTATTTTTAACTCTAGCGTTAAATCCGGCCTTTTAACCCCCTTTAGACCTATTTAACGCCTTTTAGCCGCGTTAAAGAGTAGTTGAATTATCTTTAGATGGTTTCTTCTTCCTTCTATACTCTCGGATCGATTATAGCCGTAGACGAGTATATAATCGGGTATATAAGTCGTTCTCGCTAAACCGTAATAATCCCTATAAAGCCTACCCCTATAGGGTTTAAAGTCTAGGTTATAGCCTAGGAAGGTCTTTTCTTACGATAGCTATAGTATTAGCTAGGCGATACCCTAGGGCTAGTTACTAAACGAAGGCTAACGAAGAGAAAAAGGACCTAAGATAAGGGAGATTAAGCTTTACCTTCCCTTAACCCGATATAGAGTATCGTAGTTACCCTACTAAAAAGGCTACTTAAATAAATATATTACGTTTTTCTTAATAACCTTTTCTCCTTACTAGCGCTTTTCTATAGCCTTTAACGCTTAGGCTATAGGGTAATAGGCACTTACCGTATTAATTATAGTATCTTTAAAGGCTTTACTAAGGCTAAGAAGTAAGATATAAAAGGGAAATACTAGCCTTAGGGCCGAATCGATATAAAACCTACCCTAGATAGTAAGGTAAGTACCTCTAGGTAATATCTCCTAGTAATAACCTCTATTTACTTACCTTCTTCTACTTCCTAGGTTAACTAGATCGCGTAGAAAGATAATACCCTCGTTCTTCTTCTATTAACGGTCTTTACGGGTAACGAGTTCGAGACTAAGGTCCGCTAGCGGCCGATAATAACGTAACCTCGGGTACGCTTAATACTATAGTTTTTTAGTAATAAAGCGGTTAAGGATATAGAAGTACCGTCTATTATAGCCGAATATAACGACTATATAGGTAGTATTAATATTAGTAATTAACTAAGGGTATTAGAAGGGCTTAATTACCGTATTCGTAAGGGGAATTAGCGGGCTATCGTATAGTCCTTCCTTCTTAAGACTACCCTTATAAATAGTTATCTTCTTTAACTTTATAGTACGCCTCCCTAGACGAAGTTTATAATATAACGCGCTTAGTAGTAGTAAATCGTAAAGGAGCTTTTTACTACCTACGCTTAAAACGGTATTTTAAGGTAAAGGCTTTAGGCGGGAGACGTTTTTTCGCCGCGTTCTATATATAATTATATCGACTTCTCGAAAGGTATATTCTATATACCTTATTAAGGCTTTAAGGCCGGTTAGCCTCGCTAACGCAGGCCGTTAGGCGAGGCTATTAATCGTAAAAAGCTAATAAAGACGAGGAAAGGTTACGACGTTTATAAAGTCGCGATATATATAGGGCCTAGCTACTAGTACTTTTATTATAGTAATATTTACTAGGAAATAGAAGTACTCCTACTAATATAGCGTTTAATTAGCTACGATCCCTGTCCCGCTATAAGGCGTGCGGTATTACGGTACTTGAAGGGATAGTAGGGGGGTAGTATATATCCCTTTTAAACTTTATTATAACCGGGGTATAACTATATCCATAAGTATTAGAATATATAAGTAGTTAAGGATAAATAGTAGAAAATAGTCTAGTATATATATAAAGGTAATTTATATTAAGAAGTATAACTTATATTATTTTTATTAATAGAGAAGTTATTTATAGTATTTATTATATATAAGATATTTATTATATTTTATTAGGAGCTATAGCGGGATTATATATCTTAATACTATATACGTTAATATAAAAAACAATATTAAATTCTAAATAGAGATTATAAAACGATGTTTATTTACTACTAGACCGTTATTTATTTAGGGCTATAGTTAGTATAAAAATACTATTAATTCTACTAATATATTAGGAAAATAACCTATATTAAGGACTTATACTCTATCTAGAGTAATAATATCTATTTATACTATAGTATATACTACTTACGTAATATATATTAAGTAATAACTCCTATTAAGCGTATATATTATATTCGTCTTATTATTATTATTTAGTCCTAGCTAATATTATACGAAAACTACTAATAGTAATACGGCTTTATATTAGTACTCGGAATATAGTATAGATAAATATTCGTACCCGACGCCTCTTTAGGTTATTACGAAACTATATATATCCTACTCTTAGATATCGCTAGTAAATACTATACTTACTATTAACCCGCGATAGCCTTATAGGCTATTCTATTTACTAATAAAGTTGAGTTTCGTAAAGCGGTAAGCTAGGGTAGTAGTAAGCTAGGGTAGTAGTAAGCTAGGGTAGTAGTAAGATAGTACGAAGCGGTAAATTAGTATAGCGGTAAGATAGTATAATAGTAAGATAGTATAAAGCGGTAAATTAGTATAGCGGTAAAATAGTACGAAGCGGTAAATTAGTATAGCGGTAAGATAGTACGAAGCGGTAAATTAGTACTTTAATATAATATTAATAAAGCTATAAAATCTTATATAAATAACCCTTTAATATTACCCTAATACTATAAAGAATCGTACCTTTATTATATTACGCTATATTAGTAATCGGTAATAGCTACCTCGATATAGTCGGTATTATAGATTATACGTTATAACTTATACCGACTATTATTCTTAGCGATTAATTAATATACGAAAGGTATAACTAGGGATTTATTATACCTTTAGTAATAATACCGAGATAAGGCGAGCGTTAAGTAGAGGTTTTATAGGACTATAATAGGATATTAGTAATAATAATTAATAGTATTTATACCGATTATAAGTATAAAACTTACTATTAAGTAAACTATAAACTTATAAACGCCTATTACTATAAAGTTAGTAATTATAAGGCAACCTTAGCGCGATTAGGATAGGAGAAAACTATACTAGTAAAAAAGTTCTATTAGCCTTACTAACTAATATAAGCTTCGGGAGTTATGCTTTACTAGTCGGTAATAGTATTTATTCGCTTACTATTATTAGAAATTATAGCCCGCTTATTATCGTAAGAAAACTCGTTAATACTCGACGCCGATAGCTATAGTAGAGGCTAGCGTTTCGACTCGCTTATTATCGTAAGAAAAGTATATAGCTAAGGCTAGCGTTTTAACTTGCTCGTTATCGTAAGAAAAGTATATAGCTAAGGCTAGTATTTCGACTCGCTTACTATCGTAAGAAAAGTATACGGCTAAGGCTAGCGTATTAACTCGCTTATTATCGTAAGAAAACTCGTTAGTACTTAACGCTAATAACTATAGTAAAGGCTAGCGTATTAACTCGCTCGCTATTATAAGAAACCTCGTAAGTAGTCGATACCGATAACTAGGGCGGAGGCTAGGGTATTAACTCGCTCGCTATTATAAAAAACCTTATAAGTAGTCGATACTAATAAACTAGTATAATAGTTTATAGAGTAGGTAAAAGCGTTAACTTACTATTAATATTATAAACGCTAGCCCTAATCGCTTTCGCTCTCCTATCTCTTATTAATATATAAGTTCGTTTACTATTCGAATAGTAGTATAAAACCCCTATATAAAGGTAATACCTTATAAAATAGTATTTTTCGTATATAGTTCGAGATCGTATACGAAATAGGTATAATAATAAGATACTATTATAAAAGGCGTTAAATAAAGGAAGAGTAACTCTTAGCGTTTTTTCTTATACCTCCCTTTAAATATAGAGTACTCGCTAATAGGTTAGACTAGGAGTTCTATAGTAGAGTACTGCTTAATAAGACCTTAGGAAGGGATAGCTTAGGATAGGGAAAAGACGTTAATAGTAAGGAAACGATACTATTAGCCGGATCCTAGTAGTAAAGGAGATAGTATACCTACGAAATAATAGACTAATAGTAAGGTATTCTATCCTAAGTAGAAAGGGTAAAATAAATAAGGGGATAAGTACTAAGATAAATAGGATATAGCGGAGGATAATAGTAACCCTAATAACGATAATTAAAAATAATCGTAGAAGGATGAAAATTCTAAAGGTATTATTATAGGTAAAATTATAAAAGAGAAAAAAAAATCCTACCCTAATAATTATAAAGGAGTAGGAAGAAGAAGGAGAGTCGTATAGTATCTATTAAATAATAGTAATTATACTAGTATACTACTATAGGATATTATAAAACGTATAGTATAGGAACCCTACCTTAGAAAAGTAGTACTATACTTCCTTATAGTATTCGCCTAGTAATATAAAGATACTATAATAATAAATCGCGGAATACTATTATTACTAGGGTAGGAGAGAAAAAGTAGTTAAGCTAAGCTTAGAAACCTAGAGATTAATAGTAAAAGAACTAAGTAATATTACGCGCTACGCTAACTACCTTAGTAGCTACCGACCCTATACGCGGACTTCGGAGAAACCTGCCCCGAGTCCTTATTATATAATCTAGACCTCGCTACCCGCGTATAAAGGTAGCGGGATTCCCTCTTCTATTTCCTTTTTTCCTTCTTCTCTTCTTTAGCTTAGAATCTTCGTATAGAGTACTTTAATATATTTACTTATTATTTAGCTATTATATTATTCTAAGTTTATTTTCTTCGCTAATAAGCGTTTAATAAATACGTATTCCCTTTTATATTTTATAAAGACGGAAAATACTATATAAGACTAAGAATTAAACCCTATAACTAATAGAGAAGTCTACCGCTTTACTAGACTTACCCTAAAGACTCCCTAGTAGGAATCCTCGGTAGAAGAATTAGATTAAAACCCCTTATCCGCCCTAAAAAGACTAGAGTAATCGAACCTAGACTTAGCCTAAATCCCCTTACCCTTAATAAAAGACCCTAACTAAGATCCTATAGAAATAGCTTCCTCCTCTTTAGCTTAGCCGGATATTTAGGCGTTATTTATAAAGATAATAGCCCTTAAGGTAAAAAAGGCTTAGTAAAACCGTATAACCGTTAATTCCGACTATTCCTCGAGGGTAGCCTTTACCGCGTTTAAGGGGCCTTTTACCTTAAACTTCGTACCCGCTAGTAAAGTAGTATAGAAAGACTTTACGATTATTAATAACCCTAACCTAGAATACTCGGAGAAAGCTAAATCCTACTATAAGGATATTAGGACCTTTATAGGGAAGAAGGGCGAGTTTAATACCTTCCTCGTTAAGCTTAAAGATAAAATATAGACTAATCGTTTAATATTTTACGACGAAAAAGATCGGATATTATTCTTATTTCGGAGCCTAGAAGGTAGGGTATAAAAAACGCTAGAAACCTACTATAAGTCTAAGGAGTATCCTTACTCCTACTTAGTAGAAATAATATAGAGTTTAGAGTTAGCTTTTAAGAACCTAAATAAATTTTAAGAATTAGTCGACCGTTTTTAAGGGCTTTACTATTCTCTTATAGGTAAATAGGATATTTCTTAATTTATTATAGAATTCGATAATATTATAGTAAAGGCTTATACTCTAATAGACTAATTAAAGTATATCCTCCTAAAGTATTTACCGACTAATCTTAACCCTAGGCTTTTATAGCTATCTAAGAATACTTAGATCTCCTACGAGGAATACTATAAAGCTATTAAAAACGTAGTCTTCTATCGCTAATAGTACTCCCGACCCTTAACCTAAACGCCCCGTAGTAATTCCTCGGCTACCGATAAAAAAGAGAAGTATCCTATTAACTCGAAGAGGAAAGGCTAGGCCCTTTTTAAGGCCGAAAAGAAAGTTTACTAGGATAATAGTACTTATTTTATATATAGTAAGAAGGGTTATTAGGCTAAGGATTACCTAGATTAACCGAAAGTTATAGGCTTTTAGCGATTATAGTATACTTAGGGCTAGATTAAAATATTATAAGAGTAATAATCCTCCTCCGTACTCTATATACGGAGAGCGTGCCCTAATAGGCGGTTATAAGCCCTATAACTAAGGGCGACTATATTATATAATCCTTCCCTTCCCGATACCTCTATACGCTTATACGTATATTCTCCTACGGCCTCCGTATATTCTAACGAATATATATTATAGTACTACGCCTCGAAGATTACTACCTATAGTAATCCTATATACTTATCCTATTAATCTATTCCCGATATATAAGGAAAACAAACGAGAAGGAAAATTAAGGAAAAGGAAGAACGCGAGGGAAAGGGCTAATTATCTTACTCGCTAATTATAGTAGGATTAGCGTACGGTAGGGGCTTACCGCGCCTTAAAGGCGTTAATCGCTCCTTATAAAATAGCGGTAGTATTAACCTACTAATTATCGTTAGCTCCTTAACCTTTCTAGTAGATTAAATACTACCGGTAAGGCTTACCCCGTCTAAAGCGTTAGTCTTTAACGCGTATAATATAATTAATCTTATAGTATATATCTCTCTCGTTAATAGCCTCCGGTAAATCCTATATAGTCTTTATAGCCCTAGGCTCTTTATTTTTAAAGTAGCCCTCGTAAACGGGTCGAAGGTATTCGATAAATATTATTAGGTAGATATAGGTATATATAGGTAGATCGAGCTCTATAATTAAGGGGTTAATTATCCGCTTAATAATATACGGACCCTTATACTACTATAACTATTTCTTAGAGGGTCGTCTAAGCGTATAATATCCCTTATAGAGCCTAAGGTAGATTTTCTACCTAGGTTCTAGAAGAATTAGCCGGTATTTTATATCGTACTACTATTTAACCCTTATTATAACTAGGTTTATTACGAAGTCCGCTTAGCGATAAATAGCCTCCTATAGGTATAGGATATTATTAGCCGAGGTATTATCGGCGGACTCTATAGGCGCATATAGCGGATACCCGAATAAATAGGCGTAGGCTATTATCTTAGTCTTTAAATTATACGCGGAATTTAGGTTCTATTATAAGGCGGGTACTAGTAACTTCTAATCGATTATTAGCTCTTTAACGTACGATAAGCGGAGGGTAGTCTTAATAATCTAATTATAGCGCTTAGATAGGCTATTAGCTTATAAATAATATACTATAATTATAGCGATCTTAGTTCTAAATACCTCCTAGAGCTTACGCTATACGTCCGAATTAAACTTATAGTTATAATCGCTAATAATAACTAATAGTATACCCTAGTTATAAAGAAAAAGCTACCTACCTAGCGTTTACCCCTAATCTACGGCGCTATACGTCGAATAGCCGGGAATTAATAATATTCTCTTACTAGAGAGGTATATAACCGTTAAAAGGAAGTTAAACGTATTAAAGCCTTTTATAGCCTAGGGAGAATCTACGGAATCCGTCGGAGGAAGGTTAATAATAAAATCTATCGTAATACTTTTTATAAGGACTCTAGGGGCTCTAATTAGTATATAAATCCCGGCGGTAGGCTATTAGTCTATTTACCTAAGGTAATAGGCTTTATAGGCGGTAATATATTTTTTTATACGCTTCGTTATATCCCGGATTATATACGCCTTAAGGTCTTAGAGTATATAAACCTCTCCGAAGTAATTCCGCTAATTATATACTACCGCGATAATCTTATTAGCCTTATAGTATAGTATATATAAATACTCGTATCCTATCGAAGCCTAATAATATAGTAAACTATCCTATAAGAAAAAGGGGATACCCTACTTTTTAGCTTTCGCGATTTAGGGGGCCTAAGAAGAAATAATAGTATTTTTATAGCTTTTAAGTATATCGATAATCTTAGAGAAATATATATCCGAATAATAGCCTATAGAGAATACCTTTTTAATAACGGGATCTATAATCGCCTTAGAAACGATAAAGGTATAATCGAGTATTTAGAACTTAGGGTTTTTACGTTCGAGAAGACTATTAGTCTTAGGCGTAGTTAATCGACTTAGGGTATCGGGGATAAAGTTCTTTTCCCCGGGTAAATAATAGATTTATAAATCGTATTATAAAAGATAGATACTAGTAATAATAAGACGGCGGTTAGCGTAATTAGTACTAATAGTACTAAGAGTACGCTTTTCGTAGATTTATTTTATAGTAGAATAATCTATTAGGATAACTAAAGGGAGTATATTCGACTATACTATAACCTATATCTTTTTAACTACTTAAATAAGGTAGTTAACCTCGAGCTTAAAGGGTCTATAGGACTATTCGGTAAAGGTTAATTTATAAAAAAGAAAGTAAATTAACTTTATAGATTTAATTAGAATAGGATTACCTAACTATTATTTATTATCGCGAAAATAGTAGAATATAGTTATAAAGCCTTATTATAAAGAGCTATCGAGTTAATAGAATAAACGATAATCTAAGTCTATATAGTAAAGTATACGATAGGAGGTAATATCCGTTTAAATAGCGCGGAAGGTATCGAGTTCTTACGGAGTTAGCCTAAATAAAACGGAATATACGAAGGCCTTTCTCTTCTACGGTTCTCTTATTACTACTTTACCGATATTACGTTTATAGCGTAGAAGAGCGACTTTCTAGGCCTATAGGGGCGCGATAACCTAGCTATAGTATAGAATTATAGATTTTAAAAAGCTAATTATACTAATATAGCTTTTAAGATCTTATAGAGTTATAGGAAACTAAAATAAGGTAAATACTATAATTCTCTCGGCTAAAGAGCTTATACTAAGTCTATCGATATAATAACCGAGTAATTATATAGAAGGGTAGTTAATCTACGACTTCTTTAGATTTATTATAATATTAAGACTATCGAAAAGGCTAAAGGCGGTAATTAAGTATTTCCGATAATCTTTTATAGTCTACGAGAATATTATAATATTATTAATAAAGGTACGATAAAATAAACGGTAATAGTATAACTTATAATCTATATATTTCTAAGTAAACGCTAGGCTATTATAAAAGCCTATAAGCGCTATAATAAACTTTTTAAGGCTATAATAACTTATAATCGTAAAGTATTCCTAATATTCTTTATAGACCCTAAACTAATAAAAGAACTATAAGGCGTTAATAATAGTAATAAAATAATTACCTTGGATAGCGTATATAATATCCTCTTATAATAATAATAGATAAGAGTCGGGAATTATAACCTTATTAATACTATATAGGTTTACGATAATACGGTCTTTCGGCTACCTATCGATTATTCTTTAAATAATAAAGACTAGGGAAGTAAAGGGGGTTAGCCCTTTAACCTACTCTAGTTAGCCTTAATAGTATAAACGATCGTATATCTTATCGATTAGGTTATAATCTTTAATACCCTATAGGTAAGGCTATTATATAACCTTCTACCTATACTAATCTAGAGTAAGTAATACTAAGAGTTCCTCTCCGGGTTTAAGGTATATATCGCTAGTATCCTCCTAAAGATAATAATAGCGCTTAATAATACGTAGAAAACCCTATATAATTAAGGGGTTTTTATTATATATATAACTCCCGAGACTACTAAGGACCTTTAGTAGGTCTATAGGCTTTTATACGAGTAAGAGGCTATATACGAGTTCTTTAGTTAGGACTTCCTCGACTAGCGCGAATTCTATAAGGGCGATTATAGGCTCCTAACCTTATATATAGGCGAAGACGGCGTTAGAAAGCGGTATTAGCAAGGGGTTAAAGTATAGTATTAGAAGAGCCTTAGTAATAAAGGATTCGGTAAGCCTATTATTAATAATACCTTTATTCCGAACGCTAAAAAGTATTAGGTTAACGTTAACTCTTAATATAATACTATTCTCTATCGAGAGTATAGGGCCCGATTATATATTATAAAGAAGGGTAAGTCCTACTAGAATAGACTTAATAATAAGGAAGCCTAAGTCCTTTTACTCCTCTAGGTATCCTAACTTAATCTTCCGATCGAGAATAAGCGGCTTATCCGACTAATTATAAGCGGTAATTACCTATAGAGTCTTCGAATCGACGATAGCGTATAGAATACTAGGTAGAATACTATAAAAGGAGAAAGACCTTCTAGATAGAACTTTTTTCTATTTAGTAAGGATTATAATTATACTACCTACTAGGATTATTACCTTCCCTTAGTATTATACTTTCCTTATAATATTAACCCGAGGCTTATTTATAGAGAATAGGATCTTAAAATCGGCTAATATACTAAGACGAATCGTTATAGTCCTATAGTTAATATTCCCTTAATACGGCTAGAGGAAAGTATTACCTAGTAAAGCTCTAGCGCTAAGGTTATCGATAACTTATCCTAAGGTAATAAACCTAAAAAATCCTATAGGTAATCTATCCGATTTAAACCCGCGTAATAGGAAGGAAAAGGTAGCCTAAATTATATAAATAAAAGGCTTTCCTAAAATCCCTTTAATCGGTATAGGCTTCCTTTCCTCGACCTTATACTTAAAGTTCTAGATAAATTTACGGTCGATAAGCGGATTCCTATAGCCTATATTAGGATAAACTTCGAAGCTAAGTCTATTAGGTATAGCCTATACCTTAATACGGAAGTATAAGTAGGAATTAATTCCTTACGTATTAGTCCTAGCCTCTATTAGCTTAAGGATATAAATTACTATAAAGTCAGTAGTCTTTAAAGCTTTTACCTTATCCTACCTTCGATAAATAAGCTAGCCTACCTTAGTTAAGTTCTATAAATACTTATATAGGCTATTTCCCGAAGGAAACTCGCGGTAATAGTAGGAGTACTCGTAGGCCTTAGGGCTATACTTAGTCTCCTAATAGATTCTCTTCGGGCTAATATAATCCTTTATAATAATATACTTATTTAGGGCGGTAGTAATAGGAAACTATTGACTATATTTACCGTATTAGTAGGCTCCTTAAGGGTTATTTTCTCGGGCCTTAATAAGGAAAGCGTATCCCGCGTTTTCTTCGGGGGTATCCTCCTCGGATAAAGCGAACGAAGCGGATAATAACTCGTCTTCCCCTTTACTAGTACTAGATTCGTTAACCTAGTATTTATTCTTAAAATATACCTTCTTTTCTTTCTTCTTTTTAACGCGGTTAACGCGGCTATAGCGATAGGAATCGTTATTATAGCGCTAGGAATTATCGCGGTTATATATATTTTAATTCCTATAGTTATAACGCCCTCCTCGATCGCTATTACGATAATATCCTTAGTTATTATTATAATAATATCCTCGGTTATTATCGCGTTTTTCTTCGTACTTCTCCCCCCCCGAAAAGGGTTATTAATCCCTACGATTACCGCCGGATTTACGATTATCCTATAGGGATTTTATAATAAGTATTTTATTAAACTTAAAATACTATTTAAGGTATTTATTAATATATTCTTTATAGGACTTAATATCTCGGATCTAGTAGATTAGGACTATACGACTCTTTAGAGGCTCGAGTTCCTTAGTAATCTCGATAACGATAAGAGGAAAAATAATCTCGAGAATTGCCTTATTAATTATAATATAGAATTACTAGGCGAGAAAAACCTTATACTATAGCTAGTAAGTTAAAGATATCGTCTTATTAACCTATATATCGATAGTATATTTAGCGCTATAAAGTTCTTACTAAACCTATATAATTAGGCGGCGGAATCGCTTCTAAAAATACTTTATAAAGTAATATAAAGTACTAGAGGTAAGCTTTTAGTATTATTCGAAGTTTAGTTCGGCTATATACTATATAAGTATAGCGCTTATAAGGAATAAGAAGTAAAATAGGTAAAGAGTATAAGTATTATCTAATTCGTAAATACGAAAGTATTTATAGAAGAGATTAACGTTAATAAAGGCGACCTTTTTATCTAATAGGTCTATAGGATTAATAGGGCGAGAAGATATAGAAATAATAAGGGAAAGGAGATAAATATAGAAAAGTATACTCTATATAATACTTATACTTAATAGTATAAGTAGTATATTTTAAAATACGTATTTTCTTTTATCTAGTTAATAGGAGATAGTCTATATATATATATTAGAGTCTCTAGGACTCCGGGGACTCTAGGAGTCCCGGGAGTCTCCTAGACTCTATACCGAATCTTTTCTTCCGTCTTCCTTCTCCTTCCCCGAAGAGATAGGCTAATATTAGGACTATATATATTCTTCGGTAGTTATTTATTTATATTAATAATTAATCTTAGTATTAATAATAGCTAGTAATCGTATTTTAGGACTCTACTATAGTCTAACGTTGTTAAGGACTGGCCTTTGGCCAGTCGTGTCTAGATAGAAGGCGGTAAAGTCGTTAACGTCAGGGTGCCTCGATCGGCGATACGGTATAGTAGGTGGCTAACCGGTCCCTGGTCGCTTAGTGTATATAGCTAGCTAGCGAGGGACTCTCCCTTCCTCTCTCTCTCTCTTTTCGGTAGTTTAATTTATTACTCCTCTTTAGTCCGACTACGTTAGTCTTCCTAGCCGGAACCTTTATATTAAATTAAACTCCTTCTCATTATAGACTATACGCGAGAAGTATAACCTTAGAGCGCCGATAAATTTTACTAGCGCCTAACGCGCTCGAATCCCGGCTAGGACTCGAAGCGTGGTTAGCGGCTATACGGGCTAAATTTACTATCGATGGGGTAGTAATTAGGAACGGCTATTCTTAATTCTTCTACGTCTTTTCTCGGCTTAGTAACTTTTAGTAGAGCTTCCTTCTATACGTCTTTAGGATCGATAACTACGAGGATTAGCTAGAATCCTTCTTAGCGTACGTTAAAGAGATTCTCGGAGAATCTTATAAGGAGCGATGCGTAGGTCTTTCTTTAGTTAGGTTAAGGTAGTTACCGTTAGAATCCCTTAACGACTACGTTACGCGTTAGGAATACGTTCTCTACGAATCCGGGTCGTACTACTAGACCGACTACGCTAAAATTATCTTACTAGTATTAGGGCTATCTATAGGGCCCTAGGTAAGACTAAATCGTAAGACTTAGCCTACGACGTATAAGGATTTTGCCTCTTTACTTCGAGGCTTTAACGGGGTATTTAGTACTGGGAGTACGTCTACCCTAATAGCTAACTATCCGCCTTAGCTAGAGGCCGACCCGATAGATATTAGTTCCATTAGATCCGGCGCCTAAGGCGTAACTAGGCGTAAGCGTTACTATTATTATAACGGGGTTAATTACTATCGTTATAATTATCCTAAGCTACGCGGTAGTACGAGAATCGCGGGGTTAAGTCTAGGGATAGGCTAAATAGCTAGGCTAGCGGAGAGGGCTAAAGACGAGCCGGAGGCTAATAACTAGGGCGATAAGGCGTAAGGGGGAATAGGCGGCTACGGTAAGTTATAGGTAGCCGGAGATTCGTCGTATATACGCGTGCGGTCCGACTCCGTCGAATATCCGTTAATATATTATCTGGTATATAGGGCGGGGACGGGCCGTACCGTATATACGTACGTCTACTAGCGGCCTGGGAAAATAACTACCGCGGCTAGGCGATATAGCGTAGCCTTTAGACTAGTTAATCGCTCCTAAACGGCGTTTTCTAGCGCCCGACGGGAGGCGACGGGACCCTCCTAGGCTACGTACTAGTTATAAAGGGTACTTATCCCCTTAACGTTTAGGATCTTTAGGGCGGCTAACTTAAGCGATACGACTCCACGCGGCGGACTCCCCCTTATTAGGAGGGACTCTCCCCGGCCTAGTTTCTAACTTAGCCTTAGGATTAAGTAATATTAAACCCTTACGGGTTAGCGTAATATATAGCTTAGCCGGCTTACGTTCCGCCTTCTTGCTTCGTATAAGGAGGGGGTAATATTAAGGACTAGCCTTTGGCTAGTCGTATTTAGATAGAAGGCGGTAAAGTCGTTAACGTTAGGGTGCCTCGATCGGCGATATAGTATAGTAGGTGGCTAACCGGTCCCTAGTCGCTTGGTGTATATAGCTAGCTAGCGAGGGACTCTCCCTTCCTCTCTTTCTCTCTTTTTAGTAGTTTAATTTATTACTCCTCTTTAGTCCGACTATGTTAGTCTTCCTAGCCGGAACCTTTATAAACGTAGTTAGTAATTATAGGGTTTTAGGCTATAGCTCTAGAAGTATTAACCTATTATTTATACTTATGTATAGGAGTTTCCGGAGTCCCTCTTTAGGGACTTTAGGGAACTCCGGGAAGTTCGCTAACCCGAGGTTTTACCGCCTATCGAATAGGAGTATCTAGAGTCCCTTAGTAAGGATATTAGGCGACTCTAGGAGTCTTATTATCCGAGGTATTATTATTAGACCTTCCGTAGTTTATTCTATAATAACTCCCCCGGGTAAGAAAAAAACGTAATATCCTTATTACTACCGTATACTCTAAAGGGAATAAAAGGAGTATATAAGTATTAAATAAAGATTATAAAGGTAAGAACTTATAAAGTAAATTAAAATATATAATAAATACATAAAATAAATAATAAGGTATAATTAAACCGAAATAATAACTACTTAAGGTTAACTAAGTAGGGAATATATAATAGTATTAGTATAATAGGCCGGCTATATAAAAAGGATAAAAAACTTAATAAGTATATAAAATACGTATTATAGAAAATAGTAAAAATAAAGGAAAATATAAAAGGGGAGGGGAAAAACGTATAAGTCTCGCTATCCGGCCTATTACCTATTTATATTTATAAAGTATTACTCCTAAGGCCTTATCCTTAGGGAGTCCCTATACTTAGCCTAATCTTAACCGCGTAGGCTATTTACGCTTATAAACGTAGGGAGTTAAGTCCCTATATTATTAGTACCCGGGGAGCGAAATACCTATATACTCCCGCGAAATATTAATAGGGTTACGACTAGTATAGTATTTATATAAGGTTAGGTTATTAACGTAGGATACTCTATTACCCGGGTAGCCGGATTAGCGAATAACTAGGTAGTATTAAAAGTCTATACGGTATTAGCTATAAATCTAGTAGTATCCTAGGGCGAGGAGAATATAGGGATACGATATTATCGGAATACTCGT
The DNA here is from genome assembly GCA_003339455.1 of Ophiocordyceps camponoti-leonardi (nom. inval.). Lineage (NCBI taxonomy): Eukaryota > Fungi > Ascomycota > Sordariomycetes > Hypocreales > Ophiocordycipitaceae > Ophiocordyceps > Ophiocordyceps camponoti-leonardi. Next base: position 252,845 of record PDHP01000004.1, read on the forward strand.
ATAATAACTTAGACGGATCGGTAGAATCTTAGACAGGAGTTTAAACAGGAGGCGTAATACTATATAACTCTAGTTAAATATCGGTATAAATCCCTCGCGATTCCGACGTAAAGTCGGATCGATATTAACTCGATTCCGAAGGATAGGAATAGGGGAATCTCGTATATAAATATTAGGTCTTATTCGTACGTTAAATAGAGAAGATAAGTATTTAGGACTAAAGTAAAAGTATACCTAACGAGGATTACTATTAATAAGGGTACTTTATCCCTCCGTTATTCGATCGGTATATTACTATTATATTATACGTACGTACGGGATCGCTAGGTATAACTATATATAAATATCGTAGCGTATTAACCCGCTATATTCGGTAGGGCGATAGAAATACCTAACCGATACTAATTAATATCGGGAATAGCTATACGCTTTCGTCGTATAACGCTAGACTCGATACTACTTTACCGGAATAGAAGAATAGTTTAGATAGTAGAAGTTGCGTACTCTATAGGATCCTGGAAGCTATAGCTATTTTCGATAATTTTAGATATACTTTTACTAGTATTTAGTTTAACTTCGATAAGATAGTTCTATAGTACTCGGTAGATACTTACTATAAGTTAATACTATCTACTCTTTTCTTCGAATCGGCTTTTCTCTAGTTTTAGTTAGAGTTTTTATCGATTTTAACTTAATTTCTTTTCGATTCTCTTTCGATATACGCTCGAAGTCGACTTAACTTTAATCCAAAGTCGACTCCTATTCGAATTAGTTTCGACTATACTTATTTCGTAAAATACGTCTTTAATTAGTAACTATAATATTAATTTTACGAATTTATAGACTTTTGGACGCGTAAAACGGGTATATTCGAATAGGAAGTAAAAAGGAAAAATAAATAAAGGAAAAGATAAAGGAAAAATAAAAGAAAAATAGTAAAGATAAAAGAAAAATCAAGTACGCCTATGGAATTTTTTTTTCTCTTTCCGACTCGACTTGTTTTTTTTTTTCTCGATTTTTCTACCTATTTTTTACCTACGTTTTTCGACCTTATTTTTCGTTTTTTCTCTTCTCTATCTTTCGTTCTCGCGGATATACGACCCTTCGTATAAAAGAAATAGTACTAGGGGTATAAAATCCGACTATATTTTCGACCTAATTTTAATATAACTTCGACGCGACTTTAGGATAATTTCGACGCGTTTTCGACCCAAGTCCCTAGGATATACGATACGATGAAATAACGTATCCTAGGGATATATAATACTATAAAGTATCGTACTCGTAGATATATAATATAACGAAGTATTATACGCTAGGAAGAACCTATTTAAGCTAAACCCCGATTAGTCTTTTATTCGACTAGACCTCTAGATCTAGATAAGAAAGTACTCGGGGATATAATAATAGTCTATACTACCTTTCCGTCTAACTATAAAAAGAAAAGTTACTAGTATTAGAATACTCGTATAATAACTTAGACGGATTAGTAGAATCTTAGATAAGAGTTTAGATAGGAGGCGTAATACTATATAACTCTAGTTAAATATCGGTATAAATCCCTTACGATTCTAACGTAAAGTCGGATCGATATTAACTCGATTCCGAAGGATAGGAATAGGGGAATCTCGTATATAAATATTAGATCTCGTTCGTATATTAAATAGAGAAGATAAGTATTTAGGACTAAAGTAAAAGTATACCTAGCGAGGACTACTATTAGTAAGGGTATTTTATCCCTCCGTTATTCGATTAGTATATTACCGTTATATTATACGTACGTACGGGATCGCTAGGCATAGTTATACGTAAACGTTATAACGTATTAACCCGTTATATTCGGTAGGGCGATAGAGATACCTAACTAATAGATATACTACCTAATAAATTTATTATATTAACTCCGTATAAGGTATAATAATATATAGGGCTATATTTATATAGGTAATATACCCTAATAAGATCCTAGCTATCGTAATAACTCTACTAAGGGAAATATTAAAGCCTAAGATACTTTTTACCTAATTATAAAAAGCTACGAATATAAGTACGATCTTAATAGTACGGAATATTATAATTTTATTAGTAATATAGAGTATTATAACTAGGAGACTAGTACTAGTAGCGTTTAGGATATTATCCTAAACGATAATAGGCTATTATAATAAGGCCCTATATCCTTATATATCGAAGGTATAGGATAACTCCTACTATTATACCTATCCTTAAGTAATAATAGCTAAGAATATTATAGTATATTAGCGCTATTCGGTTAAGAGTCTATCTATAGAGGCTAGGTTTAGAGCTTAAAGCGTAAATAAATAGCATTATACTACGTTATCGCGAGTAAGGTTAATAGCTCTTCCTAGCGTTATAGCTAGACGTATAAGCGTAAAACTAAGGATACCGAATATAAGGTATAATAGCGTACTTATTATATATTATCTCTAGAACTCCGCGAAAAAGCCTTAGTTAATCTACTCGATTATATCCTATAGTATAAAGTCTATAAGCTTAGTTACTTAGGCTAGCTCCTCGTTTATAGTATTACGTATATTACTTAGGGTAATATACGTAAAGTAGGCTAGTACTAAGAGGACCTAAATAGTGCTAAGGGTAAAGCTAATAATATTTATATCCGACTACTAGAAACGACTATCTACGTTCTATAGGAGTATAGGTAGTTAGGTAAGGCAAGCCCTAGTAACTATAAAGTAGCCTTAGTTATCTTTTTATTAAGGGATTATTATAATAAAATCCTAAATAACTAGTAAGTCTAAGTCTAAGCCTAAAGAAATAATTTTAGTATATTAAATAGGTATTAGTATTATAGGTTCCCTAATAGGGTAGTATAATCTTTCGTTATTTACCTAGCCGTACTCTAGGCTAAGGCCCTCTTTATATATAAAACGGCGGAAATCCCTTAGAATATTTATATTAGCTAGCTTTTACTAATACTAAGCTATACGCTTTATTTTATAAAATACCTAAATCGTATTATCCTCGCTACTATATAACTAGAGCGCGTATTAGTATCCTTTATAGGATATTTATAATTATAGTATATTTAGGTAGTCTAAGAAAATACTATAGAATACTATATTCCTACTTCGCTATCCTAACGTATAATTAATACGCGGGACTAGAAATATAGAGGGTAATAATACGAGGGAAAAGGGAAAAGGGGAGAAAAGGAGGGGCGGGGTTTATTTATTTTTTACCTCCGCGAATACCTAAGGTATTACTTCGTTAGGCGGTAAAGTACCTAAGGCTATTAGCGATAATTACCTAGCGATATTAGGAGTTCGGACGAAAAGCTCCCTAGGTAATAGTACTCGGTATATTAGGTCTTTATATTCCCGAGGATAGCCTATAAATAGCTATATAAAAAATAAACTATAAATAGAATAAAGGAGAAAACGGTAAGGAAACGTATAATAGGAGACGGTATAAGAGGAAAATTAAACTAGACTCTAGGAGAAATAACTAAGGAGAGAGACGTAAGAGAATTATAAACTAAGGAAAACGAATAGGGCGAATAAAATAATATAATAAACCTAGGAAACGATAAAAGGAGATTAAAAACTAAGGAAAAGGGGGTAGCCTCTAGTACCTAAATACCTAATACCTAAGAGTCCTTTAGCTCTAGGGGTTTATACTCGGCGATTAAGTCTACTCGTCTCTTTCGTATCTCCTTTATACGTTTATAGATTTAGGCTTAATTAGTTTCGAATTCTTCGATTAGTTATAGTATAAATACGGTTAATACCTTCTCCTACTTATTATAGTATAATAACTATCCTTTCTAGGCTATAAAGTACTCCTTAGTTAATTATCCTTATCTATAGTAACGTATTTATAAGTCTAGGATCGCCTTTACCTCCTATTTATTTAGGCTAGCTTCGGGGTTATTTATAGGTCCTAGTCGGTCTATAGGGGGTTCGGCTAATAAGAGTTATACGATAAATATAATAGGGTAAATATTTAGGAATTTATCTATATCGAGTTAATAGGCTAAGTAGCTAATATATTTTATAATCCAAAATAGGCTAGCTTATTATTCTCTAAGCTTTAGGGGGGTCCTAGTAATAATACGGTATCCTTTACCTAAGTATAATTACGCTTAATCTCCTACCTTAAGCTTAAGTAATCGTTTCTTCTTATTATATTATTCTTTTATAACCGCTTATACGAGAGTAATTATTAAGGGACAGGCCCTAGTACGACTATATAGAGCGTCTAAAATAAGATTAATTAGTATATAAAAGGTAAGAGAAAGGAGGCTATCCGCGCGCGCCTTATAGGCGGTAATAAGTTATCCCGTAGAGGTCCTAGTACCTCGTATCGCTAGTCTAGGCAAAGCCCGAACTATAATATACCCCCTTTTATACTCGTCCTCGTACCCTCCTCGTATACTAAAAAGGGAAATCGGTATATAGGTATAATTAATAGGTAAATAATCGAAATTAATAAGCCTATAACCTAATACGTATAAAAACCCTACCTAGGAAAAAAAAATTTTTTTTATTTTCTCTCTTATAATATCCGTATATAGTTATTTTTTATATATACTTATAATTATATCTAAGGCGCCGATAATTCTAACGCGCGGTATAAGGGGGTATTTAGTAGAGGGAGACTCGGATAATAATAGTAGTATAGCGCTAAAGGAGGTAGTATATATATATACGCCTTATATTAACGATTTATATAATAATAGGCGCGTAGATTATTAACGAGGTCGTAGGTAATCTTACTAGGTTTATTATATATAGTAGAGGAGGTACTTATAAGAAAGGCACCTTTTCGCTACGGACGCTAAGCTTAGGTAGGCTATCTATAACCTTAATACTTTAGCGAGGATTAGTTATACTATTACTAAAGAAGCTCGTTAGTAGGAGGGAGATACGCTAGGCTATTAGGTTCGCCTAATAGCCTTTTTTATATAGTAGGCTAAACGGCTTTAATCGATATTTACTATTACCCGCCTTATTCCCTATCCTACGTAGAGTCTTTTTACGGTAGGTATACCCGAATAACCGATAATAAACGGGTTTAATACGCTTATCCCCGCGTTTTCGGTAGCTTTATTTCCTCCTATATTAATTACTCCTTAGTATAATTCTAATAATACTATATAAATATACGTATAGTAGTAATAATAATAGTAGGGGTAGCTTATTAATAGGCTTAATACCTTTACCTAGCGCTATAAATAATCCTTATATCGTTAAGAGGATAATACGTAGGAGCTAATAGTATAAATAATATAAGAGTATTAAGCTTAGGAGTAAAATAATATAATAATCCTTAGCTTTATATAATAGCTTATAGGCGTTTTATCTCCCCCTTTTCTTTAATAGCTAATTATAATACTACCGGTAAGAATAACTCCTAGCCTCCCCCTCCTAGCTCGTAGGTATATCTTACCCGATTTTTCGCTATTACCTACTTTTAGCTTAACCTTAGTAGGTTATAGCTAATCGCGTTAGCCGCCTCCTATTACTCCCTCCTAGCCCCTATAATAACTTAGCTATCTTAATCGAAAGATATATAAAAAGGATAAAGTAAAAGAAAAAAAGGAGTAATAAGCGCGGCGAGTAGGATTATACGGCTAAGGTAATAATAGGGGGGATTATATAGGACGAAAGAGGTTATAGAATAGTTATAGGTATAGGTATAGAAGGTATTCGAGAGGGTTTATTATAAGTATACGCGTCTCCTTATTATAATTCGAATCGAGTTAAAGCTATATAAGTCGAGAAATTATTTAAAGGTTCTTATATAGGTATAATATAATTAGTCTACTTTATAAAGACTAGGCGATATAGTAGTTAGCCTATAGGTAGATAACCCCTAGTATTTTTAGCTATTAATATAGCCTTTACCTTCTACTCGTCTAAGGAGGGATTAGAAGAAAATAAATATAATATAGGGTAAGGACGAGAATTAGTAAAAGACTAAGAGGAAAGCGGATTATATATAGTATATTTAATAAGATTAATATAAAAGGTCGGATAAATACTAGGAGGTATATTTAAGGTAATAGTTAAAAGGGTAAGGATAATAATAATATAATACTTAGCTTTAAAATAATCGAGTTTTTTTAAAGGGCGATTAATTTATATATTACCTAGGTTTAGCTAGATAAAATTACTAACCTAGAAGCGCTTAGTAGGATATTAAGAGCTATTAAATACGTTCTAAACGTATTACTAGGTTTAGGTAATAGTAGCCTAGGCGAATTAAGTATTTTCGGCTAATTAGGATATAAAAATAATAGTATAATTAATAGGCGAAGTAGAAGAAACGTTAAAGTCGGTAATACGTAGAAAAAGGCTTATATTATAATTATATAGGAGTATATTAGGATTAACCCCTATAATAAAAGAATTATAATTATTTAAAGTAAGCTAATAAATAAGGAAATAAATAACCTAATCGAATTATATAAAGGAGATAATATTATAGAGGATAGCCTAAACCTCTTAATTAGCGCGCTTAGAACTACTATTAGTCTAAGGGTAGTATACGGTAAAAAGGAGTTAATAAGTACCTATAAGCCGATAAAGGGTAAACTAAAAGTAATTAGTCTAATTAGAATTATAATCGGAGATAAGGCTTTAAGGGAAACTATAGAACCGCTATTAATAAAAGAAGAATTATAATACATATTCGTTAGTATTTATAAACGTTATAGTTTTAAGCTAAATATATTTAGAAAGGCGATTTATAATAACTATAAGAAAACGTAAAAAGGAAGGTATAACTATAGGAAGGTTTATTATAAAGTCTATAAAAATTATTTATTAAAAATAATTAATAATAGGTAATAGCTATAAAAGGCCTTAATAATAATAATAATTAATATAATCCCTATAATAATAATAATTCCGAATAAAATACGTAATATTTATAAATATCCCCTCCTAGTAGAAATCCTACTAAAAAAGGAGGAATATAGTATTTTTACTAGGGTACCCGGCGAAAGGGGAGTCGTAAGTACGGTAAATTAAAGTAATTATTAAAGTCTCCTCTTTAAGTACCTAAAAACGCCTATAGTATTAAAGAAAACTATACGCGGATAAGGTATAATCGGTAATTTATTCGCGTATATAAGCCTCCGGAAAAAACCTATAAACGTTAGACTAGACTATTATAAGGCGTATAGTATAAGTAGGATTAGTATATAAAGTATTAGACTAAAGGTCGGAAAGGAAAGTATTATTAAAAGAAGAGACTAGGGGTTCGGTAAGCGGAGTAGGAGATAGTATAAAAATAGGGGGTATAATAGAAGAAGATAGAGGAGTAAAGGATGCGTATAAAAGGTATAAAGTAATAAACTCGCTAAGTACGGGTTATAAGATTTAGCTAAAGCGAGTAGAAGGACTAATACGATCCTAACCCTAGTAGGAGAGGGTATTAGGCTAATAGGCCTATAACCTAGGTTAATAACGTAGTTAATAGTTAAATAACGAGAGAGTTTTAGCCTAATAAGCCTAATATTTAAATATATAATATAGTATAATAAAGTACTTAAGGGCCTTATAATCGGTTAAGATTATAAATAGCTTAGTTATACTATATAACTCGGCGGACTAGCTCTATAAATAAAGGATAATAATTAAAAGCTCTTTATTATAAATAGTATAATTACGTTCTATAAGCAAGAGCTTATATAAAAAGTACGTAATAAGCTATAGGATAGTATCCTAGCTATACTAGGAAAGATAGCTACCTATAGTCTTACTAGAATAATCGGTCTTAACGACCGTACGGCGGTTAGGATTCTACTAGGCGAGGATAGGATAGGAGATAAACGCGAGCTTAAGCTATTCGAAAGTACGTTAATAGTTATTAGACTAAAAGAAGGGGACGTTTTATTGCGTTAAGCGAACTAGGGGAGCGGTAATTAAGTACTTAACTTTATAAATAATAAAATCGTACTTCTTAAGGTCGAGATAAAGCCTAGCCGTATAGAGTTAACCTAGTATAATTCGAACTTTACGCTAATAATCTACCTAAGAGCCTCCCGAATAAATTAGAATATTATCGAGGTACGCGGTTATAAAATCGCTAAGTAAGGATCCTAGGGTAGTATTAATATAACGTTAAAAAGTAGTAGGTACTCTTATAAGCCCGAAAGAATAAATAAGGTATTCGAATAAACCGAACTAAGTACGAAAAGTAGTAAAATACTCGTTACTAAGTATAATATAGATTTTATAAAAGGCCGTATATATATCTAACTTAGTAAACTAATAGGCTAAGGAAAGACTATAAAATATCTTTTTAATAAGTAGAAGAAAATACTAGTCCTACTAAGTAATCTTATTAAGAGTATAATAATTAATATAAAAGTACTAACTATTACCGGGTTTTTTAGCTAAGAGGATAGGGGTAATAGCTAAAGATAAACTAGCCCGGATTTAACCTTTATCTATTAAGTTAATAATCTACTTATAGACCTCTAATAAATAATCGTAAGGTATATTATAAAAAGGCCCCTAGGGGAGATTAGGACTAGAACTATTAGGATTAGGCTAAAAACGAATACGGTAATCGTAATTACCCTAGTAAGGAGGAAGTATATTAGCTTTATCCTTATCGAAAAGGTCCTAGAAGTTAATAACCTTAGAAGAAAATAAGGGACTAAATATAATAGACGAGGATATACCCTAGGTAATTATAAAGGAAATATCCCGTAAACTAGTAGCGAGAAATTAATAGCTAGAAGGTTACTTAGTTTCGCGCTAGAGTAAGGTAGTATATATAGAGCCTAGGATAACGATTATCGGGTAAAAAGAGTAATACTACTCGGAGTACTTAATAATAAGGTCTCCGGTAGAATAAATAATAAAATAACGCTAACTAGTATATAGGGATATATTATAATACGCGAGTTATAGAGTTTTTAGGATAAAGGACTAAGTAAGACTAGGAATAATATATATAATAATAAGTATACGCTAACTATTAATATTAGTAATAAAATAAATAATATAATAGATAAGGGATAAGGCCTTAAATAATACTTAACGTTAACGGCTAATATAAATAGCCGTCCGAATAGAATACGCTCTTATAAAGGGAATATATTCGAATTAGTAATATTATACTATTACTTCGCTTATAGCGGTATAATAATTATAATTATTATCCGCCTACGCGTTAATAAACTAAATAGAATTTATAAGAATAGGAAGGAGTAAAAGAGTAGAATCTATATAACCTTCGATCTTATAAAACTTAAAAGCTAGGTTATTTTTAATAAAGGTAATACGCTTACTTACCCCCTATAGGAGACTTATTAAGGGGGCGGCTTATTTCCCTACTCGTTAACGTTATTTAAAACGCTATTAGGGGTCTAATTCTATATAGAATATACGAAAGTAGAGGGATAACTATATTATATAGGGAGGAGGTTATATATACGTAAGTAATAGCCCGAGCGGCTATATTAGAAATATACGCTATTAGCGCGATATTTTTCGATAATATTAGTATTAACCTATAATACGCGCTAGCTAGAAAACGATCCCTACTAATAGGTATTAGATCGAAAAGGTATAATTAAGGTTTTATTAACCCCTATTATTAGGGTATTATTATCTAGGGCTAGAGCTAGTAAAGGGGGTAAACGGTAATAAGTATCGATACGAAAGGACTCGATATCTATAACGATTTTACGAATACGCTAAACGGCGGCTTAGAAATTATCGAAAGGTATACTACGACTAATATAATAGTTACGAAGGTTAGGGGAGAGTAAGTACTAGAGATATAAAACCTTTACTTTATTATTCTACGTAGAGCCGCCTAAAAGGGCTAACTTAGCCTTAAAACGGACTAAGAAATCCGAAAAGGGTTCCTTAGAATACTACTTAAGGTACTTAAGTTTAACTATAATAGTTTAATAGTAATAAGGGTCTAGAAATATAGTACTAAAGTAATTTAAAAAGTAGTCGGGGTTATAAGCTATAGCCGTACTATCCTTAAAATAAGGGGCTACCTTAGCCTAAATAAATAGTAAGAGGTTCTAGTAGATAAAAACCTACTAGTTATAGTTATTACTAATAAAGTCGTAGTTAACTTATAATTTATAGGAGATTAGGGTATACTATACGGGGAAAATGTTTTTATTTCTATTAAAAGGCGAGCTAGTAGGTAGTAGCTTACGGCGGTTAAGCTAGAACTCCTATAACTAGGCGTTTTATATAGCTAGCGTTTACTACTAGGCTAGGATTATAGACTATAGCTCTATAATACGGGTATTTATATCTAGTATAAGCGGTATACCCCCTCCTTATTATAATATAAAGGCCTTTATAGGGGTATTTATTAGCTAAAAAAAAGTTTAATACTAATTAAATATTAAGGGATAGGCCCTAGTACGACTATATAAAGCGTCCGAAATAAGATTAATTAGTATATAGAAAGTAAGAGGAAGGAGGCTATCCGCGCGCGCTTTATAGGCGGTAATAAGTTATCCTATAAAGGTCCTAGTACCTCGTATCGCTAGTCTGGGCAAAGCCCGAACTATAATAGTAATAGCGATTATAGCTTTATTATAGAGTATATTTTTATCGAGAATACCCTATTATTCCCCGAGGCTCTAGAGTCTATTATTTATCCTTTACCCTATTAATAACTCGCTAGGAGAATAACCGATTACTACCGAAAAGGAATTATTTAATAAAAACTAAATCGGGAGTATTGTTAACGGCTATAATTATCCGGGGTTATCCGCTATAAAGAACCTTAGAGCGACTTCGACTATTTAATTCCTTCTTTCGGAGAGCCTATTTATTTAGGGGTACTATACTATAAATATAAGTAGTTTTATTCTAAATACCTACTAGAGTATTCGCTAGACCTCGGAGGTAAATTTCGGGTCCCTATCCGAAATAATACGGGAAAGGATCCCCTAGTTAGCCTAGAGAAAATAATAGTAAAGGGTAATAGCCTATTCTAACGCTATTATCGTATTATTACTAGGAATTAAAATATAGGCCTTAGAAAACTTATCGGAGATTATTAAAAGTATATTAAAGAATTCCCTAGGAGGGGTTAACTAAAGTATACCTTTCGTTTTAATAACGGGTAGGCTAGTAATAAAGTCTATAATTATCGTATAGAATAGGATAGCTAATAACTAGATTAGTATAAGTTATTTAATAGTAGCTAATTAGTCTATTTAGTTTTAATAATATACCTTATAATTATCTACTACCTTATCGATTATTTTATATAGACTTAGGATAGCGAAGGCGGATACTAAGTCTTACTAGAGTCTTATACGGCTAGTATAGAAGCCTTACTTATATACGTCCTCGACGATTTCCTCTACGTATAACGCTAGTATATATAACTATCGTCTACCGTCTCCTTCTAGGATATATAAGAGACGTTTTACTCGCTAGAAAGGGAGTCCTAGTATTATATTTTCCTCGCCTAGCTAGGAAATAATTTTTCCCTATCTAGCGTCTCCGGGATATCCTACGATAATATTAGCTTCGATACCTAGCTAAACGAATATTTCTACGAAGTAAAATAATATCCCTTCGGGCGTATCGTTCTACTAAACGTTATCGAGTTCCCTTAGCTTTATACTATTTACGTTTACTCTATTAGCCGGGAGTCGAGATAATACGTTAAGTACGATATTAATTATACTAGGGATATAATTAATAGTTAATAAAAATTAACTAAGGTACTAGGACGTATTAATTAACCTATTATTAGCGCGTTTACTCTCTGTAAATAAGGACGTTTACTTAATAATCGTATATATTATTATATAATCGATTAGTATAATTACTAGGGTAATACTAAATAAGATAAGTATATATAGTTTCCTAATAGCCTAAATTAAATAAGTAATTTTTAACTCCGTAGGCTAATACTAAGGTTCTCTACTATATAGTATTCTACTTAAGAATATAATTAGTCGGGTATTTATACAGGCTAGTACTATCTTTTAATCCTACTTAGCTATTAGGTTTATATAATAGACTATAACTCTAAAGCTATACTTTCGACTTATATTAAGCTAAATAATTAATAGTATACCCGGATTATAGTACTATAAGTACTATACCTTAGTAAGGGTATTAGTTATTTACTAAAATACTTATTCCTCCTTAGGGGTTAGCTAGTATACTATAATTATAGTATATTATATATATTCTTATCCTCTAACTAGGATTCCTTAGTCCTTACTAATTTAGAGTAAAGCGGTCTTCCTAGCTTATTAGGGTATAATAAGATATATAAACTATAGATATACGTATTATAACTATTCGACTATACTAAGCTATTTCTCGAGTTAGCCGAGTATACGCGGGAATTTAATTTTTCGGAGTACTTAGATACGGTTATCCGTATTTATAATCCTGAGTATATTTACCTTATAGCCTAAAAGCTATACGGATAGGTATTTAAGGAATAATTTAGGTCTAAATAAGGCTACGTTTTTATCTACGAAAGCGGTAAATACGAGTTAAAGGTATTTAAGGTATTCTACTATTATATTAAAGAAGATTATTATATTATCGATATATATAATAATAAACTTTATAAATAATCGAAGGAGTATATCTATAAACTACTACGTATAGGCAAGGAAATTCTTAAATCCTATTAATACGACTTTAAACTACTCTAACCCCCGGTATATTATTAATATAAACTACTTAATATACTCGGGATATATTAAAAACTAGTAAAAAAAGGATTTAGTATCTACTATTAAAATAAATTTCTTCCCCTAAAGGCGCTTAATTATATACTCCTACCTAGGTATAGGATACGCGTTTAGGATTATAAGGCTATTTAAAATATATAAGTCTACTATTTATCGATTTTTCGTTTTATTATTAATAACTCGTAGCGCGTTAAAAATTAGCGTTATAAATAAGGTAGGTTTAAATATAAACTATATATACCCTTTATTATAAAGGGTATTAAGTACCTCGTTAATATACTATTTATTTATAATTCCCTAATAGTATAGTCGTAATACTACTCTATACTATTATTATCCTTTAACTAATAAGACTCGAAGGAGGTTATCCTAGTCCTAGAGAATCGGTCTATCGTTTACCTAGAGGGTAGGAAAACTACTTACGAGTTATTAAAGCTAGCGGCTAATATCTCCGTCTTTATTATAAATAATAACCCTTTTATTAGTATAGAACTCTAGTCCGCTATTAACTTTAGTAATATAAAGGCGGAATAATACTATTAGATCCTCGATTATTATTAAATAGGGCGTTTCGTTATTAGTACTATTTAGCGTATACTTAGTCTATATACTCCTATTAACGCGGAGATTATTAATATTAGTAAGGTATCCTATAGGTTAATTAGCTTAAATTCGGATAATCTCCTAGGATATATTAATTCCGATAATATTTAATAGGTCGGTAATTAGTATAAGTATAAAATAGTTATTATTAGGTTTAAATAAGAATTCCTAACTAGTTTAATTATTTATCTAATCGACTAGGAGTAGTTATATAACGCCTAGGGGTATAATAATATTACCTCTTATAGTAACTTTTTATAATACTAGTAGTCTATATTAAAATATCTTAGCTAGGACGAGGAGGGATTAGTATAATCCGATAATAATAGCTTTAGTAGAATTTACGATATTTACCTAGTTTAGAATAAGCTATTCCTATTTAAGGAGGAGTTCGGCTTAGAGGTTTAGTACTACCTATACGCTAACTTAAACCCGGCCGAGTATAAGAATAGGGTAAGAGCCTAATTAGAGTCTAAGGATTCGAATCTCGAAGTTCGCCTATCCTATAATTATAGTATTTCCGATCCTAGTAAAAGCCGCTATTTTAAATTAATTAATACGGAGATATTCTACGAATAGTAGCTATACTTCGGAAATAATATAGCGGTTAGCGCTATTATCTATATAGTATAAGCGGATATCCTTAAGTCCTTTATAACTAATAACGTTTACTTAGGTATAGTAGAATAGGGTAGGCTTAGTCGAAAATACTAGTTTACCCTTTAGCTAGCTAATAATATATAGAATATCTTTAATTCTTTATATAAGTTCCTTAATACTAGTACGTATAGTCTAAACTAATTTTTCTAATTATTCGTTATTGAATATATAGTCTTTATTTATATATCGTATAACCTTATTCTAGGAGGAGGATATAAAAGGGTATATAGGGTATATAGGGGCGGGTTCGACTTATTCCTCCGGGATAAAGCTAATATTATCTTCTATAGCTTAGAAGATTAGGATTTTATTTATATTTATACTATTAGTCTCGTTTTCTCTAATAGTCTAAAAGAGTAATATAGCTATACTAGGAAGGGAGAATAACCTATTATTATTAAATTTAACCGCCCTATTTACGGTAATATACGCTATTTCCTTCTTAATCCTAGGGGTTAGGGAGCGGGAGAATCTAGTTTCCGCTCTAGGGTCCCTAAAACCGTTATTAATAAACTATATACGTATTAGGGTATTTTCCCTCGTTATTAATCCGCTATATTAGTATAATTACTAATCGGTAGATATATTATCCCTTATAATAGACTTACTACGTTAGAATAATAGTATACTTAGGGCTAGATTAAGAGAATATAAGAGTAATAATCCTCCTCTATACTCTATATACGGAGAGTATACCCTAATAGGCGGCTATAAGCCCTATAACTAAGGGCGACTATATTATATAACCCTTTCCTTCCTAATACCTTTATACGCTTATACGTATATTCTCCTATAGCCTCCGTATATTCTAACGAATATATATTATAGTACCGCGCCTCGAAGATTACTACCTATAGTAATCCTCTATACTTATTTATTAATTTACTCCTAATCTAGGAAAAATAACGAGAAGGAAAAATAAAAAAAAAAAGGAAAGAATACGAGGAGAAAAAGCGGTTATTCTACCTGCTAATTACGGAGGGATTAGTATACGGTAGGGGTTTATTATACTTTAAAAATATTAATTACTCCTTATAAAACGGCGGTAATATTAACCTATTAATTATTATCGGCTCTTTAACCTTTCTAGTAAACTAAATACTATTAATAAACCCCTCCGCTTCCGAATTATTAGTTTTTAACGCGTATAATATAATTAATTTTATAGTATACGTCTTACTTACCTATAGCCTCTAGTAGATCTTATATAGCCTCTATAGCCCTAGGCTCCTCGTTTTCGAAGTACCCCTCGTAGGCGGGTTAAAGGTATTTAATAAAAATTACCGGGTAAATTCGGGCGTATATAGGTAAATCGAGCTCTATAGCTAAGGGGTTAACTATCCATTTAATAATATATAAACCCTTATACTATTATAATTATTTCCTAAAAGGTTATCTAAGCGTATAATATCCCTTATAAAGCCTAAAGTAAACCTTCTACCTAGGCTTTAAAAGAATTAACTAGTATTTTATATTATACTACCGTTTAGCCCTTATTATAACTAGGTCTATTATAAAGTCTACTTAGCGGTAAATAGCCTCCCGTAAGTATAGGATATTATCCGCTAAGGTATTATTAGCGGACTCTATAGGCGTATATAGCGAATACCCGAATAAATAAGTATAAGCTATTATCTTAATTCCTAAATTATACGCGGAATTTAGGTTCTATTATAAAGCGGGTATTAATAACTTCTAATTAATCGTTAGCTCTTTAATATACGATAAGCGGAGGGTAGTTTTAATAGTCTAATTATAGTATTCGGATAAACTATTAGCCTACGGATAATACGCTATAGTTATAATAATCTTAATTCTAAATACCTCCTAGAGCTCGTACTATACGTCCGAATTAAACTTATAATCGTAATTACTAATAATAACTAATAGTATACCCTAGTCGTAAAGAAGAAGCTACCTACCTAGCGTTTATCCTTAATCTATAGCGCTATATATCGAATAGCCGGGAATTAGTAATATTCTTTTATTAAAGAGGTATATAACTATTAAAAGGAAGTTAAACGTATTAAAGCCTTTTATAGCCTAAAGAGAATCTATAGAATCCGTCGGGGGAAGGTTAATAATAAAGTCTATCGTAATACTTTTTATAGGGACTCTAGGGGCTTTAATTAGTATATAAATCCCGGCGGTAGGCTATTAGTTTATCTACCTAAGGTAGTAGGCTTTATAAGCGGTAATATGTTTTTTTATACGCTTTATTATATCCCGGATTATATACGCCTTAAGGTCTTAGAGTATACGGACCTCTCCGAAGTAATTCCGCTAATCGTATACTATTATAATAATCTTATTAGCCTTATAGTATAGTATATATAAATACTCGTATCCTATTAAAATCCAATAATATAATAAACTATCCTATAAGAAAAAGGGAATACCCTACTTCTTAGCCTTTATAATTTAGGGGGTATAAGAAAAAGCTACTATATCCTTATAGCTTTATAATATTTCGATAACCTTCGAGAAGTACGTATTCGCCTAATAGCCGGCGATAAACGCTTCTTTAAGGGCAGGGTTTATAACCGCTTCGGAGATAAAGAAGGTATAGTTAAGTATCTAATATTTAGGATTTTAGCGTTCGAGAAGAGTATTAGTCTCGGGAGTAGTTAATCGACTTAAGGTATTAGGGATAAAGTTCTTTTCCCTAAGTAAGTAGTAAATCTATAAATCGTACTATAAGAGATAAATACTAGTAATAACGAAATAGCGGTTAGCGTAATTAGTATTAATAGTACTAAGGGTATACTTTTTATAGATTTACTTTATAGTAGAATAATCTATTAGGATAACTAAAGGGAGTATATTCGATTATATTATAACCCGTATCTTTTTAACTACCTAAATAAGATAGCCGACTTCGAGCTTAGAGGGTCTATAGGACTATTTAGTAGAGGTTAATTTATAGGAAAGAAAATAAATAGGCTTTATAGATTTAACTAGAATAGGATTACCTAGCTACTATTTATTATTATAAAGATAGTAGAATATAGTTATAAAGCCTTACTATAGAGAGCTATTAAGTTAATAGAATAAACGACGATCTAGGTTTATATAGTAAAGTATACGGTAGGAGGCGATATCCGCTTAAATAGTATAGAAGGCATCGAGTTCCTACGGAGTCGGCTTAAATAAAGTAGAATATACGAAGGCCTTTCTTTTCTACGGCTCCCCTATTACTACTTTACTAATATTATATCTATAGCGTAGGAGAACGACCTTTCGGGCCTATAGGGGTATAATAACCTAGCTATAGTATAGAATTATAGATTTTAAAAAGCTAATTATACTAATATAGCTTTTAAGATCTTATAGAGTTATAGGGAACTAAAGTAAGGTAAATACTATAATTCTCTCGGCTAAAAAGCTTATATTAAGTCTATCGACGTAATAACCGAGTAATTATATAGAAGGGTAGCTAATCTACGACTTTTTTAGATTTATTATAATATTAAGACTATTAAAGAAGCTAAAGACGGTAGTTAAATACTTCTAATAATCTTTTATAGTCCGTAAGAATATTATAATATTATCGATAAAGGTACGATAAAACGAGTAATAATAGTATAACTTATAGTTTATATATCTCTAAGCGAATACTAGGCTATTATAAAAGCCTATAAGCGCTATAGTAAACCTTTTAAGGCTATAATAACTCGTAATCGTAAAGTATTCCTAATATTCCTTAT
This sequence comes from Ophiocordyceps camponoti-leonardi (nom. inval.), assembly GCA_003339455.1. Classification (NCBI taxonomy): domain Eukaryota; kingdom Fungi; phylum Ascomycota; class Sordariomycetes; order Hypocreales; family Ophiocordycipitaceae; genus Ophiocordyceps; species Ophiocordyceps camponoti-leonardi. The sequence continues at coordinate 270,521 of PDHP01000004.1, forward strand.
AAACCCTAAACTAATAAAAGAACTATAAGGCGTTAATAATAGTAATAAAACGGCTACTTTAAATAGTATATATAATATCCTCTTATAATAATAGTAGATAAGAGTCGGGAATCGTAACCTTATTAATACTATATAGGTTTATAATAATATAGCCTTTTAACTACCTATTAACTATTTTCTAAACGATAAAGACTAGGGAAATAAAGGGGGTTAGCCTTTTAACCTACTCTAGTTAACCCTAATAATATAAATAATCGTATATTTTATCGATTAGGTTATAATTTTTAATACCCTATAGGTAGGGTTATTATATAACCTTCTACCTATACTAATCCGGAGTAAATAGTACTAAGAGTTCTTTTCTAGGTTTAAGGTAAGTATTATTAGTATCCTCCTAAAAACGGTAATAGCGTTTAATAATACGTAGAAAACCTTATATAATTAAGGGGTCTTCGTTATATATATAGCTCCCGAGACTACTAAGGACCTCTAGTAGGTTTATAGGCTTTTATACGAATAGGAGGGTATACGCGAGTTTTTTAATCGGGACTTCCTCGATTAGCGCGAATTCTATAGGGGCGATTATAGGCTCCTAACCTTACGTATAGGCGAAGACGGTATTAGAGAGTAGTATTAGTAAGGGGTTAGAGTATAGTATTAGAGGAGTCTTAGCGATAAAGGATTCGGTAAACCTACTATTAATAATACCTTTATTCTAAGTATTAAGAAGTATTAGGTCGATATTAACTCTTAATATAATACTATTCTCTATTAAGAGTATAAGGCCCGATTATATATTATAGAGAAGGGTAAGTTATATTAGAATAGACTCGATAATAAGGAAGCCTAAGTCCTTCTACTCCTCTAGGTATTCTAACTTAACCTTCTAATCGAGAATAAGTGGCTTATCCGACTAATTATAAGCGGTAATTACCTATAGAGTCTTCGAATCGACGATAGCGTATAGAATACTAGGTAGAATACTATAGAAGGAGAAAGACCTTTTAGATAGAACTTCTTTTTATTTAGTAGGGATTATAACTATACTACCTACCGGGATTATTACCTTCCCTCGATATTATACCTTCCTTATAATATTAACCCGAGGCTTATCTATAGAGAATAGGATCTTAAAGTCGGCTAGGGTACTAAGATAAATCGTTATAATCCTATAGTCGATATTTCCCTAATAAGGCTAGAGGAAAGTATTACCTAATAAAGCTCTAGTACTTAGGTTATTAATAACCTATCCTAAGGCGGTAAACCTAGAGAATCTTATAAGCGATCTATCCGATTTAAACCCGTAGGATAGGAAGGAGAAAGTAGCCTAAGTCGTATAGATAAGAGGCTCTCCTAAGATTCCTCTAATTAGTATAGGCTTTCTTTCCTTAACCTTATACTCGAAGTTTAGAATAAATTTACGGTTAATAAGCGGATTCCTATAGCCTATATCGGGATAAACTTCGAAGCTAGGTTTATTAAGTATAGCCTATACCTTAATACGGAGGTACGAGTAGGAATTAATTCCTTATATATTAGTCTTAGCCTTTATTAGCTTAGGGATATAAATTACCTTAGAATTAGTAGTCTCTAGGGCTTTTGCCTTAGCCTACTTTTAATAGATAAGCTAGCCTACCTTAGTTAAGTTTTATAAATACTTATATAGGCTATTTCCCGAAGGAAACTTATAGTAATAGTAGGAGTACTTATAGGCCTTAGGGCTATACTTAGTCTCCTAATAGATTCTCTTCGGGCTAACGTAATCCTTTATAGTAATATACTTATCTAGGGTAATAGTAATAAGGAATCGTCGACTATATTTACTATATTAATAGGCTCCTTAAGGGTTACCTTCTTAGGCCTTAACGAGGAAAGCGTATCCCGCGTTTTCTTCGGGGGTATCCTCCTCGGATAAAGCGGATAAAGTAAATAACTTATCCTTACTATCGGAGGTCTCTTAAAAGACTAATCGCTTTTTATGCAATTACGTATATATTGAGTAGTATTAATAATAATCTAGAATACAAGAGTGTATACTAACTATTTGTATGCGTACCGTAGGGTTAGGGCCCGCTGCCCTAGGCACGGAGTCCGCGGATCCCGTAGGGGTCCGCGTACTCCTATAGAGCGGCGCGTACCTTTGGCCTACGATTATATTTATACTGGACTCTCTTTCTTACTATAATCCGCTCCCTCCTACCCTTTCTCTCCCTTCCCTATACGATTAACCTAAGCCTCGACCCGAATATCTAAACGCCCGTTATTAATTAAGCGGCGTAGTGCGTTATTTATTACGGCCTTCGTTAAGGCGTCGGCGGGATTATTATGACCGTCGATTTAACGAACCTTCTTAATCTCCCTCCTCTCGTACGACTACCGTAGGGCCGATAAATTAATTATTAGCCGTTTTTCTATCGTCGTACCTATCTTAATTAAGTACTCGTATAATAAATACGAGTTAGTATAGACGACGATTAACGGCGGTAGGAGGTATAGACGGGAGGTAATATAAGCGAGGTCGTAATATAAGGCGAAGCCGGCGTCAAAGCCGGCTATAAGACCGTAGATCTTAGAGGCTAAAATACTTCTCGTAACTCTCTTATACTTAGTAGAACTCTAGTATAGTATATTCCCCCGTATTATAAAATAGCTACCGTTAGTCGTATCGATCCTCTCCTCCTCCGTAAGGATAATAAGGTACCTAATCTATAAACTTAGGTCCCTATTATTTACGAACGAGCCGTCCGAGAAGATAAAGACTTTAGCGCGTATAAGGTCTACCGGGATATACGTTAGGCTACGAGTCGGATACTCTATTTACTACCTAATACGATGATTTAGCGCCTTAAAGTCTACGGGGCCCGGCTTCTACGCCTATACTACGATAAAAAGGTCATAGGTAGCTTTAGGTTAGTAAATACTTATAATATAGGTACTACGGGCGCGCTAACGAACGTAGCCTACTACTATATCTTTATTATCGGGGTTAACGATAGTAAGCTTTTCTCCTTATCCCTTCTAGCCGATAAGGAGTATACCGTCGTTAGTAAGTCGGATACAATAGCTATTAAAATCCTCCTAGTCCCCCTCGTATAGGGCCTTCCTAGGCTTAGCTATAATACCGGCCTTACCTAGTTCAGCTTCTTCTATAGCGAGGAAGTCTACTATAGCGATAAATCCCGTATCGTCCGTCTATAGAGCGTAAATCGTAAAATACCCTATAGTACCCGTCTCGTCCTTTACTATAACTAGAAGGCATAGGTTATATAAAGGGGTTATCCGAAGGTTCTTATAAAGGTATCCCTAATACGTCTTAAACTAGTATACTCTAGCTTCCATAACGCCGTATAGTAGCTTAACGATTTAAAGGAGCGTCCCCTAGGGAAACTTCTTTTTAAGCTCGTATAATAGTTCGGCGATAATATAGCGTTATAGGGGGGTTTTCGACTATAGGTAGGCTTACGTAATATCCTAGAACGCGAGCGTTATTCCTATTCGTCGTAACGAGGGGGTAAGAGTAAAGAGAAGTCTTTAACTACTATATTAGATCGTAGGGGATTAAGTTAATAGGAGCTCTTTCTCGCGGTTACTATAGCCCTAGATAACTAAACGTAATTTTTTATAAGGCCTATTAGTCCTAACTCCCTTAATCTTATGGACGAGGCGTATACGAAAAATACGTACGGGGCGGTCGTCTATATCGAGGGTAATCGGTACGATAATTCCTACGTCTAAGAGAATAGTAATCTTAACTTCGTTAGATTTTTCGAAGGGGCCGCCGGGAGTTATAATCTAGCCGTCGTTACGAAAGCGGAGGTAAAGCTCTATAGCTACTTTCTTACGTTCCGTTATAAATATAATGGCGGGGGGCTCCGAATCCGAAGAATATTAATATAGGATAACGACGATAAGCTTCTACGGGAACTTTATATATATAGAGGTAGGAGCCGGATCTATACGTACGGGAGTCGTATTTATATAGGCGGGTAGAGCGGGGCTCTCGTCTAAAGGGTAAGTCTCGAAATAGGGCTTTATATACGTAACCCTAAAAGAACTCGTACCTTATAGTATCTTTAGGAGTACCTCTTTATCGTCTATTTAGAGAATACGGTAAAGTCCGTACTAGCCTTTCTTCTTATAATATACGAGTACCGGGGAACTAAGACGTAATTATACTAGGAGGAGTATTATAGTATTCGTATCTCCCGACTATAGTATAGCGGTAACCTTACGCGATACTATAGCGTTCTATACCGCTTTTAGCGCTTTTATAGTAGCGTATATACGCTCTACCGTAGACTACGAGGGTACCGAGTCTATTATAAGCCTAGGATATATACTAAAAATAAGGAGGGTTAGTACGAGTCCGTCTAGGCTAGCGGTATCGTTAATCGCTTTAACGGCTGCCTATAGTACGTTCTCCCGGGAGACTCCTCTTATCTCGTCCCGCAGAATCTCGTATATACGTCGGAGAGGACTATAATACCGTTCGACCTTACCGACGCTCTAGTAGGCTTTAACGGGCACCTATCGATAGGTAATCCCGTAGAGTCGTGCCTTAGCCTAGAAATTACGTATGGTAAAGTTAATCCCTACGTCGTATACGAGGAAGTCCGGAGGTCCGAGGTATATATCGATCTAATACGCCTTAAGCGCCTATTATACTTATTCCGCCGAGTTATTTTTAAGGAATCGTACCGTTTAAAAGGAGATAGCGGTATTTATAAGATAAAGAATATTACGCCCGTCTAAATAAAGGATATCTACGATAACCTCGTAATTAAAGTTATAATCGTCGTATAGGGAGAACTTAAAACGGTATAGCGCTAAGCCTTTAACCTAGTAATAGTAGTATACTTCGCGGATCTCCTCTAGAGCCTTATACGAGACCTTATAGCCGGCGTTATTTAGAATATCGTATAGGCGTCGGACTAATAAATGCCTAAAACGTCGGTATAGTCGGCGTATCTCGATATCGGTAAAGAAGATAGTTACGCCGGGCTAATAACGACTTAGGAAAAACCAAGGATACCCCTAGCGGAAGACTATAGGCACCTTATTACCGTTCTAAAGTATTATATAGCCTTATAGGACGTTAAAATAGTATCTAAGGCGCTATATATCCCGGAGATATATAAGGAACGGGGTCTTAGTCTCGAGGATATAGAATTCAATCCTACTAACGGGGGTCTTAAGCCATGCTAATCTAAGAGAGGTAATCGGGGGCTTATCGCTAAAGGATATCTTTATAACGCCTCGGGTTACCTCGTTAAGACGTACGTTGGGTCGTTCTCTCTATAGGGCTAAGAACTAAGGCTTACCTATAGTCGAATTCTATACCGCTCCTATATTAGGGATAATACCTTAGAATACCTATAAAGAGTATCTCTCGAAGGTATAGATAACTATAGGCTCGGGTACGTTAGCGTTATTAGCGTACGTAGGAGTACGGTTAGCTATCGTAATAATACGGAGGTTTATAGTATCCGCGATAGTAGGCATCTAAAGACTATAGCGGGTTACTTTATCGTAGAGAAAAGAAGCTACGGAGGTCTATTATCCGTTATTATTATCGTTATCGTCGTCGTTATTAGTCTTAGTAGGGTACTCGTTATCCTTAAATTCGTCTCCTTCGTAGTCGGTAAGGAAGGCGGAGAACTGCTTTTAGCCTACGGATTTACTATTATACGTCTATTAACTCTTAAATCTCGTATATGCTTACTTTCTCTCTTCGGGCGTATATTGGTACGAATAGTATCCTTATTTCCTATAAACGTAGTAGCGCTTATCCGTAGGCGTGTGTACGGGCTGAGTCTAACGTCTTTAATTCGGTCTCCTACCGGTGCTATTAAACTTCCTATCCGTTAGGAAGGTCCCTAGGGCTTTTTTAAGATCGAGGGAAGTACGTAGATCTCTATAGAATTCTTCGAAGTTGCTTAGGGACTTGAAAAGTACTATCTTAAACGTAGGCTTACCCCGGCAGGCTCTCTTTATCGCTAGAAGTAGGTCCTCGTCGTTACTTTTATCGCCGAATAGGGTACGTTAATAGTAGCGTAACTTAGTTACGAGGAGGTCGAGAACTTAGATCCGGGTCTTATTAGGGTTCTTACTCTAGATCCTGCCGAACGATACGTTAGACTAATCGTTACTATAGATCTCCTTATTATGCCTAGTATAGAAGTACTCCTATAGTATATAGTATTATTCGGAGAATGAGGAAGTATACTTCTACCGTATAACGAGAAGATAAAATTACTATACCTCGCCCTTAAGAATATACGGGAAGACGGCGTAGAATTCGCTAGGCACGATATTAAGAGTATAGTACGTATTTATAAACTATAGAACCTTATCGTCGAGGAGGTCGTATGCCTAGCTAGTAAAGTTCTACTCCTTATTCTAGAGTTTAGTAAAGCTAATAGCCTTAGAAGCGTCGATTTACGTAGGCCGTATAAATATAGGCGGGAGGTCGTAGCTAAAATCGTAGTCGCTATCGTACTACTCGTCGTTAGGTCCGATAAGTATAAATCCGGGGTCGTGGTTAAACTTAATGGTGCTTTTTACTAGCGTATAGCGTTTTAGGGTAAACGGTATTTATACCTACTTCGGTAGACTCGCTAAGGTTGGTCTATCGGGCTAAGGCGGTCCTTTTATAGGGTCGTATCCGAGGGTAGGTAGATATCCTAGACGTCCTCGGGTCTTATGGTCGTACTACTACTTCTGCTATTTCTCGAGTATACTATCGTAAACGGGGTCCTCGGAGCCGGCGATCTAGGTACGCTAGCGCGTCTCGCTAAGTACGGGGAGCGTCGTTATCGGTATAGGGGGTTATAGGAGAGGTAACGATAACTAGGGTACTTCGTATACCTCCGTTTACTTAAATAGTCGCTACTAGCGCTTATATACCTAATAATATAGGGATAGCTTTACCGTAAAAAGCTCTTATATATCCTATACTAGAAATCTCTCTACCTTCTATAGCTAAACGAGCGATAGGATAATTCGGCTTCTCCTTAGTCCTATATATATACCCCGGTATCTAAAGAAGTAATATAGGGTACGATAAAGCTTGCTATTAGTATTTTCGAAGACGGTCGTATCCTAGCCCTTAAAATCGTAAATATATATCTCTTATAGGAGGGCTTCGTCCTCCCTTATCTTCTTACTCTAATTATACCTAAATAGCCGACCTAGTATAAACGAATTTAATTCCCTCGGCTTAGCTATCTATAGGTTAATCGTATTCTTAAAGATAATCCTCTCGTCGAATTCTATAATCGTAAGGTTAAGCTCGAAGAGCTCTAATATATATTCTACCGAGTAGCCTATCCGCTCGAGAAGAGATATTATAGTAGATATCTTACTCCCTACCTTACTCCTTAGTACTAGTCCTACTTCCTCCTACGTTATAGTAATAGTACGATAATAGTACTAACGGGAGAAAGACCTATTTATCGGCGCTTCTAGTCCGCTCGTAATTAGTCGGGCGGGAAGCGTAATTTATCGTAACCCGTCCTATTCTAATAGTCCGGGGTCGTACGTCGTTAGACTATTCTAATAGTACTAACGCGTAGCCCTTCTTTAAAATAAAGGAGGCGAGCGTAGCGTCTTATACCTAGATAAAGTCTTTCCTAGCTATTCTACTACTCTATACCTATAGAGAGACTGATTAGTATCGGAGGTCTCTTAAAAGACTAATCGCTTTTTATATAATTACGTGTGTATTGAGTAGTATTAATAATAATCTAGAATATAAGAGTGTATATTAACTATTTGTATACGTGCCGTAGGGTTAGGGCCCGCTGCCCTAGGCACGGAGTCCGCGGATCCCGTGGGGGTCCGCGTACTCCTGCAGAGCGGCGCGTGCCTTTAGCCTACGACTGCATTCACACTTACCTTCGTTAGCGCTAGATTCGTCGACTTAGTACTTATTCTTAAAGTATACCTTCTTCTCTTTCTTCTTTTCGATACGGTTAATACGGCTATAATAATAGGAATTATTATTATAATACTAGGAATTATTATAATTATATACGTTTTAATTCCTATAATTATAATACCCTTTTTAATTATTATAATAATATCCTTAGTTATTATTATAGCGATATCCTCGGTCGTTATTATGTTTTTCTTTATACTTTTCCCCCCCCGAAAAGGGTTATTAGTCCTTACGATTATTACTAGTCTTATAGTTATCCTATAGGGATTTAATAATAAGTATTTTATCGAACTTAAAATACTACTTAAAGTACTTATTAATATATTCTTTATAGGACTCGATATCTTAGATTTAGTAGATTAGGACTATACGATTCTTCGGAGGCTCGAGTTCCTTAGCGATCTTAATAACGATAAGAGGAAAAATAATCTCGAGAATCGCCTTATTAATCGTAATATAGAATTACCGGATAAGAGAAACCTTATACTATAGCTAGTAAGTTAAAAATATTATTTTATTAACCTATATATTAATAGTATATTTAGTATTATAAAGTTCTTATTAAACCTATATAATTAGGCGGCGGAATTGCTTTTAAAAACGCCTTATAAAGTAATATAAAGTACTAAAGGTAAGCTTTTAGCGCTATTCGAAGTTTAGCTCGGCTATATACTATATAAGTATAACGCTTATAAGAAATAAAAGGTAAAACGGGTAAAAAGTATAAGCGTTATTTAATTTATAAACGTAAAAGCGTTTATAAAAAAGGTTAATATTAATAAAAATAACCTTTCTATTTTTATTAATAATAATACTTATCCTATTAAAATCGGGGAAGTCTAGATAAAAAGTACTAATATTATCCCTTTTAAGCCTCTTACTAATAGCTTTTTCGGAGGCTTTATCGATAGTTAAGTCTACTAAAAAGTCTCGTCGATAGCGCCTAGGCTCCGTAAAATCTAACTTAGATTCAGAGTCGGAGTTATTAAAAAGTATAGACTATTAATAGTATTTACTCTATAGTATTCGTTAAAAGATAATAGCTTCTATAGTAAAACGAGTAGGTCCCTTATTAATAGTAATATACTTCTTAATAAAAGGTTATACTAAAGGGCGCTAGGATAAGGTCTAAGAAGGTTTATAATCTATAGGGAGAATTTCCTCGGAATCGCTTTAATCGTACGGAACTATAACTATACTTAAAATATTATCTAGTTTATAGACTTCTACGTACGAATACTTAATTATCCGAGATTAAATCGTAAATACTATATCTAAATAGTCCTTCCTTATAGTTTTAATATAGAGTATATCGGTATAAGAGCTAGGATATATAACCTTAAGCCGGTAAATATTATAATAATAGGAGTTTATCCGGATTAAGTTATACGTTATAAAAATATTTAGGACCTCTACGATAGGTTAATTATTAAGTATTTTATAGAATTATAGGTACTAGTAGACTATAAGGCGAAATTTAGGGTCGTTTTAGAAGTATTCGTATATATACTCGAATTCTACGGCGTTAATATCGTTAAAGGTAAATCCGGACTTACGATAAGATCCTAACGCCTTTCCTATAGGCTCTAGTAATATAATTCTAACTAGGGCTCCTTCGTCTTTAGTATCGTCTTCTACCCTCTCTATAGCGTATAAACTAGGCTCCCCTATACGAATACTAGGCTCTCCTATACGGGAGCTAGCGTAGGAAGTAGGTTCCCCTTTATCCCGTACGGGTCCTTTCCCCTTTCCTATAGGGATAAAGGCGTCCTTAGCTATAATATATTTTATTTTAGTAAGGCTTATTATCTTACTAAGTCTCCTTAATTAGTCTATTATACTTATAGAACCTAAGATATTATCTAGGTTCTTCGTAAATTAAATAGGTAGGGAATATAATAAATAGTCTATAGAGTCGTAAAAGTTCTACGGGTTTTAAGAAGATATAATACTATTAATATAAGGGGTTATATAATTTATCGTATATAGCTTTATAAGGACTAGCTTATAGGCTTATCCGATTATAAGGACTAGTATAAGACCTATTTAATTATAAGGATTAATAAGAAGCCTATTTAATTATCCGATTAAAATAATCGTAAAGTTATTACTATAAGCGAAGTAGAATTACTATTATATAGTATACTTAGGGCTAGATTAAGAGAATATAAGAGTAATAATCCTCCTCTATACTCTATATACGGAGAGCGTGCCCTAATAGGCGGCTATGAGCCCTATAACTAAGGGCGACTATATTATATAACCCTTTCCTTCCTAATACCTCTATACGCTTATACGCATATTCTCCTACAGCCTCTATATATTCTAACGAATGTGTATTAAATAACTATTATTTAGTAAACGGTAAAGCCTAGTTAGGATTTTATAGGTTTAGGCTATACCTAGCTCGAGGTTTAAACTACCGTCCGAGAGAGTTATACTATCCTCTTTATACGAAGAGATTAAAAGTTATAAGGCTATTAGTAGTATACTTAATATATAGGGCTAGTATACTCTATACGTAGTTATCTACCTAGTATTCGAAGTTATTGTACGCTTATAAAGATCGGATTACCTTTTAGACTAATAGGTCGATTTTATCCTAAATAACTATTCTAATCTATTACTCGGAGTAATACGCTACTCGGGCCTTATATCGGAGCTTAAAAATCTATACTCTAAAGTTATTACTATAGAGTACGTTATTAATCGTAAACCTCTCCTTACGGAAGGCGGCTATTACGACTTTAGGTCTAGTATAGAAACGCGTTTATAGGGCTAGGATTTATACGAAGAGTCCTCCTAGTTAAGCTAGGGCGAAGCGCTATTCTGGGTCTAAGTCCCCTAAGTACTATTCTACTATATCGCCTCGGAGGATAACTAGGATAATAAAAGCGATTTTATCGGTATATTCTTCCCCGTATTAGCTAATTTAGAGGAGGGTATTAACGAATCTATTAATACTATAGTAGGTTATTATTTTATCTATCTCGATAACTTTATCGAAGGATATATCGTATAGGCTAGCCGGGTTAAAGCGGTTAATATTATTAGTACGAATCCTAGGTCTATTACTCGGGGTTATTTAGGGTAGTTTAAATACGATTATTATAAGTGAATTTTTAAGCGTAATAGCGTTAATAATATAAACCTAGGAGAGGTTAATAATAAGTCCTAGGATTATTTATCCGGGTAGGCTAGCTCTAGTATAGCTATTATTACTTAGGTTAACTTTAACGTATTTATTATTACTTAGAGGGTTAGCTCTAATATATTTATTATTATTCGGAGGGTTAGCTTTACTTTATTTATTATTACCTAGTACTAGGCCCTCTTAGTATCCTATAGTTATATTTATAATACTCGTAGCGGGTAAATAACCTTATTCTAAATATTTACTATATAGGGTCTATTCTTAGGAAGTAGAACTATTATTATTCGGAATATTAGAATAATAATTACCGGATACTATTATAGCGTAGGAGCCTCCTTAGCTAGCTCCTTTAGACTATCCGCCTCGAGGGTTAATAAACTTCTTAGGAGGTATCTCCTACTTATAGACTCGTAATTAATAAAAGGTTAGTATTAGCCTAATAGAATAAAGGGTACTATTTACCTTGGTTCCTTACTTAGTAAGTAAAAGTAATATCGTAAGGGTAGAAAAGGATAAAGTACTTAATCGGGTCTTAGTTAGTATTAAGGATATATAATAGTAAATAAATAAAAAGCTTAGGTTTATAAAATTCCTAGGAGTTTAATCCTAGTATATTAGGTTATAGCGAAATAGGGTAGATTATAATAGAGTTATCGGATATAGGCTAAATAAAAGCTTTTATTCTAGTATTCTCCTAAGCCCGAATCGTTAACTTAAGGTATAATAATCGTATAATTCCTTATAGCTTTTAATATAAGTAACGTTTATAGACTATAGTTCTAGGAGCTTCTTAAGGATCTTAGGGTTCTAAACTTATTACCTAGGAGCCGTTTAATTTTAGTATAATTATATATAAATAGCTTACTCTCTTTTATCTAGGTAAGGATATTCCGTTTATATTATAATATACTATTATATTATTATAGTTTTATTAAGCCAAAGGGTAGTTTCTACTTAAAGATCTATAAGGATAAGTAGTAGGATAGGAAACTTACCTTCGCCTACTTCTCGCTAGTATAATAGGAGTTTCCTACTAAGGAAAATATCTACTCTAGCGTATATTAACGCTAGGGTAATAATTATTAAATAGAGACTATAATAAGTACTCGATAAATACGTTCTTCGTAAGAATTACTATTATATAATAGGTCTATAGGACTAATAGGGCGAGAAGGTATAAAAATAATAAGGGAAAGGAGATAAATATAGAAAAGTATACTCTATATAATACTTATACTTAATAGTATAAGTAGTATATCTTAAAATACGTATTTTCTTTTATCTAGTTAATAGGAGATAGTCTATATATATATATCGGAGTCTTTAGGACTCCGGGGATTTTAGGAATCCTAGGAGTCTCCTAGACTCCGTACCGAATCTCTTTTTCCGTTTTCCTTCTCTTTCCCCGAAGAGATAGGCTAATATTAGGGCCGTATATATTCTTTAGTAGTTATTTATTTATATCGGTAGTTAATCTTAGTATTAACGGTAGCTAGTAGTTATATCTTAGGACTCTACTATAGTTTAATATAGTTAGTAATTATAGGGTTCTAGGCTATAGCTCTAGAAGTACCGACCTATTATCCGTACTTACGTATAGGAGTCTCCGGAGTCCCCCTTTAGGGACTTCGGGGAACTCCGGGAAGTTCGTTAACCCGAGGTTTTACCGCCTGTTGAATAGGAGTATCCGGAGTCCCCTAGTAGGGATATTAGGCAACTCCGGGAGTCTTATTATCCAAGGTATTACTATTAGACCTCTTATAGTCTATTCTATAATACTATCCTTATTAATAATAATACCTATTCTATTAGGGTTTAGGTAATCCGGATAAAAGGTACTAATATTATCTTTTTTTAGCCTCTTACTAATAGCTTCTTTAGAGGCCTTATCGATAGTTAGGTTTATTAAAAAGTCTTATTAATAACGTCTAGGCTCTACGAAATCTAACTTAGATTCGGAGTCGGAGTTATCGAGAGGTATAGACTATTAATAGCGTTTACCCTATAGTATCCATCGGGAAATAATAGCTTTTATAGTAAAACGAGCGGGTCTTTTATCGATAGTAATATATTTTTTAATAGAGGGCTAGACTAAAGCTTATTATAAGAGTATCCGTAAAGGCTTATAATTAGCGGAATATAATTCCTCCGACTCTCCCTCGTTAATAGGTATAAAAAGGTCGTATAAAAAGACCTTAGGTTTAAGAATATTATCCGTATAATACCTCTTAAAACGGGCTTAGATAATCCCTACTATATCGAGGTACTTATTCCTCGTACTTTTATATTAGAGTATTTTATAATACGTTCTAGGATAAGCACGCTTAAGATAATAAATAGCTATATAATAGGCGTTTATACGATTTAAATTATAATTCGTAAATAAATCTAGAGTAGTTATAGTAGGTCGTTTAGTAAGAAACTTACGGAAGTATAAGGCCTATATAATTATAAGTCGGAACTTATTATCCGTTTAAATACCCTAATATAATTCCTCTATATATTCGACTAGGTTATCTAAGGTAATAAATACGGACCTTCAACGCCCCTTATTTCTTATAGGCTCTAGGGATATCTCCCTAATAATAGTATCCTCGTCTTCCGGGTCGGAGTCTACCTTATCTATAGTACGAGAGCTAGGCTCCCCTATACTAGTACTAGGCTCGTTTATACGAGAGCTTATCCGAGAGCTAGGCTCCCCCTTTTTCTATATAGGTCCCTTCCCCTTTTCTACGGGGGTAAAAACGTCCTTAGCTATAACGTATCTTATTTTAGTAAGGCTTATTATTTTACTAAGTCTCCTTAATTAGTCTATTATACCTATAGAACCTAAGATATTATCTAGGTTCTCCGTAAATTAGATAGGCGGGGAACGTAATAAGTAGTCTATAGAGTCGTAAAAATTCTACGGGTCTTAAGAGGATATAATACTACCGCTAAAGGGGGTTATATAATTTATCGTATATAGCTTTATAAGGATTAGCTTATAGGCTTATCCGATTATAAGGATTAGCGTAAAGCCTATTTAATTATAAGGATTAGCAAGAAGCTTATTTAATTATCCGATTAGAATAATCGGGAAGTTATTATTATAAGCGAAGTAGAATTACTACTATATAGTATACTTAGGGCTAGATTAAGATATTATAAGAGTAATAATCCTCCTCCGTACTCTATATACGGAGAGTATACCCTAATAGGCGGCTATAAGCCCTATAACTAAGGGCGACTATATTATATAATCCTTCCCTTCCTGATGCCTTTATACGCTTATACGTATATTCTCCTATAGCCTCCGTATATTCTAACGAATATGTATTAGATTAGGTATACCGCCTATAAGTAAGTAAGAGAGCTCCGACGACAAGGAGTCGGGAAAAGACTAAGGCTATTAAAAGTCTTTATAACGGTTTTAAAGGTATTATCTAAAAAGGAAAGTTTAGGGAAGTCCTTTACCGTTAATAGTATAATTTAGATTAATAGTATTAAGCTCCGAGCCTTTACTCTCTACGATACTAAAGTAGATACCCGCTTCCTCGTATCCTACCGATTTACTAAGAAGGCTATAAAAAGCCTTAGTACTAAACTCGTTTCTACCCGCTTAATCCCTTTTATTAATTTCTAAGGCCGCGAAACCGGCGTTATATATTAGTACCTCGTAATAACCCTCGTAATTAATAGCCGCTTATTTCCTCGGGAGACGTTCTAGGTTACCGACTATAGCTAGGATATTTTTATTAGATTTTACTAAATAGCCGAGAAATACCTCCTTCTCGACTATTTTACCTATAAGCTTATATAGCCTAATAACCTACTAGCCCTTACTAAATACTCCCCGTTTATTATTTTATAGGGCTTACCCTAAGGGAGCCGATAAGTCGACCTTACTATATAAGCTAATACTAAACGCTAAAATAAGCTCTTAAAGGAGGATAAGCGCTAGTATAAGATCCTATAATATTCCTAGACTAATCTTAATATTACCTTCTTAACTAGTCCCCCGAAGAAAAAGACTATAATACCTTAACCCGATAACCCGACTAATCCCGATATTATTATACTAGATAACTTACTACTCTAGGCAAAGTTTATCGTAATCCTCTAAGCTAACCCCTATAAGAAACGTTAGGAGGAGCTAGAGCTACTAATACCGATTACCCTAATCCCCCTCGAAGACGATAATAATAGCCCCGACCCCTTTATAACGAGGATCGCCCGCTTAAGCCTAGAGAATATTACCTATAAAGGTTAGAAAATTCCTTTCCCGGCGGGCGAAGACCTAGAATATATCGCCCTAGTCTATAGTATAATTCCTTTAGCCCTCTCGTATCTTAAAGGCTTCTTTAGTAAGAAAGAAGTATATACCCTAGTAGATTATTACCCTAATTATAATATTAGACTCGAGTTTAATAAGCCCCTAAACCCGGCTAGCCCTCCTACGTATAGGACGCTAGTTAAATACCTATTATTAGAAAAAGAGACTATCGACTATTTAAAAAAGATTAGATTTATCGAGCCTAATACTAATCCTTATACTACCCCTATCCTTTTTACGCTAAAGCCTTACTCGATAGCCTATTATTTTTATATTAATTACCGCTAGATAAATAACTATTTTAAGGGCTAAGTCTTACCCGTACCTTCTCTAAAGGGTATTACCTTTTAATACTATTCTACCTAATACTTTTCTAAGATTAATATTATCTAGGCTTTCTATCGACTCCGCCTTAACCCTAATTCCGAGTATTTAATAGTATTCTATATAAGATTTAGTATATACTACTAGAAAGTCCTCCCTTTTAGTTTAAAAGTCGGGCTTACTTAATTCTAGAACTTTATTAACGTATAACTTTATAACCTACTAAACTATTACTCTAGTACCTATATAGATAATATACTAATCTACTCGGACGATAACGAAGAAGAGGTTTACTAGTAGAAGACTCGCGAGGTTATTTAACGCCTATACCGAGCGAATCTTTAGGGAAATATTAAGAAGTCCCGTTTTAATATTACTAAGGTTAACTACCTTAGTATAATACTAGAAGTAGGCCTTAGGTTTAATATTAATCCCCGTAAGATATAAGCGATCTTCGATTAGAAATTTAAGGACCTCCGTAATTATAAGGCTATATACTCCTTTCTCGGCTTTTATAACTTTATTCGGGTCTTCTATTATTATACTAATAACGCTACTAAACCTTTAAACCGTCTACTAAAGAAGGATTCGGAGTTTTCCCTCGGATCCGATTAATATAAGGCCTTTACCTAGCTTAAAAAGCTTATTATAGAAGCTCTTATTTTTACCTTTTTCCGACCTAAACTTCTAACCCGTTTTAAGATTAATACTTCCTATAATACTATAGCTAGAGTTCTCTAGTAATAGTAGCCCGATAATAAGACCTAGAAACCGACTAGCTTTTTCTCTAAGACTATAGCCCCCGCTAAGTAAGCCTATTTAATCTAGGACTATAAATTCCTTATAATCGTATAAAGCCTTGAATACTTCTACCCTAAACTCCTAGGGTAGAAATTCGACGTTATTACCGATTATAAGGCTCTTATCTACTTTATAATTAAAAGGCTTTTATTTATCTAATAGGTATACTAGTCCGACTTTTTAGCTTAATTTAATATACGCTTCCTTTACCGCCTTAGCCGTTTAAACGTAATCGCTAATACTTTATTATAAAAGACTATAAAGCTCCCGATAATTAAGGCTAAAGAGAAAGAGGAGCGTACGTTTAGTATAATCTTACTAGATAAGCTTAGATTCGACTTACTTATAACCCCTAGCCTAACCCCGGTAATTATTAACTCTATTACGATTAGTATAGAGACTATACTTATAAGCGCGGATCTAGTTAACCTAATCTAATAAGAGAATATAATATAGGGATTTAGTTAATAAGGGAGCTAATTAATCGTACTAGAGAAATTAACTAATAGTATTTTTCTATAGATTACCCTTATCTATACTACCTACGAGCCTATAATCTTCGCGTATAATAGCTAGAATAAGACGCTTAGGCTTTTATAATAGGATTATTACTAGCCGAATATAAAGTAAAATATCTATTACTATATTTATAACTATTACGACTATTAAAGGAATAAGATCCCCTACGATAAGACCCCTAGACTCCTTTACCCGCTATTAATCCTAACCTCCGTTTAGGAGTATATAGCTTATAATAGAAAGATAATACTATAAGATTACTATAGGTACGACTACGTTTAGACCTTCGTCTATAAGCTTAGTAGGATTATTATTACCCTACTTAATAAGAAGAATAATACTATAGAAATCCTAGTAGTATAGTATTTTTACTCATTATACTACTTCTTTAGAATACCTCTTATTTAGATTATAGATAATACCAGGCTTTTTATATCGGTATTCCTTACTAAGATTAATCGTTTAACCGGAATAAAGTATTAGTATAATAGCGCTTTTTACCCTTAAACGTAAAGAAGTATTAAAGTTATAAATTAATACCTAGATTAACGCCTACGGTTTTACGTTAGGAAGTATTAAGATAACTAGAGCGATTATTTACTAGCCCTTAACTTCGCGTATAATTCCTCCTAGTACGCCTTAATCGATATAGCCCTATTAACTATAATACTTAGTAAGAATATACGGAACCCGCTCGCGATTAACGTTACTATAAACCTAGAAGATTATTCTACGCCTATAACTATCGTATAAGAGCTAGTATAAAAGGCCTAGGTAGTATAATAATAGGCTTAATAAGTATTAATAATAGCCTAAAAGTAGTAGAAAAAGTAGGCTAATAAAAAACGGCGGCTTATGGATTTTACGATTAATAATAAAGTCTTCCTTAGTAGAAAAGGGTTTAGTATAATTACTTCGATAACCCGGCTTAACGTATAATAGTTAAGCCCCTTTACGATTACCGTATAAAAGGGGTATAGCTATATTCTAGACTTACTAGACTCCTATAAGATAATAAACCTCTTCTATACTAATCGGCTATAAAAAGCGGTTATTAACCTATTACCCGACTAAATTTAGCTATTACCTACGCTTAACGAAGTTAATAGTACGCCCGAGTAGGAGGTTAATTAAATCCTATGGAGTAGAATTACTAGCTAATAATAACGACTCGAATATTAGGTTACTTAACGAGGCTATAACCCCGACGATACGTAGTACCCCGCGAAAAACTTCCGGTATATACTAATAATACTAAAGTAATATTATAATCGGTAGTATACTACCCTAGGACCTCCCGTTAATTTATAATATTAGATTAAGGCTATAGTAGTAAACGAAGACTACGTAGAAGATAATTACGATAATATTATAGCCTCTATAGGAAAAATAACGTATACCCGTAGGTATTAACCTTAATACGTATATTAAGGCCTTAGTTAGGGGGTAATATTACGCGCTATACTAATTACCTTAGTAGCTACCAACCCTATACGCGGACCTCGGAGAAACCTACCCCGAGTCCTTATTATATAATCTAGACCTCGCTACCCGCGTATAAAGGTAGCGGGATTCCCTCTTCTATTTCCTCTTTTCCTTCTTCTCTTCTTTAGCTTAGAATCTTCGTATAGAGTACCTTAATATATTTACTTATTATTTAGCCGTTATAAGTAATAACCCGTTTACGAAACCTAGCTAGAGTTATATAAAGTAAATATCGTAATAAATAAATATAAAGCTATTATTATATTAAGGTACTATCTAAATCTTCTTTATATAAAGCCTAGGAAGGCTAATAATAATCCTTTCGCTATTTAAATCGAGGATATTAATATTAAGAATTAGTTTTTTCGTTTTACCTATTATATAATAGGATAACTAATCTAGAACTATAAAGATAAACTACTTTTCCCTACGCGAATAAACGAAAATTCCTATAACTCTATAGAAAGAAGAGTTAATTCGTATAAAGTCTTTAATATAGACTATAAGTCTTATATTTTGTTTAGTAGAAAGGTATTAATTTTAGTAACTTCGTAGGGTATATAAAACCTCGTACTTATTTACGAATAATATACGTTTATACTAGAAGATAATACTCCTCTTTATTTCCGAGATTATTATAATATTATAGTTTAATCGAAATATATTTTCGAGTTATTTCTAAAACGAATATCCTAGCGAAAGGTCTTTAAGTCGCCGAATACCTAGAAAGCTATTATAATTAACTTCTAATACCTTATATACGATTTTCTCGAGGATAATAGGGGCGCGATACGAAAAGTCCGCTATAATTATACCTCGTTTCTACGTTATTTCTCGGAGGCATAGGTCGAGCGAGCGAATAAGGTTTAGGTACCTACTCCGAATAGTATAGAAAACTTAATATAAATTAGGTTATAGTTTATAGAAATAGCTATTAATTAAGAGTAATATTGTAAACCGAATATTCTAGCGGTTAATTAGTATAACTATAGTATTATAGAAATTCGTATATAAAATATTAGCCTTATATTCCCTATTAAGATAATACTAATTATTAAATATTATTAAAGTAGTAGAGTTTTATTCGTACTTATACTTATCCTCTCCTAATAAGGTAAAAACTATATTATAACCCCTATATTTAGTAATAACCTCTTTAAGGTAAAGGCTAGCATAGATATTAGGAAGGCCTTTTTTCCCCTTAAGGCTATCTAAGGCCTAGTTAGTACGGGAAGCTACGAAAATAGATTACGAGTCGGCCTATATACGAAACTCTATAGTAATAAATAGTATAATACTAGGTTATATCTTTAGGCGCTAGTATAGAGAAGTATTCGTATAATATCGAAGTATAACTAAGCCTAGTAAATTAGTACTAAAAAGAAGATTAGTAAATATATACTATAAGTATAAAGTATAGAGTTTAGTACTTACTTTACCTAACTCTTTATAATATAATAAGGTACTAGATAATAAACTAAATAGCCCGCTAACCTTCTTTAACCGTATTTTAAAAACCTAATAATAAGTCGTAGGAGAATAGCCCGTATATAAGTAATACGGATTTCGTAAATACCTAGAAAGCTATAATAAGCTACTCGATATATATAAATCGCGATATATTATACGCGAATTATCCTAAGTTAATATAATTCGGGGCTTATTATAGTAGAACTTAATATAGTTTACTTTTTAAAAAATCCTTCTAAAGCTAAATACGAAAGAGAATAAGAAGAATAATTATACCCTATACGTACTCTTATATCCTTTAGGATTTTAGGTAATATATTAGGGACTATAAGTATTATTACCCTAGCGGGAAAGGAAAAGAGTTAAAGATATTTATAAAACTAGTAGCGCTAATAGCTATTAGTATACCTAGCTCTTTAAATACGAGACTTAGAAGTAGTTTTATAAGGCCTTAGTATTCTAAGTATATAGTATCGACTAGATAGCTACGAAGAGTATTAATCGTAGGAGATAATATTCCTTATTTTATTTTATTAGCTAGACGCTAGGACTTAACCGCGAAACCATAATAGATAAGTACTATTTACGAAGAGCGTTTAGAAGCTTCTAGTCGTTATAAAGCCCGAGATTTCTAAGTACCTTCTATCGCCGGGTTTTAATTATAATAGATTAAACCCTCGCTATATTTTATTATACCTACTTACTAGAATATACGAAATCGACGATATTAAAGTCGATATTTACGTATTCCTTAGCTATAATTAAATAATAATAATAGGATAGGTTTACTCTTTAGCTTAGATAGCCGGCTAAGCTCTACTAAGAAGGTATATCCCTAATAATAACTATAATAAATAAATAAATAAAGATTTTTTCGCTATTAATCTTAATCTTAAGGCTATAATTAAGACTAAATAAGAAAGCGAATAATTCTATTACTTTAGAAAGCTAGAATCCGAATAGGCCTAGAGTTAATATTATAAGGCTTTATCTACGGTTATAAAACTCTTTATTTAGGAATTAAAGTATAAGGTAAAATCCTATTAATAACCTATATATATTTCTAAAAAGCCTAAACGCATTAATAAAGAGAAAGAAGGGTAGATAGAAGATCCGAGTATTTATAAAATAGGTCTTAAGGTATAAGCGACTATAGTACTAAAGCTTATATTTAGTACGTAATAGAGTAGTAAGGCGGGTAGGGCGAAACTTCTACGTATTTTACTTAAAGAAGTAATATATTATAAACTCGTACGAAAGAGGCGTAGGGGGTATTATTAGATCGAAATTATAATTAACGTATATATTTAGTAGGCGGCTATAAACCTATAATAGGTCGAGAAGGTATTATATAGTACTTTTAACGACTATAAGCTCTATAGTATACGATAGTAATACTTACGAAAACTTAGCGAGTTATATAGCCGTAGGACTAATAAATTCGGGTAGAGTATTTATTTAGTATACTTTATTAATTATAAGTACCCGTTTACCGATAGAATTAAGCTATTACGCCTTTATTATATAATTAAGGCTATATTATATAACGCGAGTAATATAAATATTAGCGTTATTATTATTATTAGTAGCCGTATATAGTATAAAGTCTAATAGCTAGATTAATTCCCCTTCTTTATCTAGGATATAATAACCGCTTATTATCCGGATACTCTCCCCCTACTACCTCGCTTACTATAGGTTTATAATAGGTTTATCGTCTAAAAGAAGAGCTATACCGCGGTAAATAAGGGATAAGTTAACCTCTAAGCTAAGGAAAACCTAAAGAATTCGCCGGATATCGAAAACTAGGACGTTTTCGACTAATTTACTTTACGATAATAAAATAGCGGGGTTAAGCTAGATTATACGATTATATAAGGGGATAAGAGGAAGACTAGACTTAAACTTCGACTTAAGTCTATCCCTAGAAGATAGGATAGAATAAATCTCCTCTAAATCCATTATTATCCTAAGTACCTTATAGAGTTCTCGGTAACCCCGCTACGAAACGCTATATTATTACTCCTAGAGTAGAAGGCTTATAAGAAATAGTAATAGGGTTATTATTATAGGAAAGCGGGAAACTTTAGAAGTCGGATCGATAATATCCGGTAAAGTTATAGTCTTTAATAATACTAATAGTAGCTATTACGGCGATACTACGTACGAAACTATAGCTAGTTACGTTATCGATACGCGCTAGGGGGCTATTTTTAACGCGTCCTTAGCTTCGACGTTATCGACTATAATACTATTATTAGAACTCCCTTTATCGCTCGAGCTCTCTTATATATTAACTAGCTAAATACGCATAGAGTCGAGACTAATTATATTTCGTATTTTACCCTCGATAGTAGTTATAATAGCTAGTCTATCGGCTACTAAACGTTAGTTATAATCGTTTATTACGTTTTATAGTATATTATTTATATACTCTATAGTATTACTAGTACGTAGAATAAGCCTATATCTCTATATATCGCTAATAAGTAGTTTATTCTTAATTACTAATATAGAATCGTTAACTAGCTCTCCTTTATTAGGATTAGTACTCTTAAGCTAGTTTATTATATTATAATAGTACTAATATATTAATATAGCTTAGCTATTTTATAAGTTAAGAGAAGTTATACTTTTATCTATTAGCGAATAACTATCCCGAACTACTCCTATAGGCATAGGGTTTTTTTTTTTCGCTAGCGTTATTATTTCTATTAGCTATTCGTATCCCCTTTACTACCTTCGTTATACTTAACCCTATTTACTCGCTAGTATAACCTAGCCGTATTAATAAAGCTTACGAAATCTATAAAGCTACCCTAAACTAATATAAATTATACTAGTTATTAAAGCTTACGTTTATACGTTATAATTATAATCGAATATTATTATTATTATAAATTTCTTAAGTACTACTAATATAATCGATATCCGTAAAAGCTAAAATATTCTAATAATTAATAAGATTTATACTAGTAGTACTATTTAAGTCTATACTAATAAGTGTTTTATTATTACTCCTAGCTATTTTATACTCTAATTTATATTATCGATTAGTATTAGTACTTCCTAGTTATATTATTTCGTATTAAAAGTACTTAGGTATTTCTATTAATACGTATAAGTTTATAGCCTTTTTATCTTATTTAATACCTAATAGGCAATTAATAGTACTTTCCCTTCTTACTTATTATCCGCCCTAGTATACCTATTTTCTTACTAATATACCTTTATCCTACTATTTCTTATTACCTATAATTTCTAGCTAGTATTTATTATAATCGACGCTCTATACTATACTACTTATAACGAAGATAATAAAAAGATAAGAAAAATCCACCCGCTAACTCTCGAATACTAGCTTAAATCCGCTCTATAAACCTCCGCGATAAATACTCCTATTAAGCGGCTTATAGGCTAATAATACCTTTAAGTAGAAGAGTTTATCTAAATAGGGAAATATATCTATAAAATAGGGTAGTACCTCGAAGTAAAAGTAGAGGTTTATCCTTACTAGGCTAGAAAAGATAAGCTTATCGCTTTCTTAATAAGGCTTAAAGCGTAAGCCTATAGATTAATTATCGCCTTACTAAAATAAGATTCGTAAAACCGCGTAATAGTAATAAAAGAAGCTAAGACCTCGTAAGCTAACGCCTTAAGATAATTCCGAAGATTTCGACGATAATATCGACGACGAAGTTAATAAAACTATTATAAGTCCTATAGTAAGAAAGTCTAATAATATTATTATAGCTCTCCTAATATTATACGAAGGTAAATCGTCGAATACGTTTCTTAAATACGCTAGGGTATATATTTTCCTATATACGATATTTACTTCTACTTATAGATTTCGTAGGCTAAGCTCTCTATATAACTTAAAGACGAAATAGAGAGTTTATCTCGGGTTTTACGATAAATAATACGGCTATTAATAAATAACTTAGAAGGACTTAATACTTATAATACGAAAGTTCTTTTCGATAAACTTAAGATATATACTCGGGTTATAATACTTTATATATAGAATTATAATCTAGAAATACTTACTATTATATACTATTTTAATTATTTATACTACCTCCTAAGTATAGCCTTACTTTTTAAAACGATAAAAGATAAAACGGCTAATAATATTAATACCTAGTATTCGTAAGGCCTTTATAGCTTAAAGGTAATAAGTCTTAATTTACTCGTTAATATAATCTTAAGGTTACTTACTAACTTAGTATAGAAATATATAGTAGGATTAATCAAAAGGGATTCCTATTTCGTATTATTAAGCGATCTTAAAAGTATTTAGGATATACTCTTTTAGAGTTTTAAACTCGAAAACTTTATAACTATTTTCGATTTCGTAAAAGGGAAAGTTAATCTAGAAAACTCGAAACTAAAGATAAAGAAATAATACTATAGTAAGTAGCCTTATCTCTTATAAAATACCGTTTTATTATTAACTTAGTACTACTTAGTTATCTTTTATAATATTAGTACTAAGCTTAAGTTATATTTTAATACCGAATTATTAGGTAGGGTTTTACGTAATAATAATAAAAACTCTATACTATTAATATAATAACGATTCCGTATAATATTATAAAACCCGAAGCTTATTAAATATATACCCAAGATTAATAACGTAATAATAATCGAGTAAGCCCCGCCTATAGATAAAAGAAGTAAGAAGATATTATATAATAACGTAAACCTATTTATCCTAAACTTTAATAAGTTAGCCGGTTTCGACGATAGATAAGAGTAGCGCTAGCTATAAGAGAAAGTTAATATTATTTTAGTAGATAATATTATAAACGATAATTATAATAATACTAACGAGAATAATAAGGCTTAGACTAATAATAATAATCTAAACGTATACGATATTAACGAGGATAATACGATAGTTAATACTAATAATAATAAAGAAAACAATAGAAGAGAAGGGGATAATACCTACTAGGAGGAGTAAAACGAGTATAATAAGGTAGAGGGATAACCTATCTAGTATTATTTATAGTATAATTTATACGTTAACTTTCTTATTATTATTACTTTAGCTTTGCTTAATATACTATTAGTACTTTTTTCTTAGTACTAGGATTTTATAATATCTTAATTATTATACCGATTATAATACTACTCTATATCCTATAATAGTAGTTTAGTAAACTAATAGATAAAGTAGTTATTTCGGCTATATAACTATTCCTTTTAAGTAAGAATAATAGCTAATTTAGTAAATAAGGCGCTAATCTACTAGGTATTAGGTTTAATACTATTACTATTATATCGTTTTACTAGATCGAAGTCGTAACTCTAAACGTTTAACTTAGAGATAGCTATACTAGCGAAATAAAAAGGTATATTTCTATACCTTATCCTATTTCGCTTCTCTAAGCTATATTTCTTAAGTTATATTAATTTACTATATACCTTTTCCCTTCTTTTTAGCTAGTACTCTTCTTTTTTAACCCTTTCCCTCTTTCTCGTTAACGCCCTTTTTTTCTTAACCTTGCGCCTTTTTCCCGCTAATACTCTTTTTTCTTAGCCTTTTTACTCTTTCTTAACCTCGCTCCTCTTTCCTACTAGTACCTCTTTTTTCTTAACTTCGCTTCTTCTAACTTCGCTTCTTCTAACCCTATTTTTTTTAACCTTACTCCTCCTCGCGGGTACCTCTTTTTTCTTAATTTCGTTTCTTTAACTATACTTATCTCGCTAATACTAACTTCGCTTCTTCTAACCCTATTTTTTCTAACCTCGTAATTCCTTACTAGCGCTAAGCGTAATAAAATCCTACCGCCTAAAAGCAATTAGTAGCTTTTATAGTATTTTAAGGTTCGTTTAAATACTCTTTTTTATTATACTACTAGGTTTCTAAAACCTAAAAACGCGGTATTATATACTCTAAGGTTTCGTAAAATACTCGTTTCCTATTATATATACCCGAGAGTTTCGTAAGACTATACTAACTAATATAGACTTAAATAGTATATAATACCGGTATTAAGAAGAAAATATATAAGTATTTTATTACGAAAGATAGTCTATATTAAAGCTTTAAAAATACTTATATTTAAGGTATAGGGGATATAACTAAAGGCCTAAACTTCGCTTAGTTTATTAGTATACTTTCTAGTATATAAGACCTTAGTAAGATATATCTCCCGATAGAGTAGTATAACTTTATTATATAAAACCCGGTTCTAGTAAACGTATTATAATACTTAGTATAGTAGTTTACTATTATAAATAGTAATTCGTTTATTATTAGAATAAACGTAATTACTCCTAAACCGTAAGGCCTTAAGGTTATTAATAATAAATATACTAATAGTATACCTCCTAAGAAGATAAGGATAACCGCTAAAAAGGGAAAATATATTATAAAACCTATTAAAAGGAAGGCTAATTCTAAGGATAAGATAGGGTTATTATTAATCCTAAAACCTAAGCGCTAGTATAATAAGAAGAAGGGTAAGTAGGGGAAGTCGTTTATCCTAGCTAATACTAGCGAAAACGATTATAAGTCAGGAGGTAGGTAATTTCGCTTTTATATTTATTATTTTATAAAGCTATTTAAAATATTATAAAATCTAAGGCTAGTAAGGCTAATAATAAAACGAGTATTATAGCTATTACTTTTATAAAAACGTTTATACCTTAGTATAATAAACTTCCCTATTTTTCGTAATCGACCCTATTTATAGGATAGGGTAATAGTATAGGATTCTTATCTAAAACTTCGTATCCTAAGCCCCCGATAAGTAATAATAATATCTTTTAAGTACGAGTAAAGGCTATAATATCTTTTATAGGATACGTTAAAGGCTAGAGATTAGGCGTTATTTATTATATATCTTTTATAGAATATACTAAGGGCTAGAGATTAGGCGTTATTTATTATATATCTTTCGTAGGATACGCTAAGGGCTAGAGATCGGGTATTATTCGTTATACTTCTTTCGTAGGAATACTAAGGGCTAAAGACTAGGCGGTATAGTACTTTTTTCGTAGGAATATTAAGGGCTAGAGACTAGGCGGTATAATACTTTTTTCGTAGGAATGTTAAGGGCTAGAGACTAGGCGTTATTTTTTAACTACCTTCGTAGTAGGTAGAAAAGGGACTAAAGCGATTAAGATATCGGGTTTTTTTATATTATTATTAGCGCTTCGTTTTATAGTAAGTAGTAGTAATAATAGTAATAATAGTAATAAGTCGATAGATATTTCGTAAATAAGGTTAATAAAAATAGTAATAGAAAGTTAATAAGATAAAGATAAAGATAAGAATATATATTTAGGCTACTTAATATATATTTAATATAGAATTATAATATCTAATTCTAGCTCCTAGATATAGAAGTATTAAGGGATAGGCCCCGGTACGACTATATAAAGCGTCCGAAATAAGATTAATTAGTATATAGAAGGTAAGAAGGAGGAGGCTATCCGCGCGCGCCTTATAGGTAGTAATAAGTTATCCTATAGTATCCTATAACTAGTCTAGGTAAAGCCCGAACTATAATATACCCCCCTTCGTACCCCTTTTTATACCTCCCCTATATACTAAAAGAGGAAATTAGTATATAGGTATAATCCGAAAAGGAAATAAATTAGCCTAGCCCTATATAGGGTATAAAAACCCTATACGAAAGAAAAATTTTATATTTTATACTCCTATATTATCCTTATTACCTTATAGTATACCCGCCCTTATTATATCTTTAACTACTAATACTCTAGTTTATAGTATAGGTAAATACTTAATAAAAGGGGATTCTAATAACGAGAATAATATAATACCCGAAGAGGTAGCGTATATATATACGCTATATATTAATAATCTATATAACTTAAGGCGTATAGATTATCGTAGAGGTCGTAGGTAATCCTACTAAGCCTACTATATACGGCGGAAGAGGTATTTCTAGGAAAGGTACTTTTTCGCCGCGGATACTAGGCTTAGGCGGGCTATCTACGACCTTACTATTATAGTAATTACGGGTTAAGCTATCGCCGAAAAAGCCTATTACTACGATAGAGAAATACTAGGCTATCGAGTCTACCTAATAACCGTATTTATCTAGCGTATAAAGATAGTTTAATTTATACTAGCTATTACTCGCCTTACTCCTCGCCTAGCCTAGAGTCTTTTTACCCCTAATACGCCTAAGTAGCCGGCTTCGAACTCGCTTATCCCCGCCTCCTCGGCGGCTTTATTTCCTCCTATACCGGTAATACTATAGTATAATTCTAGTAATACTATATAGATATATATATAGTAGTAATAATAGTAATAGGGCTAGCTTATTTAAGGCCTTAATACCTTCGCTTAATACTATAAATAATCGCTATAGTACTAGGAGGATAATACGTATAAACTTATAGTATAAATAGTTTAAGAGTATTAGGCCCGGGAATAGAATAATATAGTACTCCTTAGCTTTATATAGTAATTTATAGGCGTTTTATCCCCCTTCCCTCCTTAATAGTCGGCTAGGATACTATTAGCGAGAATAACGCCCGATAATACCCCCCTTAGCCGCGGATACGTATTACCCGAATTCTCGTTATCGCCCGCCCCCGGATTACCTACGATACGCTGCTATTATTTACGCTAACTATCTCGTAGTACCCCCTCCTAGCCCCCGCGATAACCTAGTTATTTTAATTAAAAAACGCGCTAAAAGGATAAGGAGGAAAAGGATAATAAGTAATTAGTATAATTAGAAAGAGGATATAAAGGTAATAAACGCGGGGAGAAGGGATTAGGATAATAATAATAGTAGAGTAGTTATAGGAATAAGTATAAAAGGAACTCGAGATAGACTATTATAAATACGCGTATCCCCCTATTATAACTTATATCGTATTAAAGCTATATAGGTTAAGAAATTATTTAGTAGTTCTTATATAGGTATAATATAGCTAGTCTACTTTATAAGGACTAGGTAATATAATAGCTAACTTATAAGTAGGCGACCCCTAGTATTTTCGACTATTAGTATAGCCTTTACCTTTTACTCGTCTAAGGAGGGATTAAAAGAAGATAAATATAATACGGGGTTAGGTTAAGAATCGGTAAAAGACTAAAAGGAAAGTAGATCGTATATAGTATATTTAATAAGATTAATATAAAAGGTTAGATAAATACTAGGAGGTATATTTAAAGTAATAGTTAAAGGGGTAGGGATAATAATAATATAATACTTAGCTTTAAGATAATCGAATTTCTTTAAAGGGCGATTAATTTATATATTATCTAGGTTTAGCTAAATAAAATTACTAACCTAAAAGTAGTTAATAGGATATTGGGAGTTATTAAATATATCCTAAACGTATTACTAAGTCTAAGTAATAATAGCCTAGGCGAATTAAGTACTTTCGGCTAACTAGGATATAAAAGTAATAGTACGATTAGTAGGCGAAGTAGAGGAGACGTTAGAGTCGGTAATACGTAGAAAAAGGCTTACGTTATAATTATATAGGAGTATATTAGGGCTAACCCCTATAATAGAAGAGTTATAATTATTTAAAACGAATTAATAAGTAGGGAGATAGGTAACCTAATCGAATTATATAAAGGAGATAATATTATAGAGGATAGCCTAAACCTCTTAATTAATACGCTTAGAACCGCTATTAGTCTAGGGGTAATATACGGTAGAAAGGAGTTAACGGGTATTTATAAGCCGGTAAAAGGTAGACTAAAAACGACTAGTTTAATTAGAACTATAGTTAAAAATAAGGCTTTAAGGGAAACTATAAAACTATTATTAATAAAAGAGGAACTATAATATATATTCGTTAGTATTTATAAATATTATAGCTTTAAGCTAAATATATTTAAAAAAGCGATTTATAATAACTATAAGGAAATATAAGGAGGAAGGTATAACTATAGGAAGGTTTATTATAAAGTCTATAAAGATTATTTACTAAAAACGGTTAATAATAGGTAATAATTATAAAAGGCCTTAATAATAATAATAATTAATATAATCCCTATAATAATAATAATTCTAAACGAAATATATAATATCCGCGGATATCCCCTTCTAATAAAAATCCCGCCGAAGAAGGAGGAATATAGTATTTTTACTAGGGTACTCGGTAAAAGGAGAGTTATAAGTATAATAAATTAAAGTAATTATTAAAGTCTCCTTTTTAAATACCTAAAAACGCCTTTAGTATTAAAGAAAGCTATATGCGGATAAGGTATAATCGGTAATTTATTCGTATATATAAGCCTTTAGAGGAAACCTATAGGTACTAGACTAAACTATTATAAGGTATATAGTATAGGTAGGATTAGTATATAAAGTATTGGACTAAAGGCTAAAAAAGAAAGTATTATTAAAAGGAAAGACTAGGGGCTTAATAGGCGGAGTAGGAAATAGTATAAAAACGGGGGGTATAATAGAAGAAAATAGAGGAGCGGGGAATACGTATAAAAGGTATAAAATAATAGACTCGCTAAGTATAGGTTATAAGATTTAGCTAAAACGAGTAAAAGGACTAATATAATCCTAACCCCGGCGGAAAAGGATATTAGGATAATAAGCCTATAACCTAGGTTAATAATATAGTTAATAATTAAATAACGAAAGAGTCTTAGCCTAATAGGCTTAATATTCGGATATATAATATAGTATAGTAAAATACTTAAGGGCCTTATAATCGGTTAAGATTATAAATAACTCGGCTATACTATATAACTCGGTAGACTAGCTTTATAAATAAAGGATAATAGCTAAAAGCTCCTTATTATAAATAATATAATTATATTCTATAGGTAAAAGCTTATACGAAAAGTATATAATAGGCTATAGGATAGTATCCTAGCCGTATTAAAAAAAATAGCTACCCGCGGCCTTACTAGAATAGTCGGTCTTAACGATTATACGGTAGTTAGGATCCTACTAGGCGAGGATAGAATAGGAGATAAATATAAGCTTAAGCTAATTAAAAGTATATTAATAATTATTAGACTAAAAAAAGGGGACGTTTTATCGTATTAAGCGAACTAGGGGAGCGGTAATATTAGTAAACCAGGGAATAAAATTATAGTAAAAGTTAATAAAGCTAAAAAAGCTATAAACGCTATAAATACGTATAAGTACCTCCTAATCGCGGATTATAGAAATCTTCTCCGGGTTAGGACGTATTTTACGCCTAGTATAAATAATAAATCCTAAGTACTTAACTTCGTAAATAGTAAAATCGTACTTCTTAAGGTCGAGATAAAGCCTAGCTATATAGAATTAACCTAGTATAATTCGAACTTTATACTAATAATCCGCCTAAGAGCCTCCCGAATAGATTAGAATATTATTAAAGTACGTAATCGTAAAATCGCTAAATAAGGATCCTAGGGTAGTATTAATATAATATTAAAAAGTAGCGGGTACTCCTATAAGCCTAAAAGGATAAATAAGGTATTCGAATAAACTAAACCGAGTACGAAAAATAATAAGATACTTATTACTAAGTATAATACGAATCTTATAAAAGGCCGCGTATATATCTAATTTAGTAAATTAATATATTAAGGAAAGACTATAAAGTATCTCCTTAATAAGTAGAAGAGGATACTAGTCCTACTAAATAACCTTATTAAGAATATAATAATCGATATAAAAGCGCTAACTACCGCTAGGTTTCTTAGCTAAAAGGATAAGGGTAATAGCCGAAGATAAACTAGCCTAAATTTAACCCTTATTTATTAAGTTAATAATCTACTTATAAACCTTTAATAAATAATTATAAGGTATATTATAAAAAGGCCCCTAAGGGAGATTAGGACTAGAACTATTAGGATTAGGCTAAAGACGAATATAATAATTATAATTACCCCGGTAAGGAGGAAGTATATTAACTTTATCCTTATCGAAAAGGTCCTAGAAGTCGGTAACCTCGGAAGGAAATAAAGGACTAAACGTAATAAACAAGGATATACCCTAGGTAATTATAGAGGAGATATCCTATAAATTAATAATAAGAAATTAATAACTAGAAGGTTACTTAGTTTTACGCTAGAGTAAGGTAGTATACGTAGAGCCTAGGATAATAACTATTAGGTAAAAAGAGTAATACTACTTAGAGTACTTAATAATAAGGTCTCCGGTAGAATAAATAATAAAATAATACTAGCTAGTATATAGGGATATATTATAACGTATAAGCTATAAAGTCCCTAGGATAAAGGATTAGGTAAGACTAGGAATAATATATACGATAATAGGTATATACTAATTATTAATATCGGCGATAAAACGAATAATATAATAGATAAGGGATAAGGCCTTAAATAATACTTAATATTAATAGCTAATATAAATAACTATCCGAATAGAACGCGCTTATATAAGGGGAATATATTATAATTAATAATATTATACTATTACTTTACTTATAGTAGTATAGTAGTTATAGTTATTATCCGCCTATATATCGATAAACTAGATAGAATTTATAAAAATAGGAAAGAGTAGAAGAGTAGAATCTATATAACCTTCGATCTTACGAAACTTAAAAACTAGGTTATTTTTAATAAAGGCGATACGCTTACCCGCCCCCTATAGGAGACTTACTAAGGGGGCGGCTTATTTCCCTACTCGTTAATATTATCTAAAATACTATTAGGGGTCTAACTCTATATAGAACGTATAAAAGTAAAGGGATAACTATACTATATAAGGAGGAGGTTATACGTATATAAGTAATAGCCTAAGCGGCTATATTAGAGATATATACTATTAGTATAACGTTTCTCGATAATATTAACGCTAACCTATAATACGCGCTAGTTAGAAAATAATCCCTATTAATAGGTATTAGATCGAGGAGGTATAATTAAGGTTTTATTAACCCCTATTATAAGGGTATTATTATCCGGGGCTAAAGCTAGTAAAAGGGGTAGATAATAATAAGTATTAATACGAAAGGACTTAATATCTATAACGATTTTACGAATACGCTAAACGGTAGCCTAGAAGTTATCGAAAAGTATACTATAACTAATATAATAATTACGAAGGTTAGGGGAGAACGAGTACTAGAGACGTAAGACCTTTACTTTATTATTCTATATAGAGCCGCCTAAGAGGGTTAACTTAGCCTTAAAGCGGACTAAGAAATCTAAAAAGGGTTCCTTAGAATACTACTTAAGGTACTCGAGCTTAACTATAATAGTTTAGCGATAATAAGGGTCTAGAAATATAGTACTAAGGTAATATAAAAAACGGTCGGGGTTATAAGCTATAACCGTACTATCCTCGAAATAAGGGGCTACCTTAGCCTAGATAAATAGTAAGAGGTTCTAGTAAATAAAAACCTACTAATTATAGTTATTACTAATAAAGTCGTAGTCGGCTTATAATTTATAGGAAATTAAGGCGTATTATACGGGGAAAACGTTTTTATTTTTATTAAAAAGTAAGCCGGTAGGTAATAACTTACGGCGGCTAAGCTAGAGCTCCTATAACTAGGCGTTCTACGTAATTAGCGTCTACTACTAGGCTAGGATTATAAACTATAGCTCTATAATACGGGTATTTATATCCGGTATAAGCGGTATACCCCCTCCTTATTACGATATAAAGGCCTTTATAGGGGTATTTATTAGCTAAAAGAAAGTTTAATACTAATTAAATATTAAGGGATAGGCCCTAGTACGACTATATAAAGCGTCCGAAATAAGATTAATTAGTATATAGAAGGTAAGAAGGAGGAGGCTATCCGTACGCGCCTTATAGGCGGTAATAAGTTATCCTATAGTATCCTATAGCTAGTCCGGGTAAAGCCCGAACTATAATAAAAGAATATAATATATACTATACTCTATAAATAGTAAATAGCGGAATAATATAGAGTAAATATTAACTTTAATTTAAATATAATTACTAATTAATCTTTTAAGCTATACTTCTAATAAAAATCTTTTTATAAAAAATATACGAAGTTAATATTAATAGACGTTTAGAAACTAAATATATACTTAATATCTTTTATGCCTAGAAATATCTTTTAAAAATAAATATATATTTAAAATAAGTAGATATTAAGTACTTAATATATAATAGCCTATATAATATATAACTAGTAGATATTTCGTATATATTCTTATATTTACTAGTTATATTATCTATTCGGCTTCTAATAGCTAAATTTTAAGAATAGTAAATAAGTATTTAAAAAACGTTATTCTATCTAACTATTATACTAACTCGGGATACTATAGTTAATTATTAGACTTATATACTACTATAATAAGTATTTTTATATAAATAGTATATATACTATCTTAGAGCTTATTTCTATATTATATAATATAATTAGCTATTTAGTCCGAAGAATATATATACGTATCTAGTTAATACTTGTCTAATAGGTGTATTCCTATAAGATATCTATTACCCCCTATATCTAGCGTACCCCCGGGGGTAGCTAGGTATATATGTATGTATGTTCGTAGATGTTGATAACTGAAAAGGCACGTCGTTAATCACGTTATATAAACGTATGTACTAGTAATACATGCACTCATATCCGTAGAACAGCGTCACATCACAGCAACGAACAACAAGCTCCGGTAGTCCGTTGCTTGTTCCCTTTTCTTCATTTGGGATCTTGCACCGTAACCGGCCTGCCGTCGGTTCCCAATCTGGGAGAGAGTGTGTGTCAGGGGGGAGAGGGGGTTCAAAGAGGAGGGGTGTGGGCAAGGTCCCCGGCAAGAACAGATTCGCTACCGCTTTCATGCACGTAATCTATATGTACTGCAGCATGCAGAGTGAAGCGGGTAGATGCCCGGCCGGTAGGTAGGTAGGTAGGTAGGTAGGTACAGCTAGGCGGTCAGCACACAGACACACCTCGTCGGCATCGGGCAGGGGGAACCGTTGAGGGTTTTAAGCTCTGGACCAAGGTTATTACTACAATCCATTCTGCGATTTGCCACGCAGGGTGTTAGTGTGAGAGCAGACTGTGAAATATCCGTCTCTGGAAAGGTAGACATGTGCATATTTTCATGCAAGATGGATTAATGTATCAGAGGTTTGAGATAGTGAAGAGATGTATCCGTTTATACAGATATGTAGGCGATGACATTCAACTGATAGAATGCCAACTGACATAGGAGATGCATAGTACGGATAGAGATGATATGAAGACGTACGGATACACATGTATGTATGTATGTATCCGTATCCGTATGTACATTGTATGTATGTATTCACAGTAATAAGGGACGGGAGAATCCGACCCCGACGTCCTTAGTACTCTAGC
Organism: Ophiocordyceps camponoti-leonardi (nom. inval.); assembly: GCA_003339455.1. Classification (NCBI taxonomy): domain Eukaryota; kingdom Fungi; phylum Ascomycota; class Sordariomycetes; order Hypocreales; family Ophiocordycipitaceae; genus Ophiocordyceps; species Ophiocordyceps camponoti-leonardi. The sequence goes on from PDHP01000004.1 coordinate 305,810, forward strand.
TTTCTCATATATATGTATGTATGTAATGTATGTCTAAAGATCCTAAATGATAAGAAGAGAGCTTTCCAGAAACTCGAAGTCATCTATCCAAACATACCTATACCACAAGTAACACACTCACCAGAATCCAGGCAATAGAGTTTCTGCCCAATCACCCAAGCAACGAAAAGGGGCCGGCGTCGGCGTACCCAGAACCCATCCGCTGAATCGGCGTAGAGGGCGGGCGGGAAAAGACGAGGGGAACTGAAATAAGCTACACCGGGAGGATCAAGACCTGAAGCATAGGCTAAGAGTAACGTGTAGTTCGTCATAGAGTACGGAGTATCCGTCTACGGATAATAGTAGTATTCCTATGTATAATTACTTGATTCCTAGCGAATATGTTGAAATTCTATCTGTCTAGGTATATGGTGCAGTCGTCCCTTTGGATCGCCGTCGGTCCGTCACCGATCGACAGCGGACATGGTTCACCTATAATAAGCGGGAGAGAGGGGATCCGCCACGTGTTGCTGACGATGTTTTTCCCTCCCCTTTCTTTCTTTATTGCTTTCTTTTCCCTGAAGTTTCTTCTGTCTTTCGTTGATTTTTTTTGCTTCTGTTTTGTGTTGCTTTTTTACTTCCCTTCCCCTTCTTATGATGTCTCTATCCATCCTCCGCACTAGAACGGATAACGAGGAAAAAGAGGCGATGAGAATATATCCGTATATCACATCAAAATTCTTAATGGATAACAGGGTAAAGCAACGAAAGAGACCCATTCCTTGCTTCTTCTCACTTTTGCTTACGATTTCCTTTTCCGTCTTAACCCTCGTCATCGCATTCGATCGACAGCAAAGCCGTAGGTATCTGCCAACTAACAACGACATAAAAACAAGAGACAGGCTGCAACGGCAAAAATAAAACGGCGGGGGGAACAGAGACGTGACGGTAAAAGATTCAGCCTTTTCCTTCTCTCCGTCCCTTCTCTCTATTCGTAGAGAAAAAGGAAAGAAAGGGAAAAAGGTGGATGAAGCCCCTATCGCCGAGGTTGCATTTCCACCCCCCCCCCCCCTTTTCCCACCCCAGACTTGTAAGCCACCACCACCACCACCACCACCACCTCTCGTCCGCAGATGTGTATCCGTACATATGAAGGTACGGACATGCATGCACATACATCTATCCATTCATCCATTCACAGACGCAGACATAGAGAGAGAGAGAAAGAGAGAGAGGCAGGAAAAGAAAATTCACCCGTCCTTGACAGCCTCAATCAAGTGATACTCCCAAAACGTACCCAACTCAAGACACTCCTCAACGCACGCCTCCTCCTCCCACCACCACCTCTCGGCCGTCACGTACTCCCCCCAGACCTCGCGCCAGAGCATGCGACCGACCAGGCTCCTCAGCTCGGCCTTGACCTTGCGCTCGGCATGCATCCTCTCGATGGCCGGGTCCGGATCCTTGGCCAGCCTCCTCACGCTCTCCGCCGTCGCGTAGAACTTGGCCGTCGTCAGCGTGCTCCCCGGCGCCCGGAGGGACTCCTCCCCCAGCCACTGCGGCAGCTGCGCCGTCGGCCGCGAACACCGTCCCTGCTTCTCCAGGTTGGCTATCAGGTGCTCCTCCAGCCAGGAGCGCATCCGTCTGCCCAGCGTCTCGGCGCAGGGTAAAGGGTCGATGAGCCTCAGGCTCAGCGTCCCGTTGGGCTTGAGGCAGGCCCTCACGCTCTTGATCAGCCCGCGCAGCTCCTGCGACGAGCACAGCGACGGCAGCGACACCGCGTACACCGCCTCGAACAGCTGCGGCGGGATGGGAAAGGCCGAAGGCGCCATGTCCGTCGCCTTGAGAGACTGCACGTTTTGTAGCGCGTCGTGCGGCAGAGGCTTGTCCGACAGGTGGAGGATGCGCTTGTTGTGGTAGAGCCCGGCGAGGTACGAGGCCGAAGCTGTGCTCTCTCTCGGTCAGCGTCCATCAACAACATCTCTTCTGCTTCACCTCTTCTTTGTCTACCCTCGAGTTTAATATCAGAAAAGAAAATAACTCACCCTTCGACTCGTAAAGCGCGAGGATGTTCTGCACATTGGCCGGATCGAGTCTCGACCTCCTCTTCCCCCCGCCGCTACCGCTCCGAGGCGTCGGCACGTCGAGGTGAAGCAGGACGGAGAACATCCATCGTAACCGGTCGACCTCGAGCTGGTTGAAGTCCTGCTGCTGCGCCTGCTGCTGCTGCGGCGGCAGCTCCTCGCTCGCCGCCGTGAGCTCCTTGAGTTTGGCGAGGGCGACGGTCGGCGGCGCGGTGGCCATCGAGTTGATCTCTTGTATGAAGGCGTCCCTGTCGGAGGGCGTCCAGAAATGGCGGATTTCGCTCGCCATGGAGGAAGCCGACTCCCTCGACATGATGCTTCTGCTTCTGCTTCTGCTCCTCCTCGTGCTATTCCTTCTGCTGCTGCTGCTGGTGGTGGTGCTGTTCCACCTGCTATCGCTGCTGCTGATGATGACTTGGGGCTCGGGCTCGGGCTCGGGCTCAGCCGGCGCGGAGCCCCATTGATGTGATGATGAGCAAGGACGGGCCTTGTCAGCTAGAGGATAACACGGCGGCGAGGCCGGCAAGTCCGGATGCTGCCGGTGCGAGCTGTTTCGTCGTCGTCGTCGTTGCTGCTGTTCTTGTCGTCGTCCTTCGTCGGCGATAGAGCCAACGACGGGAGAGGCGCACTCGACCGTCGGCGACCGGGGAGGCGTCAAGGGCTCGGCGAAGACGCTTCGGGCGGGACTTCGGCGATCGAAGAAGCGAGATGAGGAGGTGCTGGTAGCTGGCGAGCTGATGATGCGCGCGAATCGGCTTCGCGTGCTTTCGCTGCTCGTGTCTTTGGAGGAGTATCGAAAAGGGAGAAAGAAGCAAGAAGAAAAGCGTCAACGAAAAGGGGAGGGAAGAGGCTTTGAGAGTTGGATGGATGGATGGATGAATATGGTGGTTGGGAGTAGGTAGGTAGGTAGGTAGGTGAAAAACTATCTAGAGCCCAGACGGGAATGGTGTGTTTTTTTTTCCTTTTCCTTTTTCACTCCCTTCTTTTTTTTTTTTAGTCTTTCCTTTTTCATTCATCCAGCCGTTGATGACGATGCTTCATCATCATTCATCATGCTAACAGGTAGTATCTAATAGGGATCATGGAAGGGAGTATTCAAGGAAGGATGGTAGAAGGATAGGTAGGTAGGTAGGGAAAAAAGAGAAACACCACTAACCATGACGTACGTCCTTGGACGACACCACCATCACACTCTTCTCCTTCTCCTTCTCCTTAGCCTCCTCCTCCTCCTCCTCCGGCACAGCCTTGCCATCGGCCACCACGGCCGAGACGGAACTGCGGGCGCTGACGGTCGAGGCAAACGCCGACGCCGGCGACGGCAGCGGAGAAGACGGCTGCTGTTTCGAGTTGGTGGCTCCGACCCCTCCCCCTCCACCTCCCCCTCTGCTGCCCTGCTGCTGTTGCTGCTGCTTCAGACCCCTCGCTCTGAAACGTGCAAAGGCAGACTCGGCTTTTAACGATGAGCGGGAGCTCGTCGTCGTCGTCGAGGAGGAGAGGGAGGCTCGTCCGCCGACGCCGCCGCCGTTGCTGCTTTCGACGAGGTCCCTTCTGGCTCTGCGCTCGCCGACCAGCTCGCGGCCTGGATCGGTCCAGACGACGTCCCACATCACATCGGGAGGGGAGGCTTCTGTTTCGGCGTCTCGGTGTTGGTGTCGGGAGGGAGGGAAGGGAGGCGGGGCGGGGCGGGGCGGGACAGGGCGGTCGGAGCGGGGCCGGCGACCGGGGTGAAGAGGGTCCGGGGAAGGGGGGGGTGGTTGTTTTCCTCTGGGGACGGGGGAAAGAAGTGCTGGTTTTGCAAGAGGTATATGAGTATCCGTAGTAAGGTAAGTGATAAAGGATTGAAAGACGGTGACGGACGGACGGGAAGAGTGAAGAGTGAAAAGTAAGAAGAAAAGAAGGAGAAGAGATGACGGAGTAGGGAGTATCGTTTCGTCTACCTATCTGTCTGTCTACCTATCTGTCTGTCTGTCTGTCTGTCTGTCTGTCTGTCTGTCTATCACCCTGCCTGCCTGCTCACCTGTCTGTCTGTCTTGCTTGTCCTTGTCCATCTCCATCTCCAGGTCTGTCTGTCTCTCTCTCTGTACGCGTATCTGTGTCTCTCTCTGTGTGTCTCTCCCTCTCCTCCCCCTCGTTGTACATAGGGCTCGGTGTAAGCGGGCAATACGAGGAACCGTCGGCTCAAGCCATGCGGCGGGCCGGGAGATGAACCAAGGCGGCGCCTCGTGGGCCTCCTTTCTTTTCTTTCTTTCGTTCTCTCTTTCGTTCTTTCTTTAGACCGGGGGAGAACGGCAAGGAGGAAGAGTCGGCTCGGCCGTAGCGAGGGCCGCCATCCCCTGGTTTGATGTCTCAGTGTTCTTCCTTCGATTTTATTTGATGGGGGGGGGGGGGGGACATGGGATGGGAATATATGTGAGTATATCCTGTCACTGTCAATGAGAGGAGTAACACCCATGTAGATATGTACGGATATTGATGGCACTCAGTGTGGCAGTGGGAGAATGAGTGTCTTGTCTATCCGTATTCCCCCTCTTTTCCCTCTCTTTCTTCCACCCTGTTCTTTCGTAGGATGAGGATGATGATGATTGATGATGGTGTTGGTGTGTAAGCTCTCTCCTCTCTCTTCCTCTCTTCCTCTCTCTCTCTCTCCTGATCTCCCTCTCTCCTGATGCCTACTGAGATACGCCGTCCGGATTACGGATTACATGGCGAGAAATATGCAGCTACCCGTTGCGAGGCTGCATGTTTGTCCATGTCTATCTCTTCCTTTCTTTTCTTCCTCTGTCTCTTCTTTTTTTTTTCTTTCTTTTTCAGTCGTTCGTTATAGGGTGAAGATGGGTTTATATATAGTCTAACCTGCTTCTCCTGCTATTCTATTTCTTCCCACGGCTATACTGTTCGTGATATCAGGTTTTCACTCTGGATCTAGATCTTCTTTTCCACTTTCTCTTTTCAACTGTATGTATGTCAGTACTCCGTAAGTACGTACAATAACAGAGGATGAATTCTCTTACCAACCCCTGTACATCGTGACACCAAGCATCTCACCAAAGAGCCATCCAGAGTCGTACTCATCTTCGGCTCGATTACATTGCCCTCACTTACACACACTCCCACTCCCACTCTCACCCCTGAGGAGACGCCACTTAGACGAGGTTTTTCTTTCTTTCGCTCTTCTCATCCGGTCAACAAGGGGATAGATACCTCGATTCTAGACCCCGTTCCTTGTCACTCACCTCCCCCCCCCCCATCAAGACATCGATCATATCCCTCTGCCTCTTCTTCCCTCTGTATTCTGTCCTTCCTCTTCTTCTTTGTTGTCTTTGTGTTTCCTCTCCTTCTCCCACTTGTCAACAAACTCGCCACCTTCTTCTTGGCGTAGAAAGACAAGAAAGGGGAGGGAAAAGGTGTCAAAAAGAAGAATCCTTCACAAATCATGGCTCAAGCCGAATTCCAACAGCAGAACCCTTCCGTCCCTTCGAGAATCCCGCCTCGAAGGTCCAAGATCTTTGGCTTCCGTGACTTCTTCGACTATGTCGATCGTCGTCTTACCACTTCACGCTTCGGGAGGCTTTTCCGCCTTTCTGGGACGGGTCATGTATGTGTTCCTTGCCTGGACCTTTCTTTCATATGGCACATGTCTTTTCTCTGGAGAGAGGGAGAGAATATAGCTTCATCTTTCTAACTAACTAACTACTCACTCATACCTCCCTCTCCTTTTCTTCAGCCGAATGAGATTCACGACGCAACCTTTATACGCGAGTTTCGCGCTGGTCTAACCACCTTCACCACCATGGCCTACATCATCGCCGTCAACGTCCGTTTCCCCCCCTTTCTCCCTTCCCCTTCTCTCTCCCTGGGGAAAAGAAGATGAGGTTAACGATAGCTTCCTCTCATCTCAAAACACAGGCTTCACTCCTTTCTCAGACAGGCGGAACGTGCGTCTGCGATCAAAGGCCTCATGCCCTGTGTGATACCGATCCAGACTTTAGGGCTTGCAAAGAAGGTTGTTGTCTCCCCCATTTTCCCTTCAGAAATGCCCTGTTCCTCCATGCTTTTTTTTTTTTTTGTCTTCTTCTTCTCCTTCTCTGTAACTGACGTCTTCGTAAATGTCAGAGGTGAGACGAGACTTGATCACGGCCACGGCGGCCATTGCCGGTATGGCTTCCATCGTCTTCGGGGCCTTGACGAACCTCCCCGTCGCTCTGGCGTGCGTCTCTTCCCCTTTCTCTTCTTTCTCCTCCTCCTCCTCCTCTCAATACTGAGGTACACAAATAGCCCCGGCATGGGCCTCAACGCCTACTTCGCCTTCCAAGCCGTCGGCGTAAACGGAAGCGGCAACATCTCCTACCGAACCGCCCTCACCGCCGTCTTCCTCGAAGGCATCATCTTCATCATCCTAGCCCTAACCGGTCTCCGCCAGTGGCTCGTCCGCCTCATCCCCGCCACCATCAAGACGGCCACCGGCGTGGGCATAGGCCTCTTCCTCACGGAGATTGGCCTCTCCTACTCCGTCGGCATCGGCGCCATTACGGGAGGCGGTCGTTCTACGCCTTTGGCTCTGGGCGGGTGTCCGCTTGAGCTCGTTGATCCTGTGTCTGGTATGTGTCAGTCTGGGTTGATGACGAGTCCTAAGATGTGGATCGGTGTCGTCTGTGGCGGCATCGTCACTTCTTTTCTCATGGCTTTCCGGGTAAAATATGCCTTTGTCATTGGCATCGCCATCGTCTCCATTCTATCCTGGCCGTGAGTCTTCTCATCATCAACCCCCCCTACTATCCCCAGCTATCATCCCCATCCTTCTCCCCCTGAGTTGACACACACACTCTCTCTCTCTCTTCAGCCGCCACACCTCCATCTCCTACTTCCCAGACACAGACGAGGGAAAAGCCCGCTTCGACTTCTTCCAGCAAGTCGTCGCCTGGCATCCCATCCGACACGTAGCCAACAGCCTAGACTGGTCCTTCAAAGGCGGAGCCTCCCACTTCGCCCTCTCCCTCTTCACCTTCCTCTACGTCGACATCATCGACGCCACCGCAACGCTCTACTCCATGGCTCGCTTCTGCGGCGTCGCCGATCGTCGCGACGGCGACTTCCCTCGCTCCACCATAGCCTACTGCACCGACGCCGCCTTCATCTCCATCGGTGCCCTTCTCGGCTCTTCGCCCGTCACCGTCTTCATCGAGAGCGGCGCCGGTATCGCCGAGGGAGGTCGGACGGGGCTCACCGCCATCGTTGCTGGCTTCTGCTTCATCGCCTCCGTCTTCTTCGCTCCCATATTCGCCTCTATCCCGCCATGGGCTACGGGCTGCACCTTGGTCTTGGTGAGTACAGCACATATATGTATATATATATATATATATATATATATATATATACTACTGCCCAGATAGCATCGACCTAATCTTCCCCGGTTCAAGGTCGGTTGCATGATGATGCGTCAAATCAGCCTCATCAACTGGCACTACTTCGGCGACGTCCTCCCCTCCTTCGTCGTCATCGCCTTCATCCCCTTCAGCTACAGCGTAGCCTACGGTCTCATCGCGTACGTCTCTCTTCAACCATTTTACTTTCCTACCTCTGTTTTCCCCTCCATAACTCTCAGGCTGATGCTCGACCCTTCAAAGCGGCCTCTTCGTCTACGCCGTCCTCAACGGCCTCGTCGGTCTCGTCGTCCTCATCACCGGCGGCCGCATCGAACCGCGCGAATACGAGCTCAAGGAATACTGGACCTGGAAGGGCGTCGGACGTCCCCCATGGTTCGTCAGGGCCATCGACGCCCATCGAAGACGGAGGGACGCCGTCCGTGAGCTCGAGACTGACGACGGCCGTGACTCCCGTGCCGATTCGGCTGCCAAGGAGTATCCCGTAGCTGCTTCCTGAATGATGTTCTGCAATCGTGAGAGAGAAAGGGGACGAATCTGAGCGAGAAACCAGACGACCGCGCGACTCGCATGGAAAGATAGTACACAAAAGGAACGCATATAAGCCAACGGTGTTAAGGGAGGAGGGAAAAAAAAACGTGTAGAGAAAACAGACGCTTGGATAGTAGTTAGACTAGCTCACCCGCACGCCTCGTCAATATGACTTGCTGCTTCAACTCATCCCTCTATTCTCTTTCGTTGCCAACATCTCTCTGTCCTTCAACTTACTAGTACTCAACAGCCCAATAATGAGGTAGTTCGCAGTAGTAGAAGCTTCACTTTCTGCTCATCGCCTTCTACGCCTTCTTCCGCTCCAAGCTCCTATCCACCCACTTATCAACAGCCTCCTCCCCTCCCTCCTTCATCTTTGCCCTCACAACATCCTTGAGGACCTCGCCAGTGAAAGCCACAAAGTTATGACGACGCAGCGCATTCTCAAACATCCAGTCCCGCCGTTTGCGCTCCTCCCGCTCCAGCAGCTCCACGTCGCCAAAGTCGCGCGCCCGGATCCTCAGATCGCGACACATCACCAGCAGGTTGAACCGAATCTCCGTCTCGGCGTAGCGGCCGATGCGGCTTTGCAGCACACCAACCACTCGTTCCGGGAAGGACTCGACCGTGCAGGGGCCGTGTGAGATGGGCGCCGGCTGCAGCCCGTCGAGCTCGTACAGAGTGCCGTTGACGGGCAGGTAGGCGATGAAGTGGAACGCGTCCTCGGCCTCGCCCGTCTTCTGCGTCTCGTCCACGAACGGGCTACTGCGAGCGAAGCCATTGTGCACGTCGCGGATCAAGTCCGAGTTGCTGAGGGCCTCACCACGAAACTCGGGAGGCAGCGGCATCGTGAATTCGCGAAAGTCCGACATGCTCGAGCCGATTTCGACGTCCTCTGTCTTGTTCATGATGAGGCTCAGCAGAGCTTGCGTGGCGCAAGCGTTCTGGATCGTCTGCGCCGCGAAAAACAGCTTCTCCGACGCGGCATGGTCGAAGCTGCCGTCGAGGGGCCCATCGGCTGTGGCGTAAGGCCGGTCGGTAGGGTACTTGAAGAGGAAGATGACGCCGTACACGGGCTGAAGGCTCGCCAGCTCTGACGGTTCCAGCGTCAGAAGCTCTTCGAACTGCACGCCTTTGACTCCGAGATTCTCCACCAGCGAGGTGAAGACGCCCTAAAGGTGCATGGGGGTTGTTAGCGAGTGGCTTCCTTTCTTTCGGTGGCGAAGGGGACGCACCGCATCGGACTCGACTGCATTGATCGTTAGCGATAGGTCGTTCTCTGTAGCTGACGAGAAGACGTACTTGTGTTCCAGCCACCGCTCATGGCCGCGGCTCAACCACTGGTTCTGCTTGTACTAGACTTTGTCTGATTTCATGCGATGTTTCGACTCGAGACGAGGCTGGCTGACGTTGCTGCCGATGCTGCTGATGCTGGCGAGGATGAAATGGAGTGGAATAGATACAATCTGGATGGGAAGCTTCAGCCGGTCGACTGCTGCTGACGGCGACGCAAAGCCACCTACCCTAGACCACCAACCACCCATCCATGGTTCATCTTTCACCCCTGAACCCTGGGCCCTGACTGAAGGCATCGTCCTCTGCCGTCTATCGCTCTCTGATGCCACAGTATCTTATGAACTGCTTCTCGTTACACATACATACAGACCTGTCCGGTCATTCGTTCGTAGTAAATAGGTACACACATGTCGCGCCTCCGAGGCTTGCTTCTCAGGTCCATGACTCTATGCCACTCGCTCGCTTTTCTCTTCATGTCCAAATCCCTCCCTTCCGTTTCTCACCTTTACCTTTTATCCGTTCTTCGCTCCGAATCCCACAGTCGTTGCCAGTGTGCCTAAAGCGCAATCACTCCCTCCCTGTTCGCCTCGTGCCTCAAGTCGTCCCGTGCGACTTCCTGCCCGCCGTCCTCGCCCTCCCGCTCCGCCTGACGAGGATTCTCCATCTCCCCGATCATAGTCTCGTGGCTGGCCGGCTCATCTCCCGCGCCCGCTTCGGTAGTCGCTGTAGCCTCCGCCGCCTCTCTCCGCCGTGTCTCCTCCGCTCGTGCTTCTGCCTCGAGATTGGCAATGTGCCGCTCCGCGACGCCGGGCGCCAGACTGGCGAGGAACAAGAGTCCGGCGCGCTCCAGCCGTCTGAATTGCCCGTAGAGCCAACCCGGTCGGGCGTCGTGCTCGGCCATCAGCCTGGCCGCCATCTGCTCGGGACCCGAGTCACCCTCCCGACCGGCTCGTCCTGCGCCGTCCTCGCCAGCCGCTCTACCGAGTCGAGGCTGCTCGAGAGCTGGGAGGAGGTTCTCTAGGTGTCTGCCGATCGGCCTCCACGCGTTCTCCGCCATCCCGTTGAGGAATCCCGTACTCATCACGAAGACGAAGACGGCCAGGCTGATGATGGTGAGCCATCTCGACCAGCTCGAGCTGGGAGACGTAAAAAACCAGACGAAAAGTCCCAGACGAAATATCAGCCAGATGTGGGGCCATAGCTGCATCAGTAAAGGGGGCAGAGCCGCCGCGGCTGGGTTGTTGGGATGAACTGGAGGCTCGGGATGCTGCGCCTGTGCCGCGCCTGCTGCCGCTTCCTCCTCCCCGTTTCGAGGCTGTGACCTCTGATCCTCCTGCGGCGTCCCGAGACTCTGTGGAGTGTGCACCGCCGCGGTCGACGACTGGACCGAGTGATTCCTCAGCCGGGGTAAACCTGTCGGCGGTTCGAATCTCGGCAGATGATATGCCTCAGCGGCAGCCGCGTTGAGCAGAAGAGCACGTGGTCCCTCGGGCGAGGACACGAGGTAGATCTGTGGCTGGACCGTCGTCATATGGCCGCCGGCATCTGGGGTACCGCGGCCGCTACCGGCCAGCGAGCCGCCAGCCGGGATAATGGGTGTGGTCACTCCAGGCTGGCTGAAGGGCCGGCCGTGCAGCCCAGGTCCCGAAGCGGTCCGCTGCAGGGCGTTAGCCATGCCCATGGTCATGGCCGCCTGGCCGGGATCCGCGTTGCGAGCCATGTTTTGCCCGTCGGGCGCTGGAAGCCCCCCAACGGTGACGCGAGCGACCCTGACAACGTTATCGACGTAATATACTTCGCCGTTTGGCCCGATAGTTTCGTAATGAACAGAATGCGTGGAACCAGGGCTGACTCGGCCGCTGCTTGCTTCGGAGCCATTGCGGTCCCCAAGGCCGCGCATCCCTATCTGGGCCCTACCCCTTTGACCCTGGTTGACCAGGGTTCTGAAAATGGCCTCGCGCGGCAGCTGCGTGGCGTCTCGCTGAACCTGGTTCATCCAGTTGGTCATGGTCTGGTGCTGCTGCTGAAATGTCTGCGTCGCCGGTGCGGCGGCGGATTGCGCAGGTGGTGCCGGGGAGGGCATGCGTGGCTGGGACATGGGATGAGGCGACGTGTGGAAGGGCGTCCTCCTGGACATGGTCGGCGGATGCACAGGCCTAAACGTAGGATGCAAGGAGCGCGGCGGGAGCGCGGCTGCGGTAGCGGCCGCAGCCGGGCTTGGGCCTCGGTCAGCGTTCGAGGAGGGACGATTGTCTATTACATCCCTAATGACGAGATGTATGGTCTGTCGTTCCAACGTTCGAAGCTACAGAAGCAAGTCAGCAAGCGTCGTCGACGAGAAGAAGTACTTCCACTCACGGCATCGGCACCAAATATATCAAGCAGACTGTCTGACTCGCGCAAGAGGGCCCGACCGCGATGAATCAGGCGCTGGTTCTCGTCGGTGGGACGCAGAGGCAGCGTTTGTCTGATCTTGTCCTTGAGCCGCTTGATGGTAGTCGTAGCAGGCAAGTCGGGAAAAAGTAGCGGTCGATTGACGCCAACGGAGGGCGAGACGACCTGCAGGTTAACGACGAGCTGCTCGGGAGCGTGCGAGACAGAAGGCTCAGACGTGGTTGCCATGTTGACGATTTAGAAAAAGAGTGAAAAGGAAGGAGAAGACGACGATGCCGGCCGCGAGATCTATGGCCAAGACGACGGGTAGGGCGTGAGATTGCAGGTCATGTCAGACAAGAAGTAGCACCGGCCACGCCGGCCAAGGCAGCGAATGGAGGCCCTTGAGGGGGAAAAAAGTCGCTGCAGGTCGATGAGAGCACAAGGCGAGGCTTGCGACCGGCGAGGCGAGCGGTGAGAGAAAGAAAGAAAAAACGTAGGGCGAAGGAGGGGATGGAAGAGAAGAGTCGTTTCCGAGGTTCGCTTCCTCTCTCGCTCTCGTTCTCTCTCTCTCTCTGTTCTTCCACGTTGGCTTTGAGACGACCAGGGAGGTACGTATCCCGCTTCTGAGTCGTCGACAATGGAGGCGGACCTTGGCCCACAGTCCGAAGAGTTGGTTCATCGGCACGGAAAAACTTCTGGCGCCGGTTTTCTTTATCACGAAGAGAAATTGAAGCGACGAATGAGAGGCCGCTGGTTGGTTGCTGAGACTCGCTGAGCGAGGTCCATTCTGTAACAAAGCCGCCATCTATGTAGGTAATACGTAAGAGTACGTACGGATATGTGAGATGCGCTCACATGCATACTTACATAGTGCGTATGTTTGCATAGCTCTTTGAGAGACTGCTGAGCACGAACGACATGCACACCCATAACGAGCTTGAGCCCTTGACTTGTCTCTTCACTTCACACTCCACGTGCCCGTTTATTACAGCGACAGCCGCTACTGCGGCAAATAGTTCCACCGTGCCGGATCGTGCTCTCATCCTTATCTTATCTACCACCATAAAGAGTTGCTCGGCTCCGCAACTTCGTCCGTGAGTTATTGGACTGACAGACCTACGACACCGATTCTCAGCCTCATCTCATGATCACACAATGAACGTCATTGTCGGACCTGGCTTCGCCTCGGTTCTCCGGCGCCGGGCATTCGCCGGCACTCGCAATTCGTGCCCCGGCTGCGCCAACTTCCGCGTCACGGGACGAAGCTATGCCTCCGACACCAGCAACCGGCAGCGCTTCTCTAGACGTCTCCGCGAGGCCCTAGGCCGTACGAAGATTCAATGGTATCGCATCCCAGTCGGCCTTGGCATAGCTTTTCTCGGAATCCTACAAATAAACAAGGTCGTGACGAGGGAAGTAGAGAGCGAGCAGAAGCCACGGTCTAAAGCTCGACCCGAAGGACCATGGTAAGGTTACTGTCCCCGAAAGACCTTCAAACAGTCAGGCTGACAACTCTCGACCGTTAGGCAAGTCCAGGTCATGTCAACTCTGCCGCTCAAAGCTATCTCTAGGCTGTGGGGTCGGTTCAACGAGCTGGACATCCCCTACTATCTGCGAGTACCCGGCTTCAAGCTATATTCGTTTATCTTTGGCGTCAAGTTCGTGCAGAAGTCCTCTTATCTATGGAACTCTATGTGACTGACAATGGATGAAGCCTCGACGAGGTCTCTGAGCCTGACCTCCACGTCTACCCCAACCTGGCCGCCTTCTTCTACCGGACGCTAAAGCCAGGCGTGCGGCCTCTAGACCCAGACACGAACGCTTTACTGTCGCCATCGGACGGCAAGGTGCTTCAGTTCGGACGGATAGAAGGTGGCGACATCGAGCAGGTCAAGGGGATGACGTACAGCATCGACGCGCTGCTGGGTAAGAAAACACCACCGCCGAGCATACAAGACAGCGAGACGACGTCAGCTGCGGATGCGCAGGGCGACGAAGCCATTGTAAAACAAGAGGAGGAGTTTGCTCAGGTCAACGGCATCTCATACACACTGCCCGACCTCCTTTCCGGGGCGAAGAGCACCAAGCGTCGGCAAGCGGTGGCGGATGAGTCGACGGAGGCGTCTCCGCGCGCCGTGTCCGAGGTGCGGGCAGAGCTGGCACTCGGGGAGAAGCCCTGGTATGACGTGGTATCGGCCAACGACACGACAGCGCTGTACTACGCCGTCGTGTACCTGGCGCCCGGTGACTACCACCGCTTCCACTCGCCGACGAACTGGGTGGTCGAGCGGCGGCGGCACTTCCCGGGCGAGCTGTTCAGCGTGTCGCCGTATCTTCAACGGACGCTCCCGGGGCTATTCACCCTCAACGAGCGGGTCGTACTGCTGGGCCGCTGGCGACACGGCTTCTTCAGCTACATACCCGTGGGCGCCACCAACGTCGGCTCGATCCGCATCAACTTCGACCGCGAGCTGCGCACCAACAGCCTGACGACAGACACGGCAGCCGATCAGGCGGCGGCGCAGGCGGCCAATAGGGGAGAGCCGTACCTCGACTTCGTGGAGGCGACGTACGCCGGGGCCAGCACCGTACTGCAAGGTCACGCGTTGCGAAGGGGAGAGGAGATGGGCGGTTTCATGTTGGGCAGCACAATCGTCTTGGTCTTTGAGGCCCCGGCCGCCAACAAGCCTGGTGGGACGGCGGGCTGGGAGTGGTGCGTGGAGAAGGGGCAGAAGGTGAGGATGGGGCAGGCATTGGGGCGTGTTGTCGAGGCGGGGATGCTTTGAGGAAGATGTCATTCCGTATCAATGCCTCCCTCCAGAGGCCCTGTCCAAAGCTAATAAGGTACTAATGGAAGAGGGAAAAGCAAGTAGGGCGTGGTCGGATCGTCGCATTGGCGAGCATCTCTTCGATTTTCCCCCACTCATTCCTACCCGCACCGATATCCAGCCAGTAATTCCCGTCTGCATCCTTGCCCATGATGCAGACCGCGTTCGGTAAAATAAGAGCTTCCGCTCCCATTGACTTCTCTAGTCCTGTGAGGCCGAAATCCACAAACGACGGTTTCCCACGCCTGCTTGAATGTGGAGGATCAGGCCGGTGCCTAACCGCCGTACTACTAGTAGTACGATCCGGAATCGCTGCAGAAAAGTCGGCATCGAAGAAGCCGAGTTTTGTCCAGTTGGAGCATGGGATCGTTAATATACCGGAGTCGCCAAAGGACGGTATTAGCTTAAAGGGCGATACCCTCCATAACTTAGTGAATGCTTCGACCTGGCCGCGACTACTAAGCTCCTTAATACTTTGGCGGATCTGATATGCTATGGAATGAAGCGGTTGTTTCGATAGGTCGGCCGCCTTAAAAAGCACGTCGATTGGCTGCCAGGCATTGCCTAGATATGGACGGCCACTTCCTAAGCTTGTAGTAGTCGATAGAACCTTCTGGAGTGCGATAATATTTCGAAAAGCGATCGTTCGGCTCGACTTCCCTACGGCGGCCTGGGTAACGACGGTGGTGTAAAGGCGCGTCCACCAAGCGCAGAGAATATCGCCTTCGCTTATGAACAAGTCTTCTTTTTTGCCCGCTGGATGATCAGCCTTAAGCTTCAGGAGGGAATCATGTCGGAGGGATGCTATGAACGAGGCGGGGACGCAGATGATCCGTCGCTCGGAGTTGGGAAAGACGATCTGGCGGAGGTTACGAAGCCCATAGCAAAGGAGGTCGAATGACGACATGTGCTGCTTTGAAAGCTTGTGCTCTTCGGTAGGGTGCTTGCCAAGCTCGGCCAAGGGATCATCGCTGACGGGATTCGGAATCTCGTCGTGCCGACCTTGTAGGGCGAGCGTCCAGGCACGGAGGAGGGCAGCGCCGCCCATGCCGTCCATCAGGGCATGCGGCCACTGTACAGAGACCAGGGTTGTATCGCTGAAAGATACGACGCGGAGGCCTAGCTGAGCTTCTTGGCTATCGATATACCCCTGTAGCGACCGAGGGCTATCCGTACTATACGCAAGCGTCACGAACTCGTCCTGCTTGCCCACTACTGCGACTCGAGAGCTTGGCTTAGGCAACTTTTTACCAAGTGGGTGATCCTTGACCCGTATCGTCCTATGATCGATGTGCGAGAACTTGATGGCCGGGCGATGTGCGTCGAACCTGAACGGGATACGTTCCTCCAACTCTCCGCTCTCCTGCCTAGAAGCGTTATTATGAAAACCGTGTAGTAGCAGGCTAGTAGGTAGGTACAAGAGAGTCATCATAGGGCTAGGTAACTAGCACCTGGGGATATACAAGGGATATATGTATGTTGTGAAAGACGAAAGAAAAGAAACGAAAATACCCAACGCTTCTCCGAGCCAAGCAGGTTCTGGATGGATTGGAGGGGGGGAAAGCTCACGTCACGACTTAATCTGGCCCCGAGTCTGCGCCAGCCGTCACGCTCTACCACGGCCCGGAGGCTATCGTGGAGTTTGCCGGGATCGAGCACGTCGTCGAATACGAACATGATTCGTACGATAATGGATCGAGTTAAGGGAGTATTATCGAAGAATCGAAGAGGCACCACCGCCGCCTGGTCAGTTCGAGTCTTGGACGAGTGGCTTTGATATCGGATATGGGGGAAACGGTAATCATATCGCCGGTTTCCTATACTTGCGAGGCCCGACGTGGTCCTTTGAAGTTTTGAGAGCTTGAGCATCTTGTTGCTCGTAATTCGTAAACGACCGTTTTGACTTGTTCGGTCAAGGATATACACATACCTACCTACCTATATACTATATATATACACCTAGATATGGCTGTACCTGACTGACGACGGATATCTCGATTTAGGTACTCACGAGATTCAAAGGAGCGCTACAGATACTGTACCTAGATAGCCCCTGTAACTTGTAAGTGCCCGAGGATCCACTCAACGCCTCCATATTTTGTATAAACGTAAGATCATCGCAGCATGGATCAACGCCATCGTGGCTTCCTTGGAGTTCCGGATAGAAGGCGAATGCGGTATGGATACTTGTTAAAGGGTCTAGAATGAGTGGATTCCTGATCCGGGGGAGTATCCCCGTTATCGTCGAAACGGGTAAGAGTCGTATCGTACCGTACCTTACTAGGTAGTACCTATATGTACGCCCTCGTGCGCTCACCGGTCCGTACGCCCTCGTGCGCTCACCGACCAGACGCACTCACCGGCTGTGGCCTGGCCACAACACATAGTGGCTTGCCGGCATACCATATGTAGGTAGGTACGGATATGCACGTACGGTTCATCTCCTTAAAAGCAGAAAGATCATCTGCTCACGCCTCATTGCTACCTACAGCAGTTCAAACCGCCTCCTCATGTCCGGACATCTATCGACCCATCCCATCATCCATGCCAAAAAAAAAAGACAACGAGAACCAAAGTCTAAGCCTTCTCATCACCAAACACCTTGACACGCTCCTCAACAGGCTGAAACTGCTTCTCAGCAGGCTCGCTCCCCTCAGCCCTCCCACCAAAGACCAGCTGGGCATTCAGCCTCCAAAGCTTAGGAAGGGACCACTCCTCTGCGACCTTGGCGTCGATGAGCGGGTTGTAATGCTGAAGGTTGGCGCCCAGCCCTTCGGCCTCGAGAGCGGTCCACAAAAGCCACTGCTGCATGCCGGCGCTCTGCTCAGCCCAGGCGGGGAACCGGTCAGCGTACGTCGGCAGCTTCTCCTGCATCTTGTTGACGGCCTCGTCGTCTACGAAGAACAGCACCGTCCCCGCCGCAGCCGCGAAGCCCGCCAGCCTCTTCTCCGACGCCGGCCACTTGTCTGCCGGGACCACGCCGCGGAGCGTATCCGTCGTCAGCGCCCAGAGCCGGTCGTGGGCGCTGCCTAGCAGTAGCACCGCCCGCGTGGTTTGGGAGTTGAAGGACGATGGCGTGTGGAGAGTGGTTTCCTGTACTAGGCTCCTGATCCGCGATGGGGCCACCGACAGTTGCTTTGTGAGAGGGTAGATTGTTCGTCGGCTTCGGGCCAGTTGGAGGAGGATATCTGAGGTTGGCTTTTGCGCTGCCATTGTGTTTGTTTTCTTGTGAATTATGAAGAGATATGTCAGAGTATGAGATAGCGTAGAGATAGCGTGAGTTGAGCGTGAGTAGTAGGTAGTAAATAGGTTGAGGTGAGATGTGTGATGAGTTGCCGAAGAAAGTTATCGAAGAAAACGTTGGACGACGCCGAAGGCACCCTACAGTATATATAGCATCTGTATCCGTAATACACATACACAATGCACATACAATTATACGCACAGATATTCACTCGCACGCGAATTCCGAGACTCTCATCAAGCCCTTGCTTACAGACCCGAGTCAATAGTCTCGCGCATTAATAATGACTAGCTGCTCACTCAAAGCTGAACACAAATGACGTGACTATCTGCTATACAGAGAACAGAGAGATTCAGAGGGCCCTCCGTAATATCTCGCTGTTATGGGGTGTAGGCATCAGGGATACGACTCAGGCATGACGCATAGAGGCATAGGGAGGGTCAGACCAGGGGGCTCTTACAGTCCCGGCACGGCCCCCCCCTTTATGCATCGGGGCGCAGTCTCGATACATCTCCATAGCCGTCATGCACTGAGATTATCTAGGGGATAGCCATCCTGCTAGGTACCTGTACTTCTACAGTATATAGCCTCCTATCTCCCCAGGTCTCTAGGCTCCTAGGCAGTTGTATTCACTTATCGACTTATTATTCCTCTTAGCCTCTTTCACTGTGCTCTTGGGCGTGCCTAAGAGTTATGAGCCCGGTTGTCGGTTGATCTTCGGAACGACTGGCTAATCGGAACCTCACCCTTTGAAGCTACTCGCGATACCCTTCTCTGTATGAGGACGTTTTTCGTTGGTGTTTTCAGAATCAACTCAATACAAAGCCTTTTTGATCTCTCTCTTTACTTTCCAACCACCTTTCTTCTTCCTCTTCTTCAGGATTCCCACCCGCAAAGACCACTTGATTATATCAATCCCCTTCCTGTCCTTTAAATTCAAATATCTCCTCCTGCCCCTGACCCCTGATCTCACCGTTCAATATGGAATCCAAATTAACCTCTTAAATCTACGTCCACCGCCTGAAGGGCAAGTTGGATTGGACTTTATGGATTAACGATATCAAGGTGCAGGCCAAGGCCTGGAAGGTTTGGTCCTACTATAACCCCGATGGTGCTGATATTATTCCCGGCTACCCAGCCGATCTCCCTAATAATACTACCAACGTTGCCCTTCAAAGGGATATTCGTAAGCGGAATAGAATCGATAAACTGGAGGACTTTATGCAGCGCCTTAATACCCTGATTTACTGGTCTATTGGCGACGACTACCGCAAGGCTATCTCTGGCCACGACACCCCTAGGGGCCGTATTCAGGAGCTTCGGGCGCATATTATCCCTGACGAAGACGGCGAAAAACGTATTGCCGAAAAGAAGTATCTGGCCCTCGTTGCTAAGCGTGGATCTCGGGATTAGACAGCCTGGTCTATCTCTTTCAATCGGGCAATTCAGGACTACGAGGACCTTGACGTTCCTATCGATTCCTTACGAATGCTGGAGGATTTCTTAACCTCCCTTGAGCTCGCCAACGTTAACTGGCTTGACAACTTTCAAAGCCTCGTCCGTTTTTATAATAACCTAAACCCCGGCAGCAAGATTAAGGTTGCTAACGCTATTTCCCTCTTTTAATCGCACATCCAGTCACGTTTAACGGAGACCCCTGAAGGATCTGTCCATCAGACGAATGGTACCCCCGAATCATAGCAGAATTCCCGTTCACGATGCCCGTGTGGGACCCACCGTACAATAAAGCAGGACTGGTGGACCACTTGTCAGACCTTCAGATCCGTGTACGACAAATCTCCTCGCAAGGGGTGGAAGGTTAGGGACGACGCAAAGAAGAAGCTCGAGAATCACTTCAAGGCATACCCTTAAGAAAAATCAAAGGCCCTAAAGTGGCAGCCCCCATCCGATGAGGAATCAAGCCCAACGGTCTTTTAGATCCTAAACGACGCCCCGGTACTATCGGCTACGACTAACGTCGTATTTTACGACTTAGGGGTATCCGTTAATATAACCACCTAGACGAACCAATTAATTAACGCTCTTATTTATAATTCTGGAGCGAATATTACGGTTATTAATAATGCCGGTTGGTTTGATAAAGGATCCTATACTGAAGGATCTACCTATACCGTTCGAGTCGGCACGTAGTAACTCCGGGCCCTTAGCATAGGATAAATCACTCTTTATCTTGCCTCGGGAGATATTTTATAGCTTACGGATTGTTGGTATGTGCTATAAATGCCGACTAGTGTTTTTGCAGCATATCAGGGGATTAAGATGGGTATTTTTTGGAACCAAGAGGATAATACGCTGTACCACAAGAAGTCCCGAAAAACCCTGCTCTAGATGACTCGAGTTAACGACCAGTATATTATCTCTCGAAAGGACTTTCCGCTTGTAAACGCGGTTATTAAAGAAGTCCCTTATGATGATGATCTGGCCCGATGGTATTAGCGCCTCGGCTATCCAGGGGAGAAGGCTATAAAAGCCCTTCTAAGAACCCCTACGATAAAAGACCTCTTATACGTTACGACTACCTGTGAAATCTGCCTCCAAGGGAAGGCTAAACGATAAGTCTCCCGTGCTAAGCCAGAACATCGACTATAACGCCCGGGAACATAGCTAAGCTTTGATTTGCATCCCGGCCTAGTCGAAGCCTTTAATGGCTACCGTTATTTTGCTTTATTTACCTGTATGACCACGGGAATGCGTTTTTTCTACCCGTTGTATAGAAAGACGGATGTTCGAGAAGCCATAAATAAGATTTTGAAGTGGCTTGAAAGACAGTTCAACCTGCCGGTTACGACTTTGGTGACCGACGGGGAAAAGGCCCTTCTTACGAAAGACCAGGTATAGATGTTTAAAAAACAAGGCATTCGACTCGTTGTTTCTGCCCCCTCCACGCCTACATAGAATGGCTATGCCGAAAGATCAGGGGCTATTGTTAAAGAACGAGCACGCCTACTCTCTCTTCAGTCATCCCTTCCGGACTCCCTTTGGCCCGAGATTTATCGAACGGCGGTTTACCTTTTGAATATAATACCCACGATCAGACCAGGTAATATAAACAGTCCCTATACGCGTTGGTGGACTTACCTAAAGAATAATAATCCCTTATACGCCTACATCAAGGACCTACGACCCTCTTTTGGTTACCTTCGGGTATACGGTTGTGTGGCCTATCCAATGACGATTACGGCCCTCGAATACATTAAACACGGGAAATCACAGAACCCCCTCTTAGCACGAGCCTATATCGGATATCTCGTCGGCTATCGATCGACTAACCAATTCGTTATCTGGATCCCGTCTATACGGCAGACGAAGCTTTTAACCTTAGCTAATATTGGATTCGATGAGCGGGTCTTCTACTCGGAGACCCGAGAAACCGACGCTTTAGATCACTAAGTCTACGCCTATGATTTTCTTGAACAAGCATATACACTAGACGATAACTCCAAAGTCCCGGAGAATACCGGCTTTCCTTTCTACCTCTTTCCACACCCCGAGTTCAAATTAGGGGGTGTTTTAGATAGGGTATATAAGGGACCTCTCCCGGCCTCTTCTTCTTCTTCTTCCTCTTCTCTTCCTCCCTCACGGGACGCGCGTGCAGCCTACTAGTCGGTGCCTCCTTTGGTTCCTGAGAATACGCGTTTGGTCTCTTCTTCGGCAGATGTGCAAAGTGCAGAGCCCTCGTAAAGTGCAACGGCCGCTGCCACCGACACCCCCTACGCGCAATCGCGTTTTGCTTCTTCCTTTGGCAATGCCTGCCCTCTAGAAGACGATACGGGGGCGGTAGAGGGTTTTTATACCCCCCTAGAGACGGATGAATCAGTAGGACCCGACTCTCCAACGCCGGGCAACTCTCCTCCGTAAGGTGCCGGCAACGAGGTTTCTGACAGTGGTGCTCATATGCCCTCCCCAGATTCGGAACCACTATAGGATACCCCTGACAATACCTCTATCGGACCCGAGATTCAAGTTACCCCTGCTGAGCCCCCAGACTACTCCAATCCAGTTGATCAGATCACGGGCTATAACCCCCCTCGTCGGCAGAGGGATACCTCTGAGGGGGTGGATCCGGCCAACATCATCGAAGGTCCCCGAACCCGCCGGTCTAGGACCCCGGGAGTCAACTTCGTGGCTACCGTCCTTTGCAACGCCTCCTCTGTCTCTTTGTTTGAAAAAGACTTGCCTCCTCCTCCCTCTACGGTATTATAAGCCCGGTCTTCGCCTTACTGGCCGCAATGGAAAGAAGCTATGGATGACGAGATGAAGGCTCAGGATATTCAGGGTATATGGTCCGTTGTTCCGTACACTAAAGCACAGGGCCGGCCAATTTAGATAAAATGGGTCTATACGTACAAAACCGACGCTCAGGGGCTCGTACAGCGCTTTAAGGCGCGTGTCGTCGTCTGCGGCAATTAGCAAACGCCGGACGACTCCGACACCTACGCAGCAACCCTACGGGCCCGGACTTTTCGGCTTCTCGCGGCTATTAGCTATCGGGACGATCTGGAGATTCGATAGTACGACGTTAAGACTGCGTTTCTTAACATAACGCTACCCGAGCCGGTTTTCTGTACAATGCCTTCGGGCTATACATAGCCCGGTAAATGTCTTTAGCTATACCGTGGCGTCTACGGGCTTCGTATTTCTCCGAAGCTTTGGTACGATTTGCTCACTACGTTCTTTGAATCTCGGGGCTGTACCAAGTTGTGTAAGGACCCCTGTGTCCTCCGGTATAGGGATATGTGGATTGTTTTCTTTGTTAATGATATTTTGATGGTCTTTTCACACCGTTACGAGTTATAGTAGAAGGAAATTCATGATGCCTTCCTATAGAGGTTTCGGGTCTCCTGTCTTGGCGACGTTCAGTGGTTCCTCGGTATTGAGATCCTTCGGGATCGTGCTTATAAGAAGCTTTGGCTCTCTCAAAAGCACTATATCGAGTCCCAAATCCAGTCAAAATTCAGAATTGAGACCTTATAATAGCGCAATGTCTCTCTCGAGACCCCCCTCCCGGTTACCCCTATTACTAAATTCGACAGCACGACCTCCCGCGATGACTGTCTTCTTTACCTATCTATGATCGGTTACGCTCTTTATCCTGCTATTCATACACGCCCGGATATTGCCTTTGCAGTGAGCAAGCTTGCTCGGTATAGTGCTAATCCGGGCCCTCTGCATTTTCAGCTTCTCCGACGCTGCTTGGCCTATCTTGTAGCTACCAAGGACCTTGTTCTCTCCTACGGTCCAGGTTCTTCATCGATCTATTATGCTTCTGACTCCTCCTTTGCCGACTATTAGGACTCTCGCAAATCTTCATAGGGCTACTGCTTCTTTCTTAATTAGGGCGGTATTTTTGATTGGCGGGCTAATAAACAGACCTCTATGACGACTTTATCCACGGAGGCAGAGTTATATGCCCTTTCTAACGCTGCCCGGGAATAACGCTCTCTTCAACGCCTGATCAAGGAGTTAGGCTTCTCTTTTGCGGGCCTCGATACTCTGTTTTGTAATAACGCCCGTACTATTACTCTCATGACCGACCCGCCGGCAAAGCTTACTACGAACCTCCGACACGTTGACGTTCATCGGCACTGGCTGCGTCAAGAAGTGCAGGCCGGGCGCCTTCATCTTCATTGGGTTGCATCGGCCGATAACCCTGCTGACGGCTTCACCAAAGCCTTGCCTTCGGAGGCCTTTCACGTCTTTCGCCGCTGCCTTGGGGTTGCCCCTGTGCCGGCCTCCCCGGCGCTTTGATTTTGGGCCGGCCCTTCTCTCTTATAAAAATTGAAAAAAGAACACGACTGCACGGTTCGAACGCTGTTTTTCTGCCCTGCTATTTCTCCGGATTGGGTGGCGTTTGTTCCTTTCTACGCAGCTTCTTCTCCTTTCTGTTCGATCGCCACCTGGCACCTGCCAACATGACGCCTGCGATTTCAACCTCGCGGCGGCCCGAAGTTACTGGTACACGCCCAAAAAGTAACACGATGGGATACCAAGTGACAAAAGAGGTACTCGGCGTGCAGTACGCTACTTCGCGGCCCAGCCAGATTCAACGGAACCTAGTCACCGGGTGTTACTACGATGTTTCCCTCTCCCCCAGCCCGAACCTTGATAATAACCCTCTACGGACTGGCGTACGGGAGCATCTCCAACCCACTGGTGATCAGTCAGTGGCTACAACGCAGCGGGTGGCTAAACCACTGCGCTATAGGGATCCGCCCTACGTATCCATCTTATCGGGTTACCTTCTTATTCGCGATCTGATCTTATATAGTGTTATTTGGTGTTTTTTCCTTATTAACGCTATCGTTATCGGCTCTCTTATCGCTCCCTGCCCTACGCTTGCTTCTGCGCCCTTCTTTCTCTGATAGACTGTTGATTTGGGCACGCTTCGTTTGGTCGTTTGGGACGCTCTTTTCTGCCTTTTTTGATGCCTGACTGATGATTCCGGACATAGACCTCTTGCCTGTGCCCGGAGGGGGTGTGTTGTGGGGTGTAGGCATTAGGGATACGACTTAGGCATAACGCATAGAGGCATAGGGAGGGTTAGACTAGGGGGCTCTTACAGTCCCGGCACGGCCCCCCCCTTTATGCATCGGGGCGTAGTCTCGATACATCTCCACAGCCGTTATGCACTGAGATTATCTAGGGGATAGCCATCCTGCTAGGTACCTGTACTTCTACAGTATATAGCCTCCTGTCTCCCCAGGTCTCTAGGCTCCTAGGCAGTTGTATTCACTTATCGACTCATCATTCCTCTTAGCCTCTTTCACTGTGCTCTTGGGCGTGCCCAAGACTCGCTTTGTCAGCGCCTAACTCTCGATCCCATCATCTCCTCCTCTTCCTCTTCCTCTTAGCCGGCCCTCCCACCCGGAAGCCTCGGTCAGTAGCCGAGTACTATTGTTTTTTTTATCTTCTTTCGCTATTCTCCAGCTGAAGCAGGCCATCCTGCTGTCTTCTGATGATACTACATCACAAGCCTGTATATCGCTAATTAAAACTGTGGGCTTGTTTTGTTACCCTCTGGCTGTCCTGGTCCTGGTCTTAGGAAGGCCCCGAGACATTATTCCTGCCGCACCTCGAAGCGCGCGACTCCATCCAGACTCCAAGAAAAAGACAACCCAAAAAAAAAAAGAGGCAAAGAATGGCACGTTGTATGGCCAGGAGATAAGAAGAAGGTATAATGTGTGCGTGGATGTGTATGTATGTGTGAGCTTGTGTAGGGGTGTGTGTGCGAGTGGGCGTGTCGAAACCCGGTTTTGACCACTTGCGTTTCTCCATCTCTTCTTCATGGTCCAAGATTGACAAGGAAAAGACCGACTGCATCCCTCTATGGCTTGGATCCTCTTGACATGTCTTCGTCTCGTCCCGAGTCGTTGCTGGCTGGTTTCGTCCGTCTTCTGCTTCCCTGGCAACAAGTGAGAATCGTCCTTCACCACGTCTCGGCAATGTATTGTTTCGCGTCCTTCTTCAACTCCCAAAAGTTGCGTGCTTCATCCCGCTCCAGATTACCCTTGGTCATGGCCACGTCGATCAGAGCCTGCTCGACACCCTCGCCCATGCCCTGAGAGCTGCCGCAGACAAAGACGCGGCCGTCGACGGCGTTGATGATCCACCACACGAGGTCCGCCTGATTTCGAACCTCCTCCTGAACATAGCGGCCCTCGCCTCGGCGGCTCTCCACCACCCGCTTGACTTCGTCTTCGTGTACGCCCCACTCGCCGCTGTAAATCTCGTCGACGAGCGAGTCGCGGATGCCCTGCAGCACCCAGACCTTGTTGCGGCAGTTGGCCTGCTTCAACCGGCGCTGGACGAAGCCACGGAATGGGGCGATGCCCACGCCCGCCCCAATCAGAAGCATCGGCCCGTCCGAGTTGTATTGCAGCGCCAACGGGTTCGCCATCAGCCCTTTGAACATGGGGATGTATATCCGGGGAGCTTCGTCGCCAGCCTCCTGCGCCTGGATGAAGCGCCGCGCCTGGCGTTCGAAGAAGCCCGAACCGACACCAGGGCGGCGGCCGCCTCGCCAGTCGGTCGTCTCGTGCACGGTGACGGCGATCTCGATGAGCCGGTGCTGCTTGCGGTCCTGGACGAGACAAGACTCGTGGGGGTCATTGGAGAGGGAATAGAAGCGCGGCATGAGGGGCGGCAGGTTAGAAAGAAGCTCGTCCAATGGTGGCTGCGAGCTCGGAAAGGCATGTAGCAGTTGAGAAACGGTGATATGAGGCCCTGTGCGCAAGTCATAAAACTTGCTCTGACCCTCGGCGGAACAGAGATATAGAAGTATCTTCTTCTCATTATCGGCGCTGGCGTACTCGGCGAGGACACGGAGAAGTGGCTTCGTCGGCGGGAAAGATTGGAGATCAGAGCACCAGGTGAGTAGGTCGCGACGAGTCGTTACGAGCTCGCGCGGCTTGTCGTCGCCCCAGACAGTCGGCCAACGGCCCGTCGTCGTCGACATGAGAACGGGCTTGTCGCGTTGGAAGCGTGGAACCATAAGGGCATCGAAGATGTCGTCGACAACGGATGTACAGTTGGGCGCCGTGACTCCAATGGCACCGCCGACCTTGAAGTCGGTCGACTCCTCGTCTGGGTAGTCGGTGATGTCGAGGTCGACATGAAAGGTGCGTTTCTCGGCCCCGGGCTTGGTCAGCTCGCGGGCGGCGCGGATGCGGGCCGGATAGACGTGGAAGGGATGATGAGGCTGGACGAATCGCGGAGGCTGGACGGCTGTGTCGACGGTGTCGGACGGACCGGGGCTCCCGGCACGAGCGGGGGCGCCATCGGAGCCGACGGAAATAGCCGAATCGGCAGGCGAGGGGAGGCCGCGTTGGGTGGGAATGGGCGTAAAGGAGAGCGTCTTGCGGGGCAGTTCGGCAACCTTGGTCAAGCGAGTAGGGATATGGGTGATGCCGAGGCCGAGAGAGCGGTAGGCGTCATTGTCTGGCAAAGGAACGGGCTCGCTGTTCGACAACATCATACTGCAGCCGCCACCACAGCAACGACCGACGAACTCATCTGTGGACTCGCCGGTGATGCGGCGAATGTCGCTGGCGTTCTGAGCAATGAGGCGAGTCGAAGCGCGCCGCGCGCGGGCATTTTCAAGTCGAAGGGGCTCATCCTGGTCGTCAGACTCGTCCGAATAGGTCAGAGACGGAGCAATTGAGGGCGTCTGGGGTCCCAAGGGCGGTTGGCTCTCGGGCGGGGGGGACGCCGCCATGGTGGCGTGCATATGTATGTAGGTAAGAGGGTGGTGGCGAGCGGTGCGATAGACGAGGCAATCAGAGGCAGCGGACCATGCCGACGCAGCCTTGACGCGGGACGATGAAAGGGGAGGGGGTTCGCAGGTTGTAGAGCTTGCGTGGTAGAGTGTAGAGTTGGGCAGGTCAGCAGGCAGAGAGAGGTAGGTAGGTATGTTGTAGGATGTGATGTGGTAGGTGAGGAGGTAGGCATTGGCGAAAGGGGCCAGCGTGACGATGGAGGCGAGGTCGAACGCACTGTAAGACGCACGGTCAAGAGCACTGTATGTCTTTACACTGTGCGATTATCTGAATTCCGTAATTGCCCGTAATTTCAGCCGCGGCACGGAACCAAGGTACACTGTCAATGCCGAGTCGCCATCTGCCACACTGTTGTCAAAGCACTGTGCCGATGGTCGGCGTCTCCACTGATTGATAAAGGCCCTAGCGTAGCCGGCGCTTGTGACGCAAACCTCAACAGAAGACGTCAATGAGTCTCTTAGGCTCTTAGGGCCTGGACTAACACAGAATTAGGTAGTGCAGCTCCCGCCAGTCGTACGCACAGAGATATCAGGAAGCTCGCCTATGCAGGTGCGAATGATTTTATTTAACAAGCATCTACGGATACATTCGCACATACGAATGCATTTTTCGACTTATGTATGTACATACAGTGAGTTGTCCGTCAGTCAGCTGCAGCCACATCATCAAGCTCAACTGAATAGGTAAGTTGCGAGTTGTATACACATAGTATCCGTATCCGTATGGGAATCAATAAAGTAAAAGCTGAAGAACCCTCCTCTCCGAAACTACGCAGCGTCCGTCAGCTGAAGGGACAACACATCAACATTCAACCGAATAAGTTTGCAACGGTCGGTTACGAATTACGAGTAATGAAAACATCATCAGTTCACATCAGAACGGCCGTTGTCCCCTATTCAGGCTATTCATGTCTCGACCAATCGGATGCACTGCCGGTGCGAGACCGAGATCGGAACCGAAACGAGCTACGAGTAAGTCAGATCCCTGTTCCGAGCACGGCAGGCAACGGCGTGCCGAAAAGAGATTATCTTATCAATCTCTCTTCGATCCAGTGGCCCAGTGTCCCCTCTCTTTCTGTTTCTTGACTGACTAGGAAGACCTTGACGGTGATATCGGCGGTCGGTCTGGTGCCAGCATCATCGGGATCCACCATTCCACCATGCACCACTGCCTGCCTACCTACTTACCCAGGTAGGTATTCAAGAAGCATTTCAGGAGACGAATCAAAACCCAGAGCCACCTTTTAACCACCCTTTGAAATCGCTGCATCATCTTCTTCAAAAGGAATAGAAGAAGAAAAAGTCTCACTTGACAGCTACTTGGCATAAAACGCCTCAATGCCCGACACATGGAACTCGACACGCGCTGACTGACGGGCGATCTCGCCGGCGACTGATCCCTGTTGGGCTGAGAGGATGCGTGCTTCGTAAACCGTGGACGTTTGAGGCAAGCAGATGCTTACTGTTGTCTTGCTTTTCGAAGGTCCGAAGCCGTACATGCACATATACGGTCCTGGATACGGATACAGGCTTGGTCGACTCCCACGTGACTCGGTGAGGTGAAGAAGCATATTTCGTTGGTCCTCTTGGGGTCGAGCATCCGGGTGCTGGGCGATCCGGGACGTGGAAAAAGCCAGTCTCGGAGGAACGTTGGCTGACCATGTCACATTCATAGCAAAAATCGGATCGGCTGCTGTCTGGCGGCAGTTTGGCGGGAGAGCTGTCCGGGGGAGCGTTTGTGCGTGTGCAAATCCTCGGTGTCATGACCGACGGCCTCCAGGCTGGCTACCTACCTCCTATCCGTACCTATTTGCGATATACAAACGAAATGTTTCGTCTTAGCGACCTGCCGGAGATATACCAGAAGAGAGAGAAAAAAAAAACAAGATAAAGCTCGATGCTTAAATTGTGCGTGACAACGGGCGTCCAGCCACATATGCAGGCCGCGCGGTAATGGCGTTATCCGGGCGGACGACCAACATCACGCGCCGCCGAGATGCGGGAAGCGCTTCCTCCGAGACTCGGATGAGTAAAATCATTTCGCCGCGTGCCATCAATATATGCAAGCATTGGTTGCCTCTGTTCTGAATCCGATTTGCAGATCTATCGATAACAACATTCTAGGGGGAAAAAGTGAAGGGCACTTTCTGTCGAGACTGCTGGAGTTCAAGACTCTCTCTGTCAGGCCCTACGCTTCACAATATCCTGTTTAGGTCGGCAGGATATCAATCTAATCGGAATATTCTTTAACTTGATGCAAATAAGGAGCATATGACCAACTCAATTTCGATCCCGCAATATACATCCATGTCTCCAGACGCCCTGCTGCACGGACGGACGCATGTCACCAAGAAACTGTTTTCTCGTCTCCCTTTGATATGTCGAATTCATGCAACATGTCTTCCGTTATATCTCGTTCTATCACCTCCAACGAGACAAAGGAGGAAGCTTTTACTCTATCTTTACCCGTCGCTTCTCTTCCAGACCGGGGGGAGAGGGGATGGAGGAGGGGGGGGCGTGAGAGCGTGAGAGAGGCCCATGCCCGAAGATCGAACCCGGTATGCAGGAGAGCTCGGTTGCAACAGTTTCCGTTCAAAAACTGTCGGAGGTGGCTGGCCCCGAAATCACTCAAGTTCGGGACATCTCAGACGGCTCTTCAAAATCCGTATTCAAGGGCCACCCTTGTCTCTTCTTTTTCTTCCTCTGTGACTCTCGTCTGAGCCCTCCATCTCTTCTTTCTTTCAACGAGGGATCCCTTTTTCTTAACCTCTTTCTCACGCCCTCCGCCCTCTCAGTCTTTTACTGTCTCTACAGACCACACACAAATGGCTCTTTGCTGAGGTGTTTCTCAACTCCTCCGCTGGCGGCGCTGGACTCGCCTCTCTCTTCAGCTGGCGTCCGTGCTCGTCTCGCGACGGTCGCCGCCCGAAGCCAGGAAACGACAGAGAGAGAGAGACGTTGTTGCGTCCCTGATCGATTGTTCGGATATTAAAACAAAACCTTCTCCTGATCCCCCTCTACCCTGCTTGTCTCTTTTTGCTCGGCCGTTTTTGGTCCTCGGGCCTCGTCGTCTCTGTCAACACATCCACATGCCGAGCTCTTCTCGTCAGCCATATCCATCTCCGGTGTCAGGAACACCTGCCAGACGGCGAAAGCGGCCTGGAGCGCTCGCGTCTTCCTCACCTCGCTGCTGGTATAATCATGGTTAATCTGTCGGACGCGGCATGGCACTCTGCCGTGGAGACGCATAGTCTGGTTCACGCTCCGGCAGGCTCGCGATGGAGTTTCTACGTCGTCATCGGTGCTATTCTGCTGGTCGCGTGGTTGACGCAGTCTTGGAATCGGCCATGCGTCATCACTGTTCCTCTTTACAAGGCGTCTAAGACCAGATGGATCTTTTCGGCCGAGACCCTGATTAAGGACAGCTACCGCAAGTTCCAGGACAAGGTCTACCAGATCAGGGGCACCGAGGGCACGCAATTAGTCCTGCCGTCGAATTATGTCGGCGAACTCAAGACCTTGCCGGAGGATATCTTGAGCGCCAAGGAAGCCATCTCGGACGTGAGCAGTCCTCTCTCCCCTCCTCTCCTTCAACAGCTTCAGAAAAGATTCGAATCTAACAGATTTGTCTTTCATCAGGCCCTTCAGAGTAAATACACAAAGTTCTCGCCGGGTCACAACGCCGATCTCCTGACGCTCCTCCTGCGAACCCGGTTAACGCACAACCTGGACAAGCTCGCTCCGCAGCTCAAGGAGGAGCTCGACTATGTCATCGCCACCGAGTTCCCCGCCTGCGACGAGTGGACGGCAGTCAAATGGCACCCCTTTGCCCTCCGAGCGGTGACACGGCTCAGCGGACGGGCCTTTGTCGGCCCCGACATCAACCGTCAGGAGCGCTGGATGGACACGAGCATCAACTTCGCCGTCCACGTCTTCATGGCCGGCGCAAAACTACAGATCTTCCCGGAATGGGCGCGGCCGCTGACGCAATACCTCGTGTCCGATCTGGGCAAGATCCGGCGAGACATCGAAATGGCCAAAGAGCTGATACGGCCGGTGCTCGAACAGCGGTTGCGTCACCTAGATGAGCCGACCGGCTGCGGAGAGGCTCCCAACGATATGATGCAGTGGCTCATCGAGGCCCTGCCGGAGGAGGAAAAGGCCGACCTCCAGACGCAGGCTGAGTTGCAGCTCGTCATCGCCGCTGCGTCGATCCACACGACGACGGGGCTCTTGTGCGAGTGCATCTACGACTTGGCTGCTCATCCGGACGTGCAAGATGAGTTGCGGGACGAGGCGCGGCAAGTTCTCGAGGCGGATCACGGCTGGACTCGGAAGGACAGCATGGCGAAGCTGAAGAAGATGGATAGCTTCATGCGAGAGGTTCAGCGGCTGCGAGGAAACATTGGTAAGACGAGAGCCTCTCTCTCTTTTTCACCTGAATTTCCTCTCTTATTTCATATACCATCGACGAAGACTAACAAGGAATGATCCAGTGTCCTTTCTACGCAAAGTCATGAAGCCCATCAGCCTCTCGGACGGCACACGGCTCCCCGTCGGCACACGGGTGGTAGCCCCCCTAGCCGGCATCGCCCACGACGAGCGCTTCTTCCCCAACGCAGACCACTTCGACCCGCTGCGCTTCTACCGTCTACGGCAGGAGTCCGCCAAGGCAAACAGCCGGCTGCAGTTCACGGCCATCGG
Source organism: Ophiocordyceps camponoti-leonardi (nom. inval.) (assembly GCA_003339455.1). NCBI lineage: Eukaryota > Fungi > Ascomycota > Sordariomycetes > Hypocreales > Ophiocordycipitaceae > Ophiocordyceps > Ophiocordyceps camponoti-leonardi. The sequence continues at coordinate 337,528 of PDHP01000004.1, forward strand.
CGACACCTACGTTAACTTCGGCGCCGGCCGCCACGCCTGTCCCGGCCGTTTCTTCGCCGGCAACGTCATCAAGCTGGTGCTCGCGCGCTTCATCCTCGCGTACGACATTCGTCTTCGCAACGGGGACGAGCGGCCGAAGCCCCTTTCCATCGTCATGACCAAGTCGCCTAGTCCGGACGCTGTGCTCGAGTTTAAGCGTCGTGAGCCGTGATGAGAAACGGTTTAATACCCGATTTTGGGGAAAGGCGTAGAGCGCTTTTTTTTTTTTCCTGCATACTACATACATACGTGATGATGGTCATCATGATAATGAAACTTGGAGGAGAGACAGAGAGGGAGAGTATTTGAGGGATGCTCGAAGTCTTTCTCATAAGCCATTTGTAATATCTGTACGAAAATAATCACCTGTTGAAGGAAAGGCTTAGCAGTTTGGGGATATCGTGGACTCGTGTCTGTAGGTCGGAGACGATGATGAAGACAACCGCCAAAGTACAACTTGTACTTGACTTTGAACAGGCCGCTACGGGTGCTTGTCCTGTTTGTTTCTTTACTGACTGGTGTGGCTCTCAGGCCCCTCATACAACCTCTCCTGGCTGATGAGCTTCCCTCCATGACAGGCGCTTTTCGATCCATCGTGTTGATGAATCAATTTATATATCCCTTACTCTGTGCCCTAACCTTTCTGTCTCATAGTTACCAAGCTTTCGTTCTTCGTCTACATCACATACCAATGAGCCAGATAACATCCCTCCCCTGTTCGAGCCATACCTACCTCTCGTTGAGATCATTCAGGGTCTGAGACTGACGCGTATGACTATCCGTCTTAGTTCGAACAAGGTGCGATCACTTCACCCGTCGCTGACCTCACAATCCACGGACCTTTCTACCTCGATACATGGCCGAGAGCGAAGAACGAGGACCAATGGGGAGTATGTAAAGACGCAAGGGAAGGATGGAAGCTAACCCTGTGAGCCGGGCTCAGCTCTTCCTAATCATGAACTTGAATCTGAGCCCGCGTCAGCTTTCTTTCTTACCAGACACGGAGAGAGATGTATATCTTCGGAGATTGATTCTATTACGTCCTCGGGGATTAATCACGGTATATAATCTCCTGTCTGTCTCGTCTAATACCTTGGGGAAGAACAAGCGCTTCATCTCAGACATTCTTTGTTCCCTCTTCCTCATACCTAGGTAGGCTTAGATATTCTACATCAAGGTCATCAAAGACCTGTAAATTCCTCAGTCCGGCTGGAGAACCATGCATGGCTTATACATATATATCATGGGCTGACTCACTCTCCTGCGCAGGATTACTATCCCTCGTGTGCAGCTGTTCAGCCATCCAGCCAGCCATCCAGTCAGTCAGTCAGTCAGCTTCTCTATTCAACAAATACACCATGAACCTCGACCCATCACTACTATTTCTCTTCTTCGCCCTCGTCAACGCAGGCTTCACCTCAAAACCAGACTGCAAGACCTTCCCCGGAGACGAAGTCTGGCCTTCCGAAGCTATCTGGACGACACTCAACCACACTCTAGACGGACGCCTCCTCACTTCCAGCCCTCCCCCCGGCGCTGCATGTCACGTCGATCAGACGTATCCCAATGTCCGTGAATGTCAAAGGTTGAAAGAGGACTGGACTAGATATCAATGGCACTCGGAGGATCCTGTCTCCGTGATGTGGGATCAGTTCACAAACTACAGCTGTCTTCCGGATCCGAGTTTCCCCTGCAGCAGTCAGGGTTACCCTCCCTATGTCATCAACGCATCTACATCAGAGCACGTCAAAGCAGGCATCGATTTCGGTAACGTTTCACAACCATAGAACCTCCCTCTCACACAGCTCATAACTAAGAGCACTCAGCCAAGGAGCACAACATAAGACTCGTCGTCAAAAACACCGGCCACGACTTCATCGGCCGCTCCATCGGCCCCGGCGCAATATCCATCTGGACGCACCACCTAAACACCATCGAATATCACCCCGACCATTTCCATCTCCTCCGCTCAGACGGCACGATGGAGACCATTGACGGGAATGCCATGACCGTCGGCGCTGGAGTTCAGCTTTACGAAGCTTATAGGGCTGCTGATCGATACCAGCAGACTGTGGTCGGGGGCAACGGCAAGTCTGTGGGTTTCGGAGGCTACATCACAGGCGGTGGCCACTCGTTTATATCGTCTCACTTTGGCTTGGCTGTTGACAATGTTTTGCAAATCGAGGTTGTGACGCCCGGTGGTGAGATTCTCACCGTCAACCAGTTTCGTCACCCTGATCTCTTCTGGGCTCTGAGAGGCGTAGGTATCTCATAGGAAAGAAAGGATATGGAACATTGTGTAACTGACAGAGAACTCAGGGCGGTGGCTCAACCTTTGGCGTCATCACCAAGGTCACAATGTCAACTCATCCCAAGGTCAAGGTAAGCAACGTCAACTGGATGATCGTCACGGATCCCAAGGCGACGTATCTATGGGATGTCATCGCCTACGCCGCTTCTACGCTTCCCTATCTTGTGGACTCGGGCCTCGCCGGAAAGAACTACATCAACAAAACCCTGATCAACCCCGTGCCCGGTTCCGGCTTGCCCCGAGAGGTGGCCGGCGTGACGGGCTCGAACGCTATGCTGAACAACGACGACCCGACTGTGGCAATCAAGATTTTCAAACCCATCAACGACACGATAAATGCCAGGTGGCCAGGGAAGGTGTTACTGCACCTCGAATCTCCCATTGACTATCCGTCTTTTCTCGCCTGGTACGATGTCAACTTCGACGGCACTACAGGTGGGAGAAGCAGATACCTCGTGTCTCGACTCTTGGACAAGGAGGCGCTCACCGGTGATCCAACGGCGCTCCGAGAGGCCCTCAGAGCAGGCAACGAGCCCAATGGAATCCAGGCTCTGTATACCGTCACTGGCAAGGGCGTCCACGAGGCCAAGCCGCGAGGAGGAAACGCCGTTCATCCAGCCTGGCGCCGGGCTTACGTGCACACTGGTATGTGCCCGAGTATCGAGTATAATCTTATTGCAAAAGTCGTATTGCTGAACAAAAGGAGTTTCCACCGCCGAGTTCCCGCCGTTGAATAAGACGGCGGAGAGGGAAGCAATCGAGATTCTCGACAAGTCGTTTCAGCCTCTTCGCGACTTGACGCCCAACTCGGGCGCATACATGAATGAGGTTTGCGTCCTTGTTCACGTTGCTATTGAAACAACTAACGGCTTATGTCTGCAACTCAGGCATTGCCCTTTGAGAGAGACTGGCAGCATACCTTCTGGGGATCCAACTACGAGCGGCTGCTAGCCATCAAGAAAGCAGTTGACCCAGATGATGTATTTTGGTGCTCGCCTTGCGTCGGGAATGAAGGCTGGAGGCAGCGTCAAGATGGCCGTCTCTGCAGAGTCCGATAACCTGTCAATGTCATGTAGCCGTAGCTGAACATGGTTGGTTCACCTCACGGTAAAGGAAAATGGTGCGACAAACCATGTAAAACAAAGAAAGAAACGGACTGAAAAAGCACTTGCTTCCTCATCCAATTTCTCTCATGCTTGATAGCTCGCTGACTATAGACCCCGTCCTTCGTGAACCGTAACCGAACGTCAAGGCACGAACTCCGGATTCCGCCTTAAGCCAACGGCAAGCACAAATTCAGTCAAGCCTGTAACGCCCACTCGCCCCAATAAGCCACCTACACACATACATACATCCGAGATTGAAGATGAAAACAACAAATCCAGTCATAGGCTTGTCGAGACCGACCCGACAGCACGCAAGCCTGGATCGCGCCAAAAACGACTCCGATCGCCGTAACGCTCGGGACAACCAAAGATGGGCGGGAAACCGCTCAAGAAGAGACGAGAGTCTGCTTCATGACTTGTAGCGTTGGTATTCACCCGCTACCAGGCAGTGGTCACGCTCAAAAGGTTCTGCCTTCAGTCAGTAACATATAGAGCACGGCGTAAACGGAAAATACTCACCGAGTGTCAGCTGGAACTTGGGTTTGATCTGCTCAGCCCTCATTTTGTTCACCTCGTTGGCAAAGACCTCGGCAGGAGGTGCTGTTGAGTCGATGCAGTTGGCCTTGATGGAGATGAGCACGCCGCCACCCGTCTTGAGGAACCAGTGGGCGTTCACGCCAACGATACGAGCCTGATCAGGCTGAGCAATATCGGCGAAGATGACATCAACCATGGGTACGATCATCCGGTATCGAGTCGGCTGACGGGCATCCTCGACGATGGGCACCACGTTGGTCCGCTTCGAAGCCATCGCTATCAGATCTCTCCCTGACCGCGAGGAGAACTCAACAGCGTAGACGTAGCCGGTCGGGCCAACTAAGTCTGCGACGTGAGACACGGATGTGCCAGAAGCGGCGCCGAGATACAGCACGCGAGAGCCGGGCCGCATGTAGATTTCGTCGGCGCCGCCGGCGATGGCGGCACACAGCTTGCTGCGGAACGGATTCCACATACGGTATTCGACCTTGGTCGTCGTCGTCGTCCCGTCGTCATTCTTGATAAGGTCGTCGTGAGAGATGCGCTTCTCCCCGTAGACAGACTCGTTAGGGACCAGGTTGCGCGTCGCAAGACCGTCTTCCTTGCCGCCGCGGACAACGAAGACGCCGGGGTGGCGATGAGGCTCCTGTATCCTGGTTAGACGCCATGATAGTTGCGGAGTCCCTTCTACACCAGAAACAACTCACGATGACGACCTTGGCACCTTTGCCCATGCCAGGTTTCCCTCCGCCTCGGCCACCACCTCGGCCACCACGACCTCCACGGGCGCCACCTCGGGAGAAGCCGCCGCGAGAACCGCCGCCTCGGGGAGCGCCACCTGAGATGATCAAGTCAGCGAATCCGATGAAGCGCAGAGAGACAGCGGCCGTGGGAGAGAAGGGAAATTACCCCGACCACCGCGGAAACCACCGCGACCTCCGCGACCGCCTCGATCACCACCAAAGCCGCCACGGCCTCCCCTCATGCCACCTCCGCCGCGGGAGGGGCCTCCTCGAAAACCGATTCCCATGCCGGGATCTGGAGAGTATTTGCGGTTGAGTCGATGATTCGGAGATAGAGACTGTCCGTAGACCGCGGTTTGAAGTAATAATAATTAGTAAATAATCAAGTGCTGATCGTCAGAAGGCTGTTGCTTCCTGTCTCGCTCTTCCCCTCGATCTCAAGGCTTGATGAGCTGCACTCGAACGGTCCAAGTTTTTCTTCCGCTGGAAAGTTTTTCTCTGTAAGGATATTTTTCTCTCCGGCTGGCCCACAAGCAGAGCTCCAGCCAATTGAAGCTTATCTCGGTCCGACCCTGATCCGTGGTTCAGCGGCGAGTTCTTCGTCAGGTACGTACCTCTTCCCGGTGCGCGGGGAAGGGCAGCAAAACCCTAACAGTTGTCTAAATTTGTAAGCCAAAGGGCAGCTTCAGAAATTGTCAACCTCCAAGACTCTATCTTTCGAATCCATCACCACAACCAAGCCGTCGAGATGGTGAGCTGAGACCCCCGATTCCGCATCCGAATCCCACGAGAGCGCCGAAATCTTCGTGTGGCCAATGTGCTATCTCTCTGGATCGGTCTGTTCAGCTGGCTGACGACGAGTTCACCTTAGGTTCGATACGCCGCGACCGAAATCCAATCGTCCAAGTCGGCCCGCGCCCGCGGATCGTATCTGCGCGTCTCGTTCAAAAACACGCGTGAGACGGCTCAGGCTATCAATGGTTGGAAGCTGCAGCGCGCTGTGGCCTTTCTTGAGAATGTGAAGGAGCACAAGGAGGCCGTTCCTATGCGAAGATACGCCGGCAGCACCGGCCGCTGCGCTCAGGGTATGCGTTGAACGCTTGACGCCGCGTCTGTGTGACGAGAAAAATCATGTGCTGATGATCGCTGTCCCTCAAGGCAAGCAGTTTGGCGTTTCCAAGGCTCGATGGCCCGTCAAGTCTGCCCAGTTCCTGCTGGATCTCCTCAAGAACGCCGAGGCCAACGCCGATGCCAAAGGCCTTGACACCGGCGCCCTGGTCGTCAAGCATATTCAAGTCAACCAGGCTCCCAAGCAGCGCCGCCGAACATACCGTGCTCACGGCCGTGTACGTCTAGTTTCTGCATCTTCACCAGGCGCTTGAATATTCTTACTGATCCTCTATCAGATCAACCCCTACATGTCGAATCCCTGCCACATCGAGCTGATTCTCACCGAGGGCGACGAGGTGGTCCAGAAGTCTGAGCCCGTTGCTGGCCGAGAGCAGCTCCATCTCAGCTCCAGACAGCGCGGTGCTCGCATCCGCCAGGCCATCAGGGACGCTGCTTAAGGGGAGAAATCGCAGGAACTGGGCAGCGGGGTGTATCTGAACAAGGGCATGTTTGAGGGGTGCTTTGACGGCTATCATCTCGGTGAATGGCAGGCTACGGCGGAGCACGGTATCTTGAGGGACGTTGGCGTGCCATTTTTCTCTGATCCTCGAGGCTTTCATACAGTCGGAGGAGAAATAAAAAAAAAGAAGAAAGGATCAAGCGGCGTGGCATCTGCACCCCTGCCTACACGAGGGCAAGGGTCTTGATTATAATGCGATGGCTGTTTCCAAACTTTCGACCTGATCTTGAAGTTGTCAATCTTGTACGGTTGCCTCGCGGAAGATCCTGAGAGACTTTACGCGTTCGGCTGTGACTTGAGGCAAGTGATTAAGTCAGGGGCAAGTTTCCCTCAGCCCAAACCAGAAGCACAGCAGACGTTTGAGGAGAAGCCAGACACAACATACGAACCTCACGTAAAGGGGGCTTGCAGATGATGGATATCTCGTTCTCTCTCAAGACTGAGGGTTTCACCTGAGCCTCTCTATCTCTCTCCCTCTCTGCGGGTGTCTGCTCCCCGTCGCCCACCATTCATCACCCGACCACAGGTATAAACTGTCGATGAAAATAATCACACTAATGAAAATGCCATGCGCCTTATGCCACGCCACCAAAAGAAATAGGGGGGGTATATGTCGTCAAAAAATAGAAGATAAAAAGCCCATCATCAAAGAAGAGAAGGCAAAAGGAAAGAAGAAAGAAAAAACAGGCCGAAATTTCCGGATCCGTCATATGCATCACTCCATATCCGTCTCGCCATCTCCTCTTCCTTCTCCGTCATCTTCGCATCTCCGCTCTTCGGCTTTTTTCCCTTGCCAGAACCAATATCTATCATCAGAAATCTCATTAGCCTCAGAGCTCTTCCCCAAGAAGAAAGTTTGAAGAGACAGAGAGAAAAAGAGGGAGAGGGAAAGAGTCACTTACACAGCAGCGTAGGGAACCTCGAAACTAGCGGGCATCCCCTCGCACGTAGCCGGCGCAGATCCTCCGGCCGTGGCAAGCCGATACACCTGCTTGATGCCATCGGTAGCCCCGTCCTTGGCCCTTAGCTGAAGCCAGGCAACGGCCTTTTCGCCTCGCCGACCCCGAGCCGCGGTGGCAGGCGCCTCGGCCGAATTGACCTTTGAGCACGGCGCCTTTCCGAGATCTCGTGTCGATGTGTCGAGGTCAAAGTAGGCTGTTGACCGGTCGGTGAAGAAGTGTACGCCCGACTCCTCCAGCACGCTGCTGGTGCCGCCCGGCTGACCCTGTTCTTCGTTGCCGGCGTCCAGAAGGACCGCCATGGCAGGGATCCGTTCCAGCAGGTTCGGATACAGGACCGCTAGACAGCTTGCGTCGAAGAGTTTCGCTACCGCCCCGGCTGCTACCGGTGCGCTCGAGCTGGGGCCTGAGCATGTGTAGTTTTGCGTGCCTCGTCCGACGGCTACGTGTCGTACCGTGAGCCCTTCTTCGGGAGCTGGGAGACCATAGAGTCCTGTTACCGTTGCTTGATGTGTTAGTGAACGGGGAAGGGGTATTATAGACAAGATGGGAAGAAGGGGAACCACGTACCCGACGGCATCTGTGCCCTGGACAAATCACAGTTTGAGAATCCCGATAGTAATTGTGCTTGCTGCATCCCAGCGGCGATCACCTTGAAGTAGGCTGCTAGCGAATCGAAGGCGTCGTCGTCATACTGGGTGCCGACTCGGGCTGGAGCTGGGGCGGCGCTGGCCGTAACCGCCCACGCAAGACTTAATGCCGCTGACAGACGCATCGTGAAATCGTTGGGAAAGACAATTGCCTGTCTCTTGTTCTTTGCAGAGTCGTCGTACAATGCAAAGATGAAGGGGGATGGCTGCTGTTGCTTGTTGGTTGCTTGACTGATTGGTTGTAACCGGTTGGTTGGTTGATTGATAGAAGAAGAACCGCTGCTGCTTGATCGCAGATGAGGCGCACAAATAAGTAACGAGATCCAAACGAAAGGTATGAAGAAAATCAACTCGTAACTGGCAAAAACGAGTGAAAAGAAGACAATAAACGAAGGAGAAAGGATGAAGAAACGAAGAAAGAGAAGCCGATAATCTTTCACTCCCAACCTCTCCCCTTCACACAAGGTGGCGGGGGAAACAGGCAAGGTAATATAATTGCCGTCTGTCCCCGGCGCCATCGCGCTTAGCATCAGGCTCTTCTCAGCCAATCCTCCCTCAGCAAGCAGCCGCCGAGCCGCCGCAAGCAAATCGCTGTCTGACAGGGGGGGGGATAGGGCAAGGTGGGTGGTCATGACTGGTTGGCGTCCCGAGCTGCTTAGGCGCTGGCATATATGTGTATTAATAGCTTTCTCGGCTGTGCGTCATCCAAATATACTGCCGCCAAAGAGACGAGATTGCCGTTCTCTTCTCTCTTCACCACTGAGATGATGACGCGCATTAGATCCTGCATCTGAAATCTAACTCACAAACATCTATAAATAGGTAGTATGCTTCTGACGGGAGATGAACAAATATGGCGCTTACTGTTGTTTGTATAGTACACACGCAATTTCCAGCCTGATTCTTCATGAGCCGTCCATCTTCGGTATGCCATCGGTATGCCGCGTGATTCGAAGGATTCTCGGTGGAAGAACCCTCTTTCCCCCTTCCCTCAACTCGTCGACAACACACTCATCCTGAACAGAGGCGTCTTCTACCCTTCCCGTCGCTCATCAATGTCCGTCAAAGCCGTCTTCCTGCCATTGCCCATGATCTGTACTGCCCCCGGCCATAGGACCGACCTGGCCTCCTCCTCTTCCTGCTGCTGCTGCCGCTGCCGCCGCCGCCGCGGATCCAAAGTTGCTGCCGTGCTTCTCCACGTCCGTGCTCCCAAGCCAGTAGAGCGAGAAGAAGACGACAACGTGCAATGCGACGCAATAGGCTGCAAACAGATTTCTGCTCGCTCGCGACGCCAAAACCATCCTGGTAACCGAGTACACCACCCTCTCGGGGAAGCTCATTCGTCGGTACGCTCTCGCCGATTCCCGGCCCCTGAAAGCCGCAAATGGCGACAAGTTGGACTCGTACGCCTTGCGGTATCGATCCAGCGAGACATTGGGGTTGCCTATCGAAATCGTCGATGGGTTCGGGTTTGCCGCGTATGCAGACGCCGTCGCCCCCCCTCGATTGTATGTCGATACGTAACGCGTCTTCTCGTACAGATTCAGGTTGTCCTTCTGTAGCGCCGCCACCTCCTGACGCAGCTGCCGCACCGTCTTGTGTGCTTCGCTCAAGTCTTGCTCCAGTTGCGCAATCTTCTTCTTGAATCGATCTCGCTGCGCCGTCACCATCGGCAGAATGCCAGATCCGCCCCCCATCGGCTCCTGCGACATGCGCGGATCCATGCCACTGATGATGGATGAAGTGGGCGAGATCTTACCCCTGCGCGTCGGCGCCCGAGTCACGTAAGTGCCGGCCACAGACGCCCCCGAGGGAAATGCGCTGGCTCCCTCGGCCTGCATGTTGGCCAGGTCGCTCTCCAGCTTCTCGTTGAGCTTCTGTGCCTTTTCGAGCTCTTCCTTGGTTCCGCTCAGCTCTTCTTGAATACTCGCTAGTCTGCTATTGAGATCTTGGTGAGAGACGCGGAGGATCGTGAGCTCTTCGCTAAGCTTCTTGTTTCGCGACAGTAGAAGCTTTTCCAGCGTGTCGCCCGACTCCGCGCCCTTCTCCGCCTTGTCGCGCGCTTCGTCGTCGTCTCCCGTCGAGAATTCGATGCTTTTGAGGACTTCCAGCTCCTGCTTGATATCGTCGTAGTCACTCCATTTCTGGATTTTCGACTTGAGCAACATTCTCTCCTCCTTCAACAGTTGTGCCTCACGCTCCATTGAGTGTAAGCGCGTGTCAAGTTCCCGCTTGGTGTTCTCCTTGTCCATCCTGGCAGCCTCGAGCTTACGAATCAGAGACGAGTTCTCGGTTCGCACGCGCATGTAGTCGGGATCGTCCTCGAGCGACTTTTGAGGCTGGGAGGACAGGGACGACTTGGCATGAGCCAGTTCCAGTCTCATCTGCTCGTTCCGCGCCTCTACCTCGGCCAGTCTCGAGCTTGTGCGCTCCAACTCCGAGTGAAGCATCTCTAGCTCGGCGCTGGAGGCGGTGGCACGCGGTGTGTCCGAATGCTCGCCGCTGAGGCCCAGACGTTGGTTGACCTCGTAGCTCGCACGCATCTCATTGAGTAAGCGATCCTGGTTTTCCAGCTTCTCCTCCAAACTCCTCTCCCGAGCTTCCCAGTTGTCCTTTTTTTCGTCCAAGACGGCAGACCAGGATGACTCAACCCCCTTGACCCTGGCCTCGAGCGTATCTTCTGACTCCTTGCGCGCCACTCGCTCGACCTGAAGCTTGGATTCGGCCTCTCCCAGCTGAGTTGTTAGCCGCGCCACATTCTCTTGAAGCCGCTGGTTCTCCTCAGTTATTCTCGGTAACGTCTCTTCCGTAACGAGCATGGAGTCGACGGAAGCTTCGAGGAGTGGGTAAGGATCGGGCGCTTCGGATATCGAGGTGTAGGCCTGAAGGAAGGCGGAATTGACAGATTTCGAGTGTGTGGTGAGGAGATCGATAAATGTTTGATAGGCTCAAGGAGGAGTCAGCGCGAACTGCCTGTATCTCCTTTCAACGAGAAAGTCAGGGAACAAAGGCAAATTACCTTTGAGAAGACCCTTGATCTCCACCAGCTTGGAGGCATCGTCGAGCTTCTTGAACTCTTTGGTCTTCTGGGCCAGATCCTTGCGCTGTACGGTCGAGTCTCTTTGGTAAGTTACTATCTCTGATGCCGTATTGTCCAAGTTTGCCGTCAAATTCGTGAGATCGACGTCTGCTCTTCCGTTAGCTTAGCAGTTGGACGCCCTGTTCCTTCGAGAGCGTACTTCGCCATGCTGAGATAGCATCTTGAAACTTGTTCCCTCCTTCGACCCCTTTTGAGGCCGAACTCGAAATTTCGACTGGCGCAGGCCCTTGGACGGCGTCTGTCATCTTCCTCGCTGTCTATTTGAATGTCGCACGTCGTTTATAAGTGAGGATCTGGGACGGGTTCGCTTCAGCCTTGCCCTCGGGTGACGTGGTCGTCTATTAGGTAATCCCCGAGGTCTAAGGCACTGAGTGGCATCACGTGATGTGCTCCGGTACGTCTTCTGTCAATGAAGCATGATGAAGAGCACGGATCATCATGGCAAGACTCAGCGATCATTTATCAAGCGCTTTGCGTTTCTGCAAGGTCCTTTGCGACGCCTTCTAGTTTCTCAGATACACACGTACCTATATACCTATATCTGGTAGCTCTTAATGGTTAACCTTTTATGTCGCGATAAAGGAATATCGCTATAGCCATCATTCCAGCTCTGCCTGCTGACTGTACATACATACATGCTGCCTCGGATCATGAACCGTAGCTTCATCCATACCAGGTAATCTAGCTTCATTCCTCTGCCCGCAACGAGAAGCATCCTGCTTCACTCCAACGATGCCGATCCGTGGCTCATCATGCCTACGTCTCGGGCGTCTTTCTCTCGACACGCGGCCCGCACACGGCGGGAGGATGGTCCGTATGTGCTGCGGCCGTTGCTGGACGACGTGCCCCTTTCAGCCGACGGCTCGCAAGGACACGTCGAGATAAACTGCATCGAATATCTCGGTAGGGTCTTAATTCCACAGTTGGAAAGGGACAACTTGCTGATTCTGTCTATACAATAACTAGGCGGCAATCTTTACGTCGGCACATCAGCCTCTGAGTTGCTTCACTTCGTTCAAATACCGCCGGATCCCGCTGATAAGTCACGGACGCCCATCTTTATACTCGCCTCAAGACTCTCACCCTCCTTCTCCGACTCCTCTGGAGCCTCTGAGAGCTCTCGGCCTGGAATACAGAAGATACTCCTCCTGCCCAGCGTAGGCAAGGCTTGCGTTCTGTGCAACTGGACCGTGACTTTTTACTCCTTGCCAGAGTTGAGTCCGGTATCCGGCACGGGGCAGGTCAAGAACTGCAATTGGATAGGTGGTGTCGACTTGAACAAGACGGCGACTCGTGGTGCCGACGTCACTATATTACTCTCCCTCAAGCGACGGATCCAGGTCGTTCGCGTCGGAGAGAACGCACGAGCTTTCAAGGTTGGTTCTCTACATGTACTTGGCCGAGACCTTGGTCTGATCTGTCCTCAGAATATCGATTATGCGGGAAGCACCTTGTCTGTACGCCGAGACTCGATAGCATGTGTCGCCGACTCCAAGTCATACGCGCTTCTCGACATCGAGAGGCAGTTGAAGATACCGCTGATGAGCATCTCATCTCTGGACGAACCACCACTCCCCGGAGAAGTCGGACAAGTCCAGAGCATTGCTTCCGACGCGGCAGGCGGCATTATACGCAGCGCCTCTTCCGCTGAGAATCGGCCACAATCTGCCGCCCAAAGTCACAATCGTAGCGCGAGCTTAGGCGGCTCCATTCTCGGCAACATCCGCCGTCAGGAGTCTCGGCGATCCGAGTCGGAGGGCTCAACCTTGAGCCAACCCCCGGCTCCGAATCCTCCGTCCAGTCCACAACCGCCATTAGCAGCGTCCGACGAGCCAGACTCAGCGGCTCCGTCAGCCGACAAGCCATTGCCGGCTGCTCCTGCTCCCGAGGTTCCCACCTCCAATCCGGCCGTCGAGCAACAAGCAAGCCAGAAGGCCGTCAGGCTAAAACCTCTCATCGCATCCTTGACGGCGGACGAGTTTCTCGTCGTCATAGGCACCAGCCCTTCGGAGCCTGGGATAGGCATGTTTGTCAATCTCGACGGTGATGCCACACGCGCAACCATCGGTTTTGAGCAGTATCCAATACAGATTGCCGTGGACGGCTCGCAAGCGGATATGCCCGCATCTTCGCCGGAGGAAGGTGATGGTTATGTCTTGGCGTCGATGGCCAGAAAGTCAGAGGACCAGCCGCAATACGGCCTCGAAATCCAACGCTGGGGCGGCGGGAACGAGAGCAATCCCGAGAAACATTGGCTGACAGCTGAGGCTTCCGGGGATGATGGCGTTTACGGGATCGGTGCGCTGTCGGGCCGGGGAGAGATACAATTCGATGCCATCGTGGCGAAGCTATGTAACCGACGCTTCTCTGCCTTTCCCGGCCCGATAGAAGCGTCGACGCCGTCGTTGCGAAGCTCCGATTCGCGAACGGCCTCGTCTATCGAGCGGCTATCTAAGGAACGGGAGCTCTTCGAGCGAGACGATTCGCAGGATGATGACTCTGTCCCGGACGGCTGGGAGGCCACGCGGGCTGCAGAAGAGGCGGATTTCGCCGGACGGCTCGCCAGGACGGAAGTGAGACTTGTAGTATGGGCCGGCGATCGCATATGGTGGGCAGTCAGGAACCCGCTGCTCCTTCGGCACGACACAGCTCTGGACATGGCTTGTTCGGCTGGCTTTGCCGAAGCTCAGGACGTGGATAAGGGAGCCATATTCTCCATCCTTGACATGATTCGCGGTCGAGATGCCAAGACAGAGCTTCAGTTTCTCACCTTCTGCTATCTGCGGCAGAAGACGGGCCTCTTACTTCTCATCCGGCTCTTGACGTCCACCGAGTCGCTGTCGGATCCTGAGCTCGAGGTGCTGGAAGCAGTCTTGGTAGAAAGCAAGCTCGATCCCAGAGTGGTCTTGGCTCTAGTCCCCGGCTTGCGCAACGAGATCATCGAAGGGCGACGGGGCATATGGATATACGGCGGCGTAAGGCAGGTGGCGGACGCCTTTCTTCGCGGCGACTCATTCGAGGGCATCGCCAAGGCTGGACTGAATGGCCTCGCACCGAGAGTGCTGCATCTCTTGCGTCGCTTCCTCTGGTCTTGGAGAAGGATGAAGGGCTTCGGAAGCGTCGCGGACGAAAAGCAGGTCTTTCGAACAGTGGACGCGGCCCTGCTTACCGTCCTGCTTCAGCTGGATCAGGACTCCCCCAAGGGGCTCGGAAAGGGCGGCGCGGTCCGGTCCGAGCTCAACGAGGTGGTCGATAAGGGGGTCGAGTGCTTCGACCGGGCCGTCGACCTGCTCGAGGCCCACCGGAGACTCTTCATCCTCAGCAGGTTATACCAAAGCCGCAAGATGGTCGGCGACGTGCTCGCAACCTGGAAGCGCATCATCGAGGGTCAGCGCGACGACGGACAGGAGCTCCGCGACGGAGAGCAGCGGGTACGCGACTACCTCGCAAAGGTCAGCAACCCGGCCCTGGTTCGCGAGTACGGCGTGTGGCTGGCGAACCGCAACCCCCTCCTCGGCGTCCAGGTCTTCGCCGAGGAGCGCGTCAAGGGTCCCAAGTTCGAGCCGGCCGCCGTCGTCTCCCTGCTCCGGGAGGAGGCCCCGGCGGCAGTCAGGCACTACCTGGAGCACCTCGTCTTCGGCCTCGGCAAGGACTCGTACGTCAACGACCTCATCAGCTACTACCTCGACCTCATCCTCGGCGAGCTCCAGTCCTCGGCCGCGAGCAGAGAAGCGGTCATGACGGCGTACAGCGCATACCGCGCCCTCCGGCCCCCGAAGCCGACGTACCAGCACTTCCTGGCGGAGAACGCGGCGGACGACGACGCGACGTCGCAAAGTAGACTCCGGCTCCTCCGACTCCTCGGCGGACCGTACGACGTCGACGCCCCCTCGATCCGAAACCGGCTCGCCTCCCTAGACGACGGCGACCTCCTCGTTCCGGAAACGATCATGCTCGCAGGTCGTCAGGACCTCCACCACGACGCCCTCCGCCTCCTCGTTCACACCCTCGGCGACTACGACACCGCCGTAGCGTACTGCCTCCGAGGCGGCACCAGCGTTTACGTCTCCTCCCCGCCCCCGGCCGCCACCAAGCAGCAGAAGCGGGGACTCGCCACCAACCGTCGAGACCTCTTCGCGACGGTCCTGCGCGAGTTCCTCGCCATAGAGGACGCGGCCGACCGCCTCGAACAGACGGGAAACCTCCTCGATCAGTTCGGCCAATGGTTCGACGTCGATGACGTCCTCCCCCTCATACCACCCACCTGGCCCCTCCGCCTCATCGCCGGCTTCCTCGTCGGAGCCTTCAAGAGGCTCGTCAGCGAAAAGCACGAGTCTTGCATGGCCAGGGCCCTCTCCGGCGCTGAGAACCTGTCGGTTAGCTATCGCGTCGTCGTCGCTGTGGATAGGAAGGGGCCCGTCGTCGAAGCTACGACTTGAGTCCACCCTCACACGGATCGGGGTCATGATGAGTACCATGTAAAGAGAGAGCCTGCATGACGATACAGCATTGCATCACAAGTTGTAAACATCTTCACTTACAAGAGAAGACAATTTGAAAAAAAAAAAAGGAGAAAATTCTCAACTTGGAAACGCTATAGCTTTTCTTCTCGCTCCTCCCAAATACATGCCCCGTTTCCCATGTTCTCCAATCCAAGCCCCCCCTCTTCTCCTATTAAGGGAGACCTCGCCGTTTCAAAACAGTGTAGACAAAAACATCCATCACCAAGTACTACCTAAACACAGGGTATCAAATACATGCATGTTCCTTTTCGACGTGGAAGAGAAAGGGGGGGTCGTGCCTGCATGTCCCATCCAGAAAGAAGTCGTCGCGGAATGCCCGAGAATAGAAAAAGAAAAGAAGAACAAACCAAGAAGTTGAAGAGGGAGGGGGGGAAAGAACAAGATGAACAAAAACAAGTGATGAATGTAAATCAATATCCCTGGACCATACTGGGGAGAGGCGTCTCTGTGCCTCAACTTCCCATGATCCCTTTGCCCGTCGCCCGTTCCTTGGGGCGTATAAACGGTCCAGTTCCAATGCGCCGCCCGCCATGCGTTCCCTCTAAATATCCGATTTCTACCGTCCAGGCCAAGGGTGCCCCGACTCCCCGAGTGAAGGGCGGGGGAAGCCCCAGCCTCTCGTCCTGCAGCCCGTTGACAATCCTTCCGTCTCCACCTCTCCGTATTCGACCCTGCTCAATGGAGAGGAGCAACACCCGCCTGGAGCATTTCCCTCATCTCTTTGAGCTGCTCCTCGGTCGGGTCGTCTGACAACCAGGGACCCTTCTCCTCGTCGGTGGCGCCATGGAAGCCCTCGGCCCGCTTGAGCGTCTGCACATCCAGATCTGTGACGTACGACTTGCCGTCCGACAGTTTGAGGCGCACCTCGTGATCAGTCGACAGCATCATGTCGTCCTTGGCCAGGCGACGAGAGCCGTCAAAGACAGCCATGATGCGCTTCTTCATCGTCATCTGACCCTTGTCAAAACCCCAGGACGAAGGATAATCTCGGCGGTTCTTGCGTCCCCGCGTCTTGTTGGCCAGGGGCACGCCGCCGCGGGAGTGGGTGAGACCGCGTGACTTGACGACGCCGTTGGGCGGGTTCATCCTCCGGCGGGACGACGGGGACGAATTGGCCTTGGAGGAGGCGTCGTCGGCTTCGTCTTCGTCGACCATTTCCAGGTCGTCAACGTCTTCGTCGTAGTCATCGTTCATGTTCGACGTGGGCGTCGCCGATGGAAGATTGTTCTTCTCAAGCGTCTGGTGCACACTCTTGTCATTGTCGACCTCGGCAAGGCGCTGGGCATTGATCGCCTCGGCCGGGTCCTCTTGCTGAACGATGCGGAGTACACAGTCGTCGAGATGCTCGTAAAAGTCCTGGGCGTTGGCGAAGGTCTGAGAGCAGGTGCTACATTTGCCGGTGGCATCGGGGGCATAGCCAGTGAGCTTCTTTCCAGGACCCATGGCGACGCCCGTGGGCGTCTTCTTGCGGCTGTTGGGAGGCGTCTGCTCCACGCCATGGACGGCGGTCAAGTGCCTCTTGAAAACGTCGGCACGGTTAAAGGACTTCTCGGCGGGAGAGCCGGAGCCGGGACAGAAGCCGCAGACCATGGTGCCCTTGTAGTGTGTGAGAGTGTGGCGGTTCTTGTCATACTTGCGGGCGAAGCCCTTGACGTGGTATTCGCACGTGTGGATGGGGCATTTCTCCGGGCGCTCATTCTGGTGGGTAAGCATATGGGCCTTGAGATCCTTGAAGACCTTGCCGCAGTCCGGGTATGTGCAGCGCTGTTTCTCCTTGGCCTCGTCCCCGCTGTGGTACTCGGCGGAAGAGGGCGAGACGAAGTTTCCCATGCTAAGGCGACGGCCGGCGGTATCGATTGGGGCGCCATAAGGACTGGCGGCGAAGGCGGGCTGAAAGGAGCCGCCGGCGTGCAAGTACGGAGAGGAGCTGTTGGTGCGAAGCAGATTGGACTGCGGAGAAGACGAGGAGACGGACGAGGGGGCAAAAGGATTGTTCGCCGGCTGGTAGTGGCCGTCGTACGGAGAGATGGCCATGGGAGGCCGAACGATATCGGGATGAATCAGGGACGGGTCTGAGGAAGGGGGGGGTGGTCAGTGGGCGATGACAGCGACCAAGATGATGCAAGCGCGACCCGCGGGGGGGGAGGGGGGGGGAGGGAAAGGGGAGCCCGGGGCCTCGGCCGGGGAGGGGAAGAGAGAAATGAGGAGGCGCAGTTTAAAGGTGGTTGAGGGACAGAAAAAGAGGCGCAGTTCGCAAGATGAAGAGAAAGAACGACAAAAGAGAAGAAGAGAGAAGAAGGAAAGAGAGAAAAGCAATGAAAGAAAAATAATGACGAATGAAAAGCGAATGAAAATTGACTGATCTCGTGCATTCAAGCCCGGCATTAGGCGAGCGAGTTAAAAAAAAAAAAAAAAAAAAGGAGGAGAAACTGGGGATTGGTGAGGGGAGAGAGGGCGCCCTCGGAGGAGAGAAGAAGGGCCCCTGTAGAGGTTCTCACCGGGGAGGGCCCCTGCTGGGAGCGCCCTGGTGGGGGCGGGTGCGCAGCGCGGCACAACGGTCGCCAGCATCTCTCTCTCTTTCTCTCTCTCTCTCTTTCTCTCTCTCCGTCTCCCTCTCTCTTCTTCTCTGTCCCCAGCTGAGCGGCGGATCCCCCACTTGAGTAGGTTTGTAGAAATGAGGGGGAGAGAAAGAGACGTGGCAGATAAGGAGAGGAGAGTAAAAAAAAGAAGGGGGAAAAAAGCAAATGAGGCGAAGAGGGAATATAAAAAAGAAGAAACGGCTTGTTTGAGATATGTGACGAACGCTCTGTCTTGACTTTTGATCCAGAACAAAAAGCAGAGACCGACATGAGAGAAAAAAAAAGAGGGAGACAGGGAAAGAAAAGAAGAGAGATAGAGAGGGCGCCACATACCGACAAACGTCTTGGCCGCCGTGTGGCCCATGGTTGTAAAGTCGAAGCCTCCCAGATCGTCGATGCCGGCGCCAGAAAAGTACTCCGCGCCAGCCATATAATCGTTGCCAACGATGCTCGGCTGTACAGCCAGGCCCCCAGGCGTCGTCGTCCACTCGGCTGCCGCGCTCAGTTGCCCGTGGTTAGACTGGGGCGAACCCATGGCGGACGAGGGGGCCGAGGGAGCCGAGGCCGTGGACAAGCCCGATGACGGCAGTCGCATGTCGCCGTCTTCGCGATATGACCCCGGCGAGGCCCGTCCAAGCACGTAGGCGTCGCCGTAGAGCGAGGCCGGGTCAAAACCGCCCATGGCCGGACCGGTCGTCGTCGCAGTCGTCGGGTACATCTCGCGGCCGCGGGTGAGACCTGATCCTGCGCCAAAGGCCGCCGCCTCGGCACACATGCCCATGCCCAGCTGCGGTGACGCGAAGGCGTGGCGTGGAGGTTCAGGATATTGATCGTGCTGGTGCGCGAACACGTGAAAAGGTTGCTGCTCTCCAATGGCAGTCATGGTGCGGCGCATTCAGACTTTTTCTCAACCTGTCATTCCACTCCGACTTATACCAGAAACTGTGGCGCCTGGGGCGAAGGCGCCACCCAGACGGCGCGAGTGATGGGAAACGAGAGGCGGCGGCGGCGGCGGCGGCGGCGGCGTGAAAGACGCTACTAGGAGCTGGGAGCTGGTGGGAGAAACGAGCTGGAGAGAGAAGGCTGATTTGTTAATAGTCCAGTGACGGCGACAGGACGAAGTTGTCGTGCTGCTTCTGCCGGCAGGAGGGTAAAATGTTAATGTGTGCCGGGGAGGCCGTCTGTGATGGTTATGTGTATGTCGTTGAACGAGGGACTAGATATCGAGAAGACGAAGTCGAAATGAGGACGCCTGAACGGTAAAAGGGCTGGGAACAGAGGAAGCAGGTGACTGTGGCCGAAGACATTGCCTTCATTGGGGGCCTACAAGTAGATATAGACGGGCTTGCATCCAAGGCCCCCCCCCTTGAGAGACAGGACCCAGCAGAACGGGATCGACCGCATATTGCTAATTGGCGAGTTTGTATGTACGAATATGTACCTCTGTAGGTATTCATTGAAGCATCTTGTCGGATATCAGTACATTGTAGGGCAGAGAGAGCGAGATGGGGTGTGTTGTGTGTTAGGGGAGGGGGGGCGTGTGCCATCCTTTGGATCTGGGGTTATCCAGGGGAGGGGAGGGGGGAAGACGAGAGGGGGGGAGGGGAGGAGAAGGAGGGTGTGGCGGCAGAAGGAATCGTCCAACGAGAGATTCGGTATCCGTGAAAGTCATGTTCGTTGGGTGACGTGTGTGTGGAGGACAAGACAGGGGAGAGGGCACAAGAATAGGGGGGGGGAGGAGGGTGTCGATGAGGAGGAAAATATGAAAAGGGGGAAGGGGGGGGGAGAGGAGCAGAGTTACAGATGGCTCGTAGCGTCGTATCTGTAGAGTCGTATACCGAGTCCCGGCGGACAGCAGCGACGAATAGCGAGGATGATGACGATATGACGATGATGGTCAAGAGAAAAGGCCAGGCAGAGAGAGAGAGAGAGAGAGCCAGGAGGCGGGCCGCCTTCCCTCCTTCCCTCCTTCCGTCCCCCCTCCTTTCCCTTTCGAGTGAGTGCAATTCATTAGCACTGTACGATTTCCTTTCGTCCCCTGTATTTTCTGCGTACCGCGGGGGAGCCCCGCTGTGCTACCTAGTGCTCGGTAGCGGGACCTTGGCAGGCCTCCAGGTCGGCGACCGGGGCGGAGGAAGACCCCAGTTAGTAGGAATGGCGTGGAGGTGGTAGCGCATTTTTTTTGGTGTATCCGCTACCTTATTAGTTCTAGTAGTAATTTTTCCACTACGGACGGGCGGCCTCGCGCTTCGTCTGAAGCTCCGTGCCGTGCCGGGGTGAAGAAGGTACTAGTGAGGTAGTGAGGTACCGAGTAATAAGAGAGAGTGTGTGTGTTTTTGTGTGTGTGTGCGGGAGACGGAGGAAAGTGCCGCGGGAAGCGAGGATAGACTACGGATACCTACGAACGGATACATGCTACTACGAACAGAGGTAAGTCAGTCAAGACTCAAGACTCACACGATGAAGATGATATGCGCTCACACATGGCATTTTCCTACCTACTAAATATATATACACTACTACCTACCTATGTATGGATGCAAGCAGATAGACAGACAAAAAAGAACAGACATGCATGCATGCATACCTTCTACCTACATTCACATACATACATGCTACATACAGCAAAGCACACACACACACACGGGCGAAACAAGGTGACCGCAACGATACCCCCAAGTCCCGCCCACCCGGCTGCAGATCGTCGAGTACTATGCCGCGGTCCAAGATAGCAGCGCCAGAGGGGCGGGTCCAGCGATGCGAGCCTGGGTATCGGACCTGCTAATAATAATAATATTAAAAAAAAAAGGCGTGTCAGACCTTGCCAACTTTGTGGGTTGTCCAACAACGATCAACATTGCCATGGCGAACCTACCTACTATGTACTTAGACGCGGGTCTTTCTGCTGGTCTCAGACAGACATAGAGGTTCTGACTGGGGTGAGGGAGGGGTAAACAAATCCTTGCTTCTTCTTATTCGTCTTCTTCTTCTTCTTCTTTTTCTTCGTCCGCTTCTTGTTATGATTCTTCTCTCTTATTCATTCTTCTTCTTCCTTTCCTTCTTTTCCTTCCCCGTTGATTTAACTTCTCTTCTTCTCCCGCTTCTCCCTTTCTTATAAACCTCCGAAGAGACAAATCACCTAGTCCGTCTTCCCGCAAAAGGGACCTAATAAGCCCATCAACAGCCTGTACCACGGCCCGGAGCCCGTGTTTGGAGCCGTCTACGTGTCACGAGTCAAGACAAAGAAAAAAAAAGAGAAAGAGAAAAAAGGAAACATAATAATTATCAGGCTAGTTAAAATAGGAAGGAAATTTTTAAGATCAAGGCTCGATCATCGATGGTCCTTCTTCTTCTTCTTAACATTGCACGGATAATACCTTAGTAGAGAACAACACCTCTATGTACATACAAGACGGAAAGGGATCCCCATCGATACAGTGTGTATTCACTGTACCTGCATCGAGCACACGCATCGTACGGCTCACCATCCCTTTGACCTTTGTATCACTCGTCGTACTCGCTACCGACTGTCCCGCCGACGAGGATCCCCAGTCCTTTGTACGAAAGGGGGAGGAGGATGGGGAAAATTTTGCTGTAAACCTGTAATGGAGACTGATGGAAAGGGAAGTTGTTGTGTGTGTATCGAGATTCGAGGGGAAAAGGGGGAGGAAGAAAGAAGCTCTCTGCGCGATTCGCAAAACCGTCTCCATCCTCCTTCTTAGTATCCTTCTTAGTAGCCTTCCACCTCTCTCTCCTTTTCCTCTCTATTTTTTTTCACACAACTCCCGTTCTGCTATCGTCCTCTTTTTTTCTATTATATTTTCTTCTTAGTTTCAAGTTCGAATTCGCTGCAGATGGAGTATGAAAAGGGGGGGGGGGGGGGGGGGGAAGAACAGCGGCTAGAGACGGCAACGCGTGCCCGAGGTTTGGCCCCCCCATCCCCGTCGATCCCATCTGCAGTGCGAATATTATCCACGTTGGTTCGCTCTCCATTCGAACGCAGACGTCAAATGTCTCGCACGGCCATCGCAAATATAGAACTTCACTCACACACACACACACACCTACACACCTACACACACATACATGCGTTTGTACTAGGTGGTGAAGTATGTATGGAGAGTAGCCTCCCGCCGCCTGGCACACAAATCCT
This sequence comes from Ophiocordyceps camponoti-leonardi (nom. inval.), assembly GCA_003339455.1. NCBI lineage: Eukaryota > Fungi > Ascomycota > Sordariomycetes > Hypocreales > Ophiocordycipitaceae > Ophiocordyceps > Ophiocordyceps camponoti-leonardi. The sequence goes on from PDHP01000004.1 coordinate 359,858, forward strand.
CTTCTCCTCCCCCCCCCTTTTTTCTGATTGAGCAAAGAAAAGCAGCGACAGACACGAGCTCCAAAGAAAGAAACAAAACAAAAACTTTGCCTTGGCCGCCTTCGTTTTTTTTTTATTTTTATTTTTTTCATTTTCACTTTCCTCCTTTCTCTTCCCGCTGTTATTTTATTCTCTCTTCCGTACCTAGGTACTCGCGGCGAACCAACGGCAAGGCAAAAAACACGCATCCATCCATCTCAGACCTATGATAGGGGGGGCAGATATCACCCTACCAGTGAGACCGGGGAAACGCTGCTATTCAAAAGTGTCCGTACTATCGACTTTCTGCTTCTTACTGAGAAGACTCTCGTCGCCCGTACGGGTTACCGGTGTGTTCTAGGCTTCTGACCCCCCCTCCTCCTCTCTTCTCCAAAGCACATCGCCGACTCCCCTGCGAGGTGTGCGTCTCGTGCCAATCATATGGGGCAGGAAGGTCAGCGCCTATTGGCTCCGACGGGTGCGTGGTATTTGCACATCACACATACCTGTGTGAGTGTCTTATCTGTATCCGTACAACGCCCAAATATCCATGTGGAAAGATTTCATTACAGATCTTCCTCCCCCCCATTCTTATGAATATGATTATCTTGGGTCCCTCTAGGGGTCGTCGGGTGGATGTTGGATTCCATCATATCACTCGTTATTAGTATCCACTGTCGTGAATTAAGATCGCTTACGAAACAAATCTCACCGGGGTTACGGGTCCGGCATCTGCTCTCTTGCATGAGTACCGCCCCTGCAAGCTCCGTAGAGAGTTTATCCCCTATCTTTCTCCCATTTCTTGCTTCTCCTTTTATGTAAGCCGGTGTCAGACCTACCTACCTACCTATTCAGACGGTTGGCCCCTGATGCGAACAATCTCATCTACGGATACCACTTTGCCAGACTCTCTTACGACCTACCCAGCAATCTTGGCTTTTCCTTCCTCCGCTCCGTACCGGAATAGACTCAACTGCCTACGGATACTCCGTACCTACTTACCTGACTACCGTGCTTTATAAATTATAACACAACACACCCGGAGAAAACTGGTCGAGAAAGAATCTTCTTCCCGTATCCGTAGAGTATCCAAGGCAGCTTAGCTTGAGTATTACTATTTTCCGCACCCCATTTATCTATTTTCCGCATCCCCTTCCCAATCGAGGGTACTAGCCACCCGACCGGGTAGACGACCCTGCGCCAGCCTACGCCACCTAACTACGGTACAAAGCCCTAGTAGTCTAAGGAGTTATTCGTTCTGCTAAGGTACCTTCTCCTTTACCTATTATTCCTTACGATCTAATTAATCGGCCGGCGGCTAATTCATTCAGTATAATAACGGCAGCGACGGCAGCGACGGCAGAGAATACAGAGAGGGCAGAGAGGTAGAGAGGGCAGCGAGGTAGAGAGGGTAGCGAGGCAGAGAGGGTAGCGAGGCAATTAAAATAAGGTACCTCTAGTACTATGGGAGACTTCTAAGGCTGCTAGGACTTTGTACCGTAGATAGGTAGCGTAGGCTGGCGCGGGGGCGCGTGTTAAAGTGGGGAAGTTAGTATCCTGATTTAGAAGGGGATGCGGAAAATAGATGAATGGGGTGCGGAAAATAGTAATACTCCTTAGCTTATCCGTAAGCCTTTATCCGCATCCATATCCGTACACCTTGCCAAATCTATCTCCATGTATCCGTAAGCCGGCATCGACACTCTTCCGGCCCGCGTGGCCCCGCATCCGCGGCTCCGAAGCCCGGTACTTTGGTTTCGCAAATCGACGGTTCCGCGGCAAAGGATGACTGACCGGACCCCTTCCATCGTCGCATGGGAAAGAAAAAAAAATCTATGATGCGGCTCCGGCCATTTTTGTCCGTATCTTACTGGTACGGCTCAGCGGCAGATGGTCGTGGCAGAACCATGATGCATTCATGAGTACCTACCAAGTTAGGTGTGTAGGTACGAATATGGCGCCAGCAGACACACCTCCCCCCTCCTCCTTTTCTTTACGGCACAGAGTCGAGGCCAAGTCTGGTTGATTGCCTCGCTGACAGAGACGTGAGCAAGCAAGCAAGTCAAGTCACCGGAACACTGTCATTTGTTCCTCTCCCGGACTGTCTCGGCACGTGTTGCCTCGCTCATTCGCTTGATCCCCCCTCCCCCCCCCTTTTCTCTCTCTCTCTCTTTCTCTCTCTCTTTTTTTGTTTCTTTCTCATCCTTGTCGACCCTCTCTGTCCACCCCAGGATTTTAAACCCCTCCCCCCCCTTCCCCCTCTTCCCCCGGTCTCATGCCCGCGTAACGCACCAATCCCCCGGGCCTGTAGTGCACAGGAAGCACCGCACTGCATAAATAGTTCGATGCCTTATTGTCCAAGAGGGAGGGCATCTTCACACCACCTTTCTTTTGTCCCTCTGATTCTTTCTGCCACGCCATACCGAATTGGTTGCCTTGCTGTGCCGTCCGTGAGATACGCCTTGCTCGGTCGAAGATTCTCTGTAGGGTAGCTAGGAAGTCCGGCACGTAGGTAGACGGGAAGTCCAGATGATGATAGCCCTGATAGTGGTCAGTACTATCCGTAGGTAGGCGTCCGTCTACACCACACATCTCCGGACAGGCGGCGGCGCAGCATCACCTGCCTCGTTATGCGCCGGACGGCAATGGCGTTCCCGCTGCAGTCATCCGTCTATCTGGCACAGCTTTCAGGCCGCTCAACTCGGGCTGCCGTGCCGCCTGCTCGGAGCCTAGCCCGTACTTTCCCGCCTCCGACCCCAATGCTACTCTGGCCGCATTGGCAAATCTTCCGCACGATCATTACCAACCTACCTACCTACCTATCTGTCGACCTCTCGATATGTATCATGCTTGTATCCGTACGGATATGTTTACACATATGCCCCCCCACCCCGGTGCCACAAGCGAGACTCTGATCCAGTCTCTCGGGAGCAGCTCCTTGAGCCTTGTCTCTCCGTATCTGGCCCCTTCTTCATTTATTTATCCGTATTTCCATCTCCATTCCTCTCCCCTGTCCGTCAATCTATCCTGTAAATCATGGATACATAGGCCTTTATCTGGCCCGCCGCCCGCCGGGTTGAGCCGGTGCGCGGCGCCGCATCTCCTAATCAACAACTGCCAGTGATCCGGTGTTGGTTACATTCAAGAGTACCGTAGGTACTCACGAGATTCAGAAATAGCGCTAGCTCTTTTGGGTGATGTCAAGGGCAAAAGGCTATGACGATCCTACCCTCATATGACTTAGCGGCGGCATGGATTTTGGGGCCCTCTGCTGTAAAGCAGGCTTCCTGCAGTAGCGCTATTTCTGAATCTCGTGAGTTCCTACGGTAGAGGATACTCAAGCCCCCGCTACCAGCCCTACAAGCATGCTCCACTGGGAACTTGGGAAGAAGTTTGTTTAAAGTATTGTTACACACGTTCTGTGCGTCGGAAGACTAGAACGTCGATCCTCAGCCGAGTATTTTTCTAAATATAGCCTCTGGGGAAACCATATTCCCGCAGTACTCCATACCGAGTACCCACACAGAGGCTCACAGAGACAACGTCTATTTATCCCCCCCCACCACGTGCCCATCTCAACGAAATCCTTCCCATGTGGCGTCGCGACGTCCGTCGCACCCTGCGTAGAAAAGAAACTGGCCCACAGACCCTGCGTCGCGTGCGTCTTGAACCAGGGCGTCGGAGAAAGTAGAAGAGGAAAAGAGGTGTTGCTTTGGACAGGACAGTCGGCTCTCGCGTCTTGACCGGATGCCATCATCATCATCATCATCCATCAATATCAATATCACCTTATTATTGAGATAGATTCTACCAATATTACACCCAATCTGGCACCGCTTATTCGTCTAATCGCATGGAATAGGGGGGGAGAAAAAGAGCCACGTCGTGGAAAGAGACGGGAAATATCGAAAACCAGAAAAGCAGGGAATTCAGAATCAGGAAGGGAAGAAGGAAAAAAAAAGTAAACAACAATAAAACAAGGAATCACGACAACAATATCCGTGTAAATAAGCCGTTTCGAAGACACGTTCGAGAACCGCCTCCCTGCCGCCATCCCCCCCCCCCCCGACCCCCGGCCCCGTATATCCCGCCGAAAGGGGAAGAAAAAAAAGCTTCCACTCCATCTTGGCTCGTAGGGCTGTGAGCGGTTGGGTTGATCTACGGAGAGTACGGAGGTCGCTCCAGAAAGTTCGAGCGGTGATGTGTAAATAACCCATGAATAAAAAAAAGGAAGTATAGGACCTACTACGTAAAGGATACCTTCGAGATACATACCTACTCTTTTCTCTTAGGCGTACTACCTTCTATAAACGATAACTCTAAGCTAGGGCTCCGGGGCCTACGATACCCCTAAAGCTCCCTATCGTGGCCTATTGTGGCTTGTAGCGAGAAGAGGATATGTATGTACTACGGGGGTTCCCCCTTGTAGACTGTATAGTCCTTTCTTTTTCCTTATAGGGGGTTATTCATAAGTCACCGCTCGAACTTTCCGGAGCGACCTCCGTAGGGAGTACGGATAGAGGTTGAACATTGGCAGTATCAAACGCCCACGAACATCGCTACCCGTGGTCAGGCTCTCCGTCCCTTGGCACAGAGTCATCCGGACACACACCTAATCATACGCCCCTAACGTATCCATAGAGGCAGGCCATGATGTAAGTACGGACACATGTCTGCAGATACCTGGGTAGGTAGACGTGTGCGGACATGTATCCGTACATATCTACTATCCTTAAGCCTGCATGCGCATATCCTCGCTGTAGCAGTCCGTCTGAAAGAGCAACTACTGGATATCCGTAGTACGGATAGTTCGGACAGGTACGGATACATACTAGGTAGCGATATACAAGCTTGTTTTCTTGTACATAAGTTGTACGACTCATAGTCATATGTACGGTGTATGCACGAATCTATATATGTACTTACGAATGCATGTCTACAGCCTGCTACAGCCTGCTACAGCCTATCCGTACTTGATACACTCATGCATACTACCGCATGCACATCTCCATGTCGTAGCGTCAGCGACGTCGCCGCCTCCGAGGAGGCCTCTCCTCTTTGCAGTCTTGCCGCATAGTCCATACTCCATCCCAACGACACGACTTGGCAGCAGGCAAAACCGACCGACACACACTGCAAAACTCGGTAGATGCCTCCTCCCCTCCTGACCCCCAAATGCAGCAAGTCCTATCCGTACGGATGTAGGTACTGTTCGAATTTCGGTCTCGCCGACCTTCCTTTTCCTTGGTTTCCCGTCTTCTGTGCTGTCATCGTCGTGTTCAAAATGACCCAGAGTCATGGCACAGCGTGAAAGTGCAACCTTCCCCCCCCCCTCTCTCTCCCTTGCTTTCAACCTCTTCTCGCAGGCTTTCAGGGGTATCATCGTCGTGGAGAGATGCCTTTGAGACAGGGGCGCAGATCTGGTCCGGACACTTGGGTTCAACCACTTCCTATTCGTAAAGCCAGCTATCCGTCATCACCTCCAGAGAGCCAAACTGGGGGCCATGGGGGACGATCACCGCACGGAATGGCAGATCGCCGGTGCCCGTCGCATTCTTGCGGGAAGGGGGGGGTGGTTGTCTCTGCTTCTTGCCTTGCTTTTTCCTCTAGTTCTCTATCCGCATGCCCCCCCCCTCCCTATAACAATTCGTATCCGTGCTCCGTATTTTTTTTCTGTTCGGAGAGTATGTACGGAGTATGGGTAGCAGCAGCAGTATCCATCCAATGCCGTAACGTGCCTTGAATCTTTGCCTTCGTTCAGGTCTTGAGTAATGAAAATCCCGGCGTCATCAGTCATCGATGTGCCGCTGACGCAGACTGACGTTTTGGGCTTCCCAAGTTTCACCTTCATTGGCATACCGACCTCTCTGTCTTGTCTCTCGACCCACGACATTGGATCCCTGGGAAGACTCGCCAGAAGACTGCCGCCAACTCGGCTATCGCTAGCTCAACCGGTCTGTCAAGGCCAGCGCAGTCATTGGTGTGCTCCATGGCATGGGATCCATGGCCTCAAGCCGTGTCTCGTCGCTCATTCTAGATGCCCCCCTCCCCGTTTCCAGACTCGTCGAAAATGGTGTCTCACCTGTCTTCTCTCTCTTCTCATGCCCTTAGCTGGCGACCGCTTAGTTGTCACATCTGCATCCCTACCTCTCTCCTCCTCTCCCCCCTCACTCTCTAGATTCCCTCACGTCGTCTTGTGTGTTCTTGCAAAGCCTCGTTAATCCGTCAGGCTCGGATCTCGGGCCATCTATGGCGACGACCACTGGGCGCCGGGGCCTTCACGCCTCGTAGGGCTCGCAAAGATGCCTGCGGAACCCCCGTTTCACATCATGCACACCACCCTCCAATAACAGACATACATTTCGTGTTTGGACACAATGCGCCACTCTATCTGGCTCACGCTCGTCTCTTTCGGGTGCCCTCTGCGAAATGTGACGACGTGGAGCTCTCAAGAGGCGCGACTCGCAACGAGAGCATCGTGACTGTGAGCCATATCCTTGATGAGGTTGACAGCAAAGACACGTGCAACCGGATGGCGGCACGGCCATCAATCCTGCGCGAGGGTGAGAAGCACACGCCTCCCCTTGCCAGAGTTGCATCGCCTTCAGCACGGCCAGGGTTCCCAGCCTCTGCACGAGATGCAAGCGAGGCCAAACGAGGGGACATGCACACACAAACTTCCGTTTTTTCGCCATGCCACTGGCGTCAGCGTCGTACTGGGTTTGTTTTCTTTGGCATGTGTTGTAGACTTGTAGTTGATGTGTGCATGTACGAGCAATGTGAAGCTGGAGGCTGATGACATTGTTGTACCTTTACCCCGGAGTTCGTTCTCCTACTTTCGAGGTAAATAGACAGAGCGAGAGGGAGGCAAGAGGGAAAACAAAGAAGGTCTAGTCTCCTGATCCTCTGTCCGCGTCATGACGACGATGACAACCTGTGCCGAGCCGCATTTGTACCTCGTAACCTGCGAGGCGCAAAGTAAAGCCCGATGAAGCCCGCTGTCGGGGACCTCGAGATGGATGGACGGAGCATGTGTATACATTCAGTACTTGCATGCGTCTGCATGTCTCTGTACTCTGTACTGCCCAAAATCAGTGCGCCGCCCGTAAGTCTTCGCTCGCCAGGAATAAAGAGCGCCATGGCTTGTTTTCGGACGTGCGGAGAAGCACGACCTTTGTTTACCGGCGGCGCAGAGTCCAGCCTCCAGGGAGCTCTGTCGGATCCGCGTGGTTTTGCCTACCTCCCAATCGAGGCGGGCTGCCCTCCTTCTGCTTCCGACGGCCATGCAGGATCCTAGCCAAGAGGATGGCTGGCATTGAGCCTCAAGAGCGTGACTTGGACGAATTTCCGTCATCTGGTAAACGTTGCAATGTGATGAATCTCCTCCGCATGCATGCCATGATGTCGTCTCCACGCAATGTCGGAGCCGTTTCCGCAAAGTCGCAGCCACCAGCTTTTGTATCACCTTGGCCGACGACTTCGGAGCCATCTCGCCAAAGGCCCCTCTCTTCCGGTGAGATTCGGTCGGCCGTGAATGAGGTCGAGGCCGGCCGTGACGGCGTCGGGCGACATTCCGCACCAGGCAGCCAAGGCCTGGTTGCCTCGGCGTCAAGTTCCCGACGTCGCACCGCATATAGGCCGTCGGTGCAATGAACGGCCAGAGATTTGATCCTCGAGTCAGCGCCGCGTCACACCATGACGTGAGTGTAATGCTCGACCAACACGTCGGTGAGTCGAGCTGCCCTGACAGCTTCCATGGCGGCCATCCCGATGCCAACTACGAGATTCTCGTAGGGGGCCGTCGTTCGTCGGCCGGAGGCTCGTAATTGACCGGTCACACCGAAATTCTTAGGCTTCTCCTTGTCTTTTGACGGGAAGCACAAGCTGCCTGTCCCCGATCTCGACGTTTCTCAGCATGATCCGGGGACAACGACAACATGGATGGCCTTGGAAGGCTGTCTATATTTTTAGTCAAGACGCGGGGAAAAAGCAGTGCTTCATGTTAAGTGGCCAGAGTTGTCGATAAATGAGGCTGCCGGAAGAGACACAGGTCTGTCGTCTAAGGCACAGCCTGCGTGCGGTACTATCAAGAAGACGTTGTGGCTCATGAACGGCTTATAGACGCCAACACGGACTTAGCCTCGCCATGAAAAGCGTGATTGACATCGTCCTGACTGAGTCCCCGTAGTCGTAGACTGGAGAGCATGTCAGAAGAACAAAGGCTCGACTGTCAGCGCCACTGGACTGGAAATTCCTACCGGGACCATTGCAGTGGCTGCTATTAGTACATTCGAACATGAGTTGACGATGCTGAGCAAGGAGTCACGTGACATTGGCTTCCGCGAAAGCCAGCTATCACGTGTCTGCGTCATGGCTACGAAACGCCATGCTTATCTTATCGTGTCCAGTAACGCTAACGTGGCATCAACCCAAAACGAACAAAACCATCGTGCAACTGCAAGACTCCAGGCCGTCTAAGGCTCGCAAGCCTTCACTTATCTCCACGCCGGAGAAGAGGACGGATCGGAAGAAAAGGATTGCGGCAACAGAAAGGAAGCCCTCGACCGACGAAACCGACGGGCTTGAATCACGGGATGTAGGGGAGGGCCCTGTCCTTTTACCCGGTCTCGAAGCTCCGATAGCTGGCCCTCCATGCCAAAGATGCGGCTCGGCTGGTACGCAGGGGTAAGTGTGCGCCACGAGACGGGCTCTGAAGCCTCTAATCGGAGAACTTTTCACTGACGACAGTTCCAGGTCTCTACGGCCCTCGCGGGCGGCGTGGTCGTTTCTGCCTTTCTGCAGCGCGCTAACTTTTACTCGGCCATGGTTTATCTCGCCCAGAGCAACTTTTGCTTGTTGGTATGTTCTCGTTCGCTCTCTTCTCTATCCGATGATGCCGCTGACCACTGTCTTCCTGTCCAAGGCTCTGGTCAACTTTTCGCTCCTGCTCTACAGCAGCTTCATTTACGGTTTAACGCGTCTGTGCTTTGGCACGTTGCGGGCTGTCGAAGTGGAGCAGCTCACCGAGAGAGCTTGGTTCGCCATCACGGAGACATGCCTCGCCATGACTATATTCAGGGAGGAGATAGGGGCCTGGTTCCTGGTCATGTTCACGGCGCTGGTGACGGGCAAGGTCTGGGGATGGATCGGCGATGGCCGAGTCGAATTTCTTGAACAGCAGCCACCACCTAACCCGCGGCTCTTCCATATCCGGCTCAGCATATCCCTCGCCATGAGCTTCCTGTACGACATCTGGATACTGCGATATTCAGTTCAGAACGTCATCCAACAAGCACGCCCCAACATGATGGTCATGTTTCTTTTCGAATTCGCGGTGCTGGCCACGTGCTCTTGGCGCACAGGAGCACGTTATGTACTCGTCCTGGCAGAACAACAAATTATCAAAGCCCAGACGCGCAAGAGATTGATGGAGAGGAGACAGGAGGTCAGGGAGCAGCGGGAGACATTATTGCGGCAGCGCGAGCAAGCCGCCGCTGCGGGCGAAGACACGTCTGCCAACAACGAACCTCTGCCGAGCGAAGACGACGTCGACGAGATGGACATTGAAGTTCCTGGCTGGGCTGCCAAGGGAGAGTGGGTTCTTTGGCTTGATCTTCTCAGTGGTAAGGCCTGTCCTCTGATCCTATCAACAAGTCTCTGTGGCTAACAGCTCTCAGATATGATCAAGCTAGGCATCTACGTGGCGTTCTTCTTCATGCTACTAATGTTCTACGGCTTGCCCATCCATATCATGAGAGATCTTTTCATAACTTCTCGAGACTTCGTCAAGAGGCTGCATGCGTTGCTACGCTACCGTCGAGCTATTCAGGAAATGAATCGATATCCCGACGCGTCTGCCGACGACCTGGCGCAGGAGAACACGTGCATCATCTGTCGAGAGGAAATGAGGCCGTGGGACCCGGTGGGAAATCCGGGCGCCATCGATCGAGTGCGACCCAAAAAGCTTCCTTGCGGCCACATCCTTCATCTCGGCTGTCTTAAGAGCTGGCTCGAGCGGCAGCAGGTTTGTCCTACTTGTCGAAGCCCCGTAACGGCCGATCGTCCTCGCGGTGGCATGCCAGTCGGAGCCGCCGGCCTGAGGATCCAGTTTGGCGGTCATCCGAGACCGCAAGGTCAGCGCCAACCAGCGGAAGATGCGCCGCAGGGCCAGGGAGACGACGGCGCGCAGCAGCGACCCCCCAGAGAAGGGGCAAGGCCTCGTATCTTCAACCTGGGTCCTATCCGGCTGGGCTTCGGCACCAACGGCCAGCAGGTCCGCGAGCTAGCGCAGCAGTTTGGCGTGCCTCACATTGCCGGCAACCAGCAACCGGCGGCGGTGCGGGCTCAGGAGCAGGGCCAAGCCACGCTGAGCGACAACCTTCAAAACATAAGCAATATGATCCAGCAGTCAGAGCAGATGTTGCAAAGAGAGATGCAACGTCTGCACGGTTCCCAGCAGGAGCTTCAGATTGCCAATCTGTTGATGGCTGAGCTGCTGCGACTACAGCAGCGTCGGCAGCAAGCTGAGGAACTGCCTCCGCTGGTGCAGTCTCCGATGGCGCAGCCTCCAATGGCGCAACCTCCAATGGCGCAACCTCACCAGCCATGGCCCGTGCCCATGAACATGCCGTTTCCACCTGGCCAGCAGGTGCCAGTCCCCGCGACAGGGTTCCAGCCTCCTTTCCCGGGCATACCCATGTTTCCCGGTGCGCCGCCCCGATCGGGCAGTCCACTTATGGCGCGCCTCGGCACTACGGGGGCCACGGCACCGATCCCGTCCGGCAGCGCAGACCTTCCCGAGGGATTGTCTCTGCCTCCCGGATGGTCGATGATGCCTCTTCAAAGGCTGGACGGTTCTCTCCCCAACCCCATGGTGCCCCGGCCTCAGACGCCCCTCCAAAGCGGCGACACCGCGACGATACCGAATTTGGTTGCGCCCGAACACCCAGTGTCGACGTCCAGCTCTCTCAACCCTACAGAAGGGCCAGGACCCGTCGTCCCGACAGACATTCCCGCTCTCGAACCCGTGCCAAGGGGAGCAGCCGAGCCGGCTCCAGTGGTAGCGCCCAGTCCTGTGATGCCCAGCTGGGGCGGTTCCTCCCAGCTTTTCGAAAACGGTTCCCGTGTCGGCCTCGGCGAGCCTGAGAGGCGGCAGGCCGAATCGTCCAACGCAGCGGGTCCGTCGTCAGCCGAACAGGCCGACGCGTCGGGAGAGGAAGAAGGCTCCTCCTCCTCCAAGGGCAAGGGCAGGGCCGTCACGGTCGAAGAGGCCGTGGAGGATGAAGAATGAAGGGTAGCAGACGGTTTTTGTCTCGATGCCCAACTTATCGCTTGGTATCCCTTTTTCCTCTTCTTTTTCCCCTTGGCACCCCCTTCTTCTCCGCTTTTCATTCGCACATCTTGAGCGTTGATGCAGCGTTTGATTTACATGTTATTCCTCTTTTCTTGCGCGTAGGACGAGACGGGGCTCGCGTCTTCGAGGTCAGAGGTGTGCACACGTCATACTTTCTGATTTGGAAGTCTTTCTATGTACGTTTTACAGGCGTGAACAAAGGAGAAAATGGAAACTCCCATCTGATACTACTACTACCACTATTAATACTATTGGGCACGCGAGGGTAGACTGTAGGTCGGTCCTCGTACGTGATGCCGGTAGCCAAGAGTGAAAAAAAGGGGTTAAACTAGCCACAACTATGCAACGCCCCTTGCAGTCTGTCACGCCGTAGGTGGTGTGCCGTAGCCTCAGCGTAGGTAGAAAGATGATGAGAAACAGTGAGGAAAAAAAGGAGCTGACCAGATCACGGTATGGCTTGAAATGGGAAAAAGGAAAAGAAGAAAGATGAACGATGCTGGCACTAATGAGCCATAAGAAAATCACCAAATGATAAAAAGGGAAACAAATCACCTCAGCCTCTTCCTCTGCTTCCTCCCCCTCGACCAGACAGCAAACCACTATGCTGCTGCTGCTGCTGCTGCTGCTGCGAGCTCGAAACACCCTGAGGTTCTGACCCAAAGGGCAGAGGTCGCAAGGGGATAACCGACCCCCCCCTGGTAGAAGAAGAAGACGACGACGACGACTGCTGCCCCCCCTCGACAGCGGCAAGCTTGCGCAGGATGGCCTCAGACTGTTGCTTGGCAAGCTTCTGAAGCTGCTCAGCCGGGTCCTTCAGGAGGGCATCCGACGTCAGCCAAGTTGCATGGGCAGTCGGCAGGACCCCAGCGTCTTCCGTGCACACATACCCACTCGGTCTGCAACGGCACGCCCTCGGCCAGCGGAACCGGCTGCTTAGCCTCGTCGCCAGCAGCGCCGCGGTCCGACTCATCGCCGCCCCAGTAGGAGACGCGGTGGACCGGTGCCGGCGTGACCGGGAGGCTCGGCCGTTCCGTCTCGGAGGGGAAGTCCGTCAGTCGCATGGTTCGAGGCCGGAAATCAGGGAGCTTCATGCCACCGACGGCCGCGCCCTGGCTCTTGGCTCGACGATGCGTCTTGAGCCCGTCAACGTAGCGGCCGATCTCCGGCATATCATCCCAGGCATTGAGTCGCGGGAATGAGGTCCACGGATCCGACGGCGTCACTTTGATAGACGGTGTGACGGGAGACTGTGGTTCGCTCTGTGATGTTGTCGCCCCCTTCTCCTCCATTCTCTTCTCGGCTTCAGGGTCATCGCCGACAGATTGAGCTGTCGGGACCTGGGTAGACTGTGACGTCTCGGGCTCCCTGCCGACGAAGGTCCTCGCCGGCTTGGGCCGGTTTCCCTCCCACGGAAAGATTGGCGGCGGCGATGCTGCAGGGTGAGCCGGCGGCTTTTGGGGGACCGGGTACCACATGTCCTTGGGCGGACTGGGATACCGGGCGGGGGGCACGAAGGGTTTAGTGTCTTGAGACATTTCGTAGTGTGTTGAGGGGAAATCAATGGCTTCGGGCTTCGAGTTCTGCGGAGGTGGCTGCCTGAAGCGATGGGCGGGGGGGCATGGTTAGCTTTGATCGCCTCAAGAGGGCAGTGTCCTATCTTACCTGGAAGCATCCCAGGTGCTCATGGGTAGGGGCTCCGGCCGATGCTCACTTGTTTGAGTTGGTGGTGGTGGTGGAGGAGGCGGTAGTGGTGTCTGACTATGGTGCGGTTTGGAAGCCTGCACCCCGCTGACAGCCGTCGGCCAAGGTCCAGCACCGTGGTCATGCGCGGCCGCTTCCTGTGGAATGGCTGGGGACGAGGCGCGGTGCGTCTCTCCTGAGACTTGACGCTCTTGTATGACAACAGCCGGCTCCCCGTGGTCTTGCTGATGAGCCTTGCTTGATCGGTGAGAAGTAGAGACGGAAGTCGTCCGATGATGGCGGGACTCGTCTTGTGAAGGCGGCGGTGCATCTGGAGTGTGCTGGGAGGAAAGTCAGCAACGTGTCCGTGCGCTCTAGTGATAGCAAACAGATCATACCCGATCTCTGTAGTGTCGATCATGAACGGCCCACCATCGGCCCACCATCTCATCGTACGGGGAGGTGCTGCAGGGTGCATCGCGGCCTCCGAACCAGGGCTTGTTGGGCCCAATGAAGTGAACGGCGTCGATGCTGGACCTAAAATGGTGATAGGCGGGGAGATATTGGTAATGGGCAGAGGGAGTCACGTTGTACGTAAACGGCAGACGGTGGAACGCGCGGCCAAAGTGCATGTTCAAGAGGCCCTGGTCTGCACCGTCAAAGGAGATGCCCCTCTCGGCCATGGCCAACATGGCGTAGAAATCGCCCATATTAGGTGTCAAGACCATGACTCCCGAGTTGAAAAGATCAGGCCATCCCGTGTCCGGGGCTGCGGCAAAGGCATGGGGCAGGTCGAAGAGCTCATCCGGGGCACGGTATACGACGACGTCTGCGTCCATGTAGACGATCTTGTCGAAGTGCATCTGTTTCCAGAGGTTAATCTTGGTAAAGGCCGAGTGCAGGTCCGGACGGTTCATGAGATGGAGATTTGCACCATGGTGGTTCGAGATCCGCGGTACGGGCAAGATGAAGTCGTAGACGGCCTGGTCACATTCGAGTTAGTCGACAAGTTGCGGAGGCTTTTGCTTGGGGGAAGGGGAAGAAGAGCTGTGTTACCCTGAGCTGAGCTATGGCATGAGCCGAGACAGAGTCGAGGGTGACGAGAACGGCAAGCTTATAGATGGTGCCGGTATCGCGTAGCGAGTGAGCGAGGACGAGGGCACCTTGAAAGATTCTCGTCAGCGAAAGAGGCCACGAAAGAGGCGACATTGCCTATATGTATGTATGTTTGTATGCACCTGGAAGATATCCATCGCCGAGAAGAAGCTGGCCGGATGAGATTAGCAGCCTCGCTCGAGGAAAGGGAAGACAGAACGCACCGTGGCGTAGACGCGTTCGCCATTCATCGTCGAGTCTCGTGGCATCGTGACGAACGATGTTGTCGCCCGACGGCGCTTCAAAGGAAACAAGACATATCAACAACGATAGGACCACGTTCGCGCCATAATGTTACTCCTTCCGCTGTGATAGGAGAGCTGTCGTGATACTGGAGAAGGTCCAAAAGCGGACGAGGTCGTATTTATTTGGTGTGGGATTGAAAGGCATGTCGTCACCGATGGCGGAGATTTTATGTACACATCAAGTACCGGAGTACGGCCCGGGAGATGAAGAGGGGTAAGAGGGCGGACGCTAAATTCGACCCCGTGACCTGCAAACCCCAGACCGGGGGCGGGGGGGGGATCATGTAGATCGATACCTGTCCGGTACTTGAGGCTGGATGCATTCGCCAAACCGAAATGCTGACCTACTACCCTGTCCCTATGGAAGTTGTTTACATGGCATATTACGGATATATCCATCCATTATCCTCCTCTAACTTCAATCTTCATCAACAACCCTTACTCACATACCTATCTACATCTCCTTCACATATCCGTGCTCCGGCTTATGCGATGTCTCGTAGTCGATGTGCACATATGCCCGCTCCACCTCAGGCAGACTCTCCAGCTTGAACTGCAACCCTTCGGCCAAGTCGTGCGTCTCCAAGAGGGTGCAGAGGGGATCCATGACCACGTCCACCTCGACGATGAGCCGAGGCCCTGAATAATAGGCGCGCATGGTGTCCATCTCCCGGATAGACGGCGAGTGCGTCAGACAAACATACGTGAGCTGCTGCTGCGTCTCGACCGACGGCACGACGCCCACCAGCAGCATGAACTCGCCAAACGACGTGTGAAGCCATACGGCGGAGATGAACAACGACAGCACGATGGCACCCGCCGGATCGATCCACCACTCGAACTGCGCGCCAGCCAGCGCCGTCATGACGCCGAAGCCGTTGACGAACAGGTCGTTGCGGTGATCCTTCCAAAGAATCTTGACCTGGCTGTACCGGTTCTTGATGGACCAGCAGTACAGGAAGAGCCCGAGCTTAGTCGCGAAGGCGGCGCAGACGGATACGATGGACGCCAGGTGAAAGCCCTTGTCTGTTTGTCTCTGTACGAGATCCTGCGCCGCGAGGGCTATGATGACGAGCGAGACGGACGTCATGAGAAAGCAAAAGACGATATTGCCGACCGTCTCGAGACGCGCCTTACCGGCAGGAAACCGCAAGGGATCGACGCGTCTGATGGCTCGGTGGGACAGGATGAGAGTCAGGGCGCTGAGGGGGTCGAAGACGGCATCGGCCATGGTTGCGAATAGTGACAGCGAGCCGGACGAGATGGCCGCGTACATTTGTACGGCCGCCAGCACGACGTTGGCCGCGAGCGAACCGTAGACGGCGATGCGGAACTTGAGCTGGTCACTGCCCTGGTCTCGACGGGCGTCGGCACGGTGCTCGTCGACCGACTTGAGCATCCGCTCGATAATCGCATTCTGCTTCTCGTAGAAGCCGCGCACCTTGCGAGAACTGCGCCGGGGACCATCCTTTGCACCCGGACGAGCGCGGACGACGAGACTCCCGAGCCTCTCACGGACAGACCCGGTATTGATCTCGTCCAGGTCGGATGCGGACTTGAAGCGGGACGCAAGGTCATACGGATCCCGCTCGGGTCCGATGCTGTGTATGCTGCCAGTCGGCTGGCTCTCGACGTCTGTCGTCTGCGAGATGATGCGCTCCAAGGGCACCGTTAAGGCTCCCATGGCACCGCTGCTGGACAATGACATGGGCACTCTTGCCTCGTGTGTGTGTCTCGAGTCTGGTGGACCAGAAGTTTGCCACAGACTTTTGCTTGTTGTCTATTCAGACTCGCAACGAGGCACAATCGCCTCTCGGAACCTGTGCCGGACTCTGAGCCCAGTAGTTATATAAGGCTGGAATTCCTCAGCCACCTTGTCAAGCGGACAAAGCTATGATGATCGAAACCCACCCATCTAGGTAGTCTTTAACTTCCCCCGAGGCCTCGTCTCTTGAGACGGTTCATCGAAAAAAAAGGCTCCAAGACACACGCATACCCGTGGCAAGGCGTAGATGAGCCGGGGCTCGAGATGAAAGACAAAGGAGTAGACGTCATGTCGTGCATGGCAAGGCCGGCGGCTCACGAAGTTGCAGAATGACGATGAGACATTATTCGCAGGTGAGTGTCTAGTCTCTACTTATCTGGTGACGAGTAACGAGGAGAAGGCAGACGAGTAAAAAGGAGAAGGCAGGCGAGCATAAGTTTACCCATCGGAACAGAAGCGAGAGCGTTTTATACACTCATCGTCGTAAGCTGAATATTAACAACATCGAGAGACTGAAGTTTCGATCCTGTTTTAAGATTCGAGCATCGTAGATCCGTAGATGCCAGATGGACACTAGACAACGTTGATTGCGCCCAAGGGTCACGAGGTTGAAAGACTGGAACAACAAGCATACTTGGCTGAATAGAACACGGGCCCTAACCAACTTTGGACCTCTCTATCCTGTCGTTGCTGAAGCTAAGAGACGTCTGTATCCGTACAACAAACCATCTTCGACATAGGGCTACACAAAAAAAATACCATCACCAAGTGATGAGATGAAACCCCCAAACTTTACACAGCTGCCCAGGTAGAAACCTCACTCACAGCTTCGCCTCCAACTGCTCCTCCTGCTTGTCCCCACACCGTTGCAGAATCCAGTCAACAACATCCCTCGCAAAGTCATCCTTGCAATGATCAGAATGAAGCTGGTGATAGGCCCCGTCGTACAGCTTCATCGTCTTATCCACGACCGCATCCTGTCCCTCGATGAACTTGACGGCCGCGTCGCAGCTACAGATGCCATCCCCCGTCCCGTGCGTCAGGAAGATGCTGCGAACCTGCTTGCCGAAGCGCACCCTGCCGGAAGACAGCATCTCAGTCCGGTCCAGCATGGAAGCGAGCCCTTCCAACGTTCCCGTGTCGTGGCATAGAGGATCGTCGCGCACCGACGCGACGACGTCCGTGTCTCTCGTCAGGAGCTCCGGCGTCACGACGTGCTTCATCTGCTGCCGCGGCAACAGTCGGCCCGCGAGCCTTCCGGCGAAGATGGTTATGCTGCTCGGCGCCGCTCCGGGCGAGAAGCCGACAAAGGGACTCTCGAGGATCCAACCGCGCACGCGACTGACCAGATCGGCGTACTTTTCATCGCCCGCCAGCGTCAGGATCTCTCCTCCACCCATCGAATGACCCATGACGAAGACCGGCAGACGAGACGCCGCCGTCCCCTCCGAGTCCGCAACCGAGAACTTGTCGCGTACGAAGGCGGCGACGTCGGCCACCACCTCGGACGTCGGGCCCGTCAGCCCCCTTTGCCAAGGCTTGGTCGCGCTTCGTCCCCATCCCCGCTGATCCCACGATAGGACCTGGATGCCGTGCTTGGCGAGCAGGGGGAAGAAGTCGTTGTAGCGGTTGATGTGCTCGCTGAAGCCGTGGACGAAGACGAGCTTGGCCTTGACCGTGACGCCTTGGGGCTGCGGGTCCGCCGCCGTCAGCACATACACCTTGCTTGCATGTGAAAAGGTATGCGTGTCTGCGATATGTCTCACCGTCCAGGTCTTGCAGTAGTAGCTGGCGCCACCATGCTCGAACGTGGCTTCGTCGACCGTCGTTATGCTTGCCATTGGGTTGCTGTTCTGTCTGGCCTGGATGAGCTTCGAGTTGGTCAGAGATCCATCCATGCATCTAATCCTTCATTCTGACGCCTTTTACTTCCTCAACTGAGCGCTCGGACCGATCGGTCCGACGTTGGGTAGTAGCTTCGCCGCATTGAGCCATTCGGTATGTGAACGGTTCTAGATAGTCCCTGGTTCGGGTGCTATTAGATTGCTCATTTCTTGACGCTTTGGGAGGGGAATCTCTGGCTCCTGAAGACTTTGAGTCTCATTACTCCGTACAATACAATTGCTAGACAGCTCAAGACCCTATTTCACACCTCTTCCAGTCTAATTTTCCACCCCCTAGTCTACCATGTTATTCTGTAGATGCATCGCGGCCCGATATATAGGTTTTTGATCCTTCAGGCCTCCCCTTTCCTTCCCCCTTCCCATCCCATACATTGGCCACCCGACCATTTATCGTACACGCTGAACGCCTGACCACTGCTGGGCCATGATGAGCGGAGTTGTTCAGACCAAGAGAGCCTCGTCTGAACAGATCAATCCACGGGCCAACGAGGGAGGAAACGACAATAGTTCGTGCGTAGTGGGCTAATAAGGGGCAAGCTTCATTGCCGGCCCGCTTCGTCGTCAGGCCGTAGCGGCCGCTCATTTACCGCTTGCTTCTCTTCCGACGCTTCCTCTTCGTCTTCCAGTTCTTCTTCCTGCTCCATCTCCTCCGCCTCGGTGATGTGAGGGCCCGAGTCGGAACTTCTCTTCTCCGGAATCTCCCCCCCGCTCATCTGCCATTCCATAAGCTTGCTGAAGGCGCTCCCTGGATCTGCCGCGAGCTTGGTATAGCTGCCTATCTCGGCAACTTTGCCCTCGGTGTTAAGGACAATGATCTGGTCCGATCTCTTAATCGTCGAAAGCCGGTGGGCGATCGATATCGTCGTGTTGCGACCGCGCAGCAACACTGCCAAGGCTTCGTTGACCAGCGTCTCCGACTCCGCATCAAGCGCAGACGTAGCCTCGTCTAGGATCAAGATGTCCGGGTCCTTGAGCAGCGCCCGGGCGATGGCGATGCGCTGCTTCTGACCCCCCGACAGCTGGGAGCCTCTGGCGCCGACCTGTGTTTCCAGCCCGTCTGGAAGGTCGCTGATAAAGTTGCAGTTGGCTCGCCTGGCGGCGGAGACGATGTCCGCTCGCGGAGCCATGGGGTTTCCGTAGGCAATGTTCTCGGCGATACTTCCAGAGAAAAGCACCGGCTCTTGCGACACCACGCCGATGCGTCTCCTCAGCGACTTGACGTTCATGCTTGCGATGTCCACGCCGTTGATGGTAATGGTGCCCGAAGTCGGGTTGTAGAACCTGAGTAGCAAAGAAGCTACCGTCGACTTGCCACCTCCAGACGGCCCCACGACGCAGACATTGCTACCCGAAGGTATCTCGAAACTCAGCCCGTTGAATATCCTGACCGCCGGTCGCGTGGGATATGCGAAGGAGACGTCGTTGAATCGGATTGCCCCCTGCGCCGAGACGACTCGGACGCCGACCGTCTGATGAATGCCTGGCTTGCGATCCTGCAGCTCGAACAGCCGGCTGGCCGCGCCGACGCCCTTCATGAGTTCCGAGTAGAAGCCGGAGAGGCCAAACAGACTGGAGCCAGCAAAAGCCGTGTACATCATGAAGGACGTGAGGTCACCGATAGACATCTCGCCAGACCGAACGAAGCTGCCTCCGACGATGAGCATGGCCAGGATTGTCATGTTACCCGCCCAGCCAGTCGAGGCGAAGAAAGTAGCCGCAGTGAGCGACTCCTTCTTCCCGAGCGCAAAGATACGCCGTATCTGTTGGTTGTAGCGCCCGACCTCCTGAACTTCTCCGACGAATGCTTGGCTCGTCTTGATATTGCCCAACCGCTCTTCGGCGATCTTGGTGAGCGTTCCTAGATTCTTTTGTAGGGCCCTGCTAATATTTCTGATGGCCCGACCGTAAAAGAAGGCCCCGACTGCGATGGGAGGGAACATGAGCAGCAACAGTCCGGTGAGCTTAGGGCTGGTCCATACCATAATGGCGAATCCAGCACCGCCACTGAAAAGGGATCGAAGGCCATCGCTGAGGTTCTGTGTGACCGATTTCCCAACAATGACAGTGTCGGAGCTCAGGCGCGAAATGAGGTCGCCGACTCTGTTGGCATCGAAAAACTCGGCGTCCTGGACATAGGTGCGCCTGTAAAGCTGAGACCGCAGCCGGGCGACGACTCTTTCTCCCACAATGCGCAATAAGACTATGCGTCCATAGTTGGCCATGGCACCCAATGTCAAGATCGCACCCAGACCGAAGAAGAACTGATTCAAGGTCAGGCCGAAGAGATGGGCGTCGTCGCCGTCGCCGTCGCCGTCGCCTTTCGAAGCAAGGTCCAGGATGCGGCCGACGGAGAAGGGGATGGACATGGTGACACTAGAACCAATGACGAGAAAGAAACAGGCCAGAGCCAGCCATCGGACCTCGGGGCGCGCCACCTTGACGAGCCTCCATATCTCCCCTAAACCAGCATTGCTCTGTGCCTTGCCTTCCTTGGACAGCCGGGCAGACAGGTTGACTTGAGCAGCTTTTGCCGCCTTCTCGCTCTTCTTGAAATCCAGGCTCTCTTCGTCTCGGGCAGTGACCAGCTCGTCGGCCTTGATTTCGTCTTTGCCTACTGCGCCTGTCTTGATCTTTTCCAAGCCGCGCGAGCTATGAGAAAACAGCCGGAAGGCGCCCAAGGCCACGCCAAGCGGAGATGGACTCCCCGGCCGGCCGAACCGGAAAAGCGCGGCATTACCTCGAGCGCGAAGTACAATATTGGAAAGTGATGAAGCCGCAAGAAGCTGCTCACGAGCTGTCGTCGCAGAGAGGCATCGAAACTGGGACAATTGAGCGTGTTGCACGCGTGGGAAAACTCTGGTCGTCGCGGGGAGGCCTTCCACGACTGTGGTAAGCAGCGCTCGCCGCGCCGCGGCCGATATCATGTTAAAAGATTGGCGCGCTTTGTGGCGACGAGTCGACGAAGCATCCTCAGCCCATTCGAATTTGCTTCAGAAGCTAGGTAAGTTTAGATGGGGGAAAGCAATCAAAGAGGAAGGCTGAAAGGCCTGCAGCAGAATGGCAGAGAATGACGAAACCACTCTCCGCGGCAGCAAATATTTCACCTGATAGCGTCAAGGGTCCAAAGCCAACAATGGGGCACAGCCTACAGGCTATGCGGCTATGCCTATCCGCCTCTCGGAACTGCGAGGTGCATGCCGCTGTCGAGCTTAGTCATGTGTGCGTGTCAGTAAGCTTCGAAGGATGGTACTTTTGTGCAAGAAGCCGATGATGACTCGGGGCTGAGTCGGAGATCTTTGCTGTTGAATTGCGCATCTGACATGGTTCACCACTACAAGAAACAATCTGCGGTGCATGTGAACCAGACTTCAACTGAAGAAGCGTGGGCGGAAATAGAAGACACCAGAAAGCCACTAGCACAGCCGACGACGCTTCCTCACATTATCAACATGACCTTCATTCGACAGCCAAGGCCGCCTGCGAACACGCCGAGAATAGTAACAGAGAAAATGAAATCCGATATGCCTCTCCCAAGTGTTGACAGCCCTCCGCCCCTTAGGAGAGGCCGAATCGGCACCTCAAAAGTCGGTGCAGATGTCTTCTCGTAAGTGACGCGGCGGGCGATCAAGTCGAATGAAACAGCCCTTCACTTTTGCATCATGAGCTGGACAAACTCGTTGTCTTCGCCGCGTCAGCGCTTATCATGAAGGAAACGATGGGACCGGGCTCTTACAATCGATCCGACCGTCACCGTCTTGATCAGCTTCGCGAATCATCTCGTCGACTTCGTCGTCGGTGAGCTTCTCGCCGATTGACGTCATCACATGGCGCAACTCCGCAGCGGATATGAAGCCGTTGTTGTCACGGTCGAACACCTGAGCTCATCAGTAACTTGGTTCGCGAAGACCCAAACGCGACACCAACCTTGAAAGCCTCCCGAATCTCTTCCTCAGAGTCGGTGTCCTTCATCTTCCTGGCCATCATGGTCAAGAATTCTGTACGAACAGGGGTCAACTGTGTCCTCTCCCGTATCGAATATATTCCGACGAACCTGGAAAGTCGATGGTCCCGTTGTTGTCGGCATCGACTTCGTTGATCATGTCCTGCAGCTCAGACTCTGAGGGGTTTTGGCCGAGGGAGCGCATGACGGTGCCAAGTTCTTTAGTGGTTATTTGGCCTGCGAAGGCGTCAGACGTAGTCGCGGTGTGATGAGACGTAGATTTGACGGAATGCAGGTCGCGAACGCGGAAAGGTCGGGAAGCGACTCACCATCACCATCCTTATCCTAGACGACCGATACACGTTAGCCGGCTATGACAGTCAACTGCTTAGCCCAGGCGTAAAACTCACAAAAAGAGAGAAGGCCTCCTTGAACTCGGAAACCTGTTCTTCGGTGAGGGAATCAGCCTGCAGGAGTGACGAGCGTCAGCTATCATCATCGCGGGACTGCGCGGCAAATGGCGGGGCAGCAGTTGGCGGCCTCGAGGAGGCACAGCTTGACGGCCAGGGACAGTCAGAAGAATAGCGAGACTGACCATGGTGGAGGCGCGAGCGACGAAGTAACGGCGTGTGGTGAAGATAGAATTTGGCAAGGCAAGCGATGGGGTTGAGAGTAGAAAAGCAGAATGATGGTGATGGCTTTGGTGGTTGGGAGCTTTTTCTCGGCGCAGCGGCGAGTCGTGTTCCGATTTTTGGAGGGCCTTGCCAGTTCTACCAGAGGCTAATAAAGGGGAAGGGGGGTGGGACGGAGGGGTCCAGAGCCCAGTCAGTGCCCCTTGAGTGCCGCTTCGGCCTTCAGCACACTTGAACCCCACTCTCACTCATCAGTCTCCCTTTTCATCCATCCCCAAGCTTCCGGGCACCAACGTCAGAGGCCAAGGTAAGGTATCTAGGGTAGTCGTACGGAGGTGCGATACTGTTAGAAAGGAAGGACCTGGTCGATATTATATAACCCACTATAATACGAAGAACTCTATAAGAAATCTCTAATACTAAGATATTAAAGAATTACTACCCTAGTAACGATTACTTTTCTCTTTTAGTAATAACTAGGAGCCCTTAAAGCTTTCCTTATAGATAAGGATTAGATTATATATATATTTAAGGTTTTTCGACTATTAGTTAAGGACTTTAGAGTTTATAATTCTCCTATATATATACTTATATTTATACTCTTATATATATTTCTTTTTTATATATATATTTCTTATTATATAACCTTTTAATCCTAATTATAATTCTTTAAGTTCCTAATAGTTAAAACCGCTATTTTAACTATTTCGAAAACCTAGTTATTTTTTAATAATTAATTAATAGAATATTTTCGGTTTTTAAAAGTTATTATTAAGAAAAATAAGCTTTAAGAAAAATATTACCCTTATTTCGAATTCCGATTAGCGAATCTAATAATCGTTATTTATAAGCTAAATAAAAAATATAAAACTATAGGAGTAAAGTTAAGGCTATAAAGAATTCTTATAGGAATTATAGTATCCCCCTATTATAAATATTAATATTACTTTTATTAATAAATAAGATTATAAATATAAATAATAATAAATATAAACTAATATTTATAAAAAAAAAACTAAATAAATAAAATTCTAATAAAAAGTTAAGGAATTAAAATATTAAATCGAGAATATAGTTAATAAGGAGATCCTTATTATTTATTATTATAATAAAAATAATCTAAATATATAGTATACTAAAATTAAAGCTATATATAAGCCTTTAAATATACGGATTAGAATAGAAATCTACGATAAATACTCGGTTATACTCGATATTAAAAAAGCCCTAAAAAATTAATATTCTTAGCTTTTTTAATAGTAGAAGATTATAATAAGAGTATAGATTAAGGGAATCTCGTAGGTATTAAATAAGTATACCTAGGTTCTAGACTTTCTTAAAATAGTCTACTAGTACGAATATTTCGTATCCTAAGTATAGAATTTTAAGGAGAATAACTATACTAATATTATAGGATTTAGTATTTAAACGTTTACTAAGTTATTTATATTATACTTTAAGAGTATTTTAAATACTTAAAATACTATAAAAATCGATAAAAGAGTATTCTTATCGATTTATAGTAATTAGAATAATAATAATAATAATAATTCCTAGAATAATAATAATAGTAGAAATAATAATAAGAAAAATAATAATATTAACTATAATACTATTAATAAAAACTCGAGAGATTAGTATTCTAGAAAAAATAACTAGGATTAAATCGATAGGTATTAACTTAATAATAAAGGGAAGTATAATAATCGTTAAGGATATAATAAGGGAAAAAGGGAAAAATATAATTATCCTATAGGATATAGCTCGAATAAAGAAAAATACCCCCTATATCCTTTATATAACTCGACTATATATAAGAGGGAGTACTATTATACGCTCTATAATAATATACTAGTATAATAGTAGGATATATAAGGTATAAGGATTATACGGGAAAGGCTAGTATAAGGAAAAATAAGCTAGAATAATAGTTAGAATAAGTCCTCTTCCTCCTACTTATCGTATAAAAAAGGGTAAGCTTTAATAACTTTTTATATATAAAATATAGGCTTAGTACTTTCTATAATAGAATACCCCCTTTATAATTCTATAATCCTCGACTCTAGTATAATAATTTATATTTTTAATAATATCTTTTATTTTACGAATTTCTATAAAGTAGACTCTAGCGATTTTATCTAGGTAGAAAACGCGTAAATCCCGATTTAAGGATACGGAGATATATAACTAAGCGTATTAATCGGGACTAGGCGAATAACCCTATAATTATAAGGGGTAGTATTCTATTAAAATTTTATATATAATTTAGTCTTATATTAGCTATTCTAATAAAAAGGAATTTAGTAGGATAAATCGCTAAAATATAGTATATTAGCTCTCTAAATAAAATTAGGGGACTTAATCGCCTAAGTATACCTTTATTATAATTAATATATACTTAAATACTACCTAGTTACCCCTATAGCTAATGCACATTCGTCAGAATGTGCGGAGGCCGTAGGAGAATGTGCGCACAAGCGTATAGAGGCATCGGGAAGGGAAGGATTATATAATATAGTCGCCCTTAGTTATAGGGCTTATAGCCGCCTATTAGGGCACGCTCTCCGTATATAGAGTACGGAGGAGAATTATTACTCTTATATTATCTTAATCCAGCCCTAAGTATACTATATAGTAGTAATTCTACTTCGCTTATAGCGATAACTTTACGATTATTTTAATCGGATAATTAAATAAGCTTCTCGCTAGTCCTTATAATTAGATAGGCCTTATACTAATCCTTATAATCGGATAGGCCTATAAGCTAATCCTTATAAATTATAAATTATACGACCCTTTATAGCGGTAGCGTTATATCCTCTTAAGACCTATAGTACTTTTACGACGCTATAGACTACTTATTATATTCCCCGCCTATCTAATTTACGGAGAACCTAGATAATATCTTAGGTTCTATAGGTATAATAGACTAATTAAGGAGACTCGGTAAGATAATAAGCCTTACTAAAATAAGATACGTTATAGCTAAGGACGCCTCCGCCCCCGTAGGAAAGGGGAAAGGACCCGTACGGAAAAAGGGGGAGCCTAGCTCTCGGATAAGCTCTTGTATAGGCAAGCCTAGTACTAGTATAGGGGAGCCTAGCTCTCGTACTATAGATAAGGTAGACTCCGACCCGGAAGACAAGGGCGTTATTATTAGGGAGACGTCCCCGGAGCCCGTAGGAAATAAGGGGTATCGAAGGTCCGTATTCGTTAACTCGGATAACCCGGTTAAGTATACGGAGGAGTTATATTAGGGTATTTAAACGGATAGTAAATTCCGACTTATAATTATATAGGCCTTATACTTCCGTAAGTTTCTTACTAAATAACCTACTATAACTACTCTAGACTTATTTACGAACTACGATCTAGATCGTATAAATACCTATTATATAGTTATTTATTATCTCGAGTACGCTTATCCCGGAATATATTATAAAATACTCTAGTATAAAAGTACGAGGGATAAGTACCTCGATATAGTAGGGACTATTCGAGCCTATTTTAAGAGGTATTATACGGATAATATCCTTAAGCCTAAAGTCTTCTTATATAACCTCTTCGTACCTATCGATAAAGGAGAGTCGGAGGAATTACGTCCTATTAATTACGAGCCCTTATAAACGCTCTCGTAATAAGCTTTAGTCCGGCCTTCTATCGAAAAATATATTACTATCGATAAGGGACCCGCTTATTTTACTATAAAAGCTATTATTTCCCGATGGATACTATAGGGTAAACGCCGATAATAGTCTATACTTTTCGATAGCTCCGACTCCGAATCTAAGTTAGATTTTACGGAGTATAGACGTTATCGACGAGATTTTTCGGTAGATCTAACTATCGATAAGGCCTCCGAAGAAGCTATTAGTAAAAGGCTAAAAAGAGATAATATTAGTACCTTTTATCCGGACTACCTAAACCCTAATAGAATAGGTATTATTACCGGTAAGGATAAAAAGGTCGCCTTTATTAACGTTAATCTCTTCTACGAACGCCTTCGCGTTTATAAATCTAATAACGCCTATACTCTTTACCCGTTTTACCTTTTATTTCTTATAGGTACTATACTTATATAGTATATAGCCGAGTTAAACTTCGAATAGCGCTAAAAGCTTACTTCTAGTACCCTTAACTACTTTACGAAGCGTTTTTAGAAGCGATTCCGCCGCCTAATTATATAAGTTTAATAAGAATTTTACGGCGCTAAATATACTATCGATATATAGGTTAATAAGACGATATCTTTAATTTACTAGCTATAGTATAAGGTTTCTCTCGCCCGGTAGTTCTATATTACGACTAATAAGGCGATTCTCGAGATTATTTTCCCTCTTATTACTATCGAGATTACGAAGGAACTCGAGCCTCTAAAGAATCGTATAGTCCTAATTTACTAGATCCGAGATATCGAGTCCTATAAAGAGTATATTAATAAGTACCTCGAATAGTATTTTAAGTTTAATAAGATACTTACCGCTAAATCCCTATAGGAAGACCGTAAATCCGGCGGTAATCGCGGGGATTAACGACCCTTTTCGGGGGGGGAGAAGCGCGAAAAAAAACGTAATTACGACTAAGGATATCGCTATAATAATAACTAAGGATATTATTATAACGGCGATCGAGAAGGGTATTATAACTATAAGAACTAAAACGCATATAACTATAACGATTCCTAGTACTATAGCGATAATTCCTATTACTATAGCCGTATTAACCGTATCGAAGAGAAGAAAGAGAAAAAGGTATATTTCGAGGATAAATACTAAGTCGACGAACCCAATACTAGTAAAGGGGAAGACAAGCTATCGTCTACTTTATCCGCTTTATCCGAGGAGAATACCCCCGAAGAAAACGCGGGATACGCCTTCCTTATTAAGGCCTAAGAAGGTAACCCTTAAGGAGCCTACTAATACGGTAAATATAGCCGACGATTTCCTATTATTACCGCCCTAGATAAGTATATTACCGTAAAGGATTACGTTAGCCCGAAAAGAATCCGCTAGGAGACTAAGCGAGGCCCTAAGGCCTACGAATACTCCTACTATTATCGCGAGTTTCCTTCGGGAAACGGCCTATATAAGTACTTATAGAACTCGACTAAGGTAGACTAGCTTATTTATCGAAAGCAGGGTAAGGTAAAAGCTCCGGAGACCGCCGATTCTAAGGTAATTTATATCCCTAAGCTAGTAGAGGCTAGGACTAATATATAAGGAATTAATTCCTACTCGTACCTCCGTATTAAGGTATAGGCTACGCTTAACGGACCTAGCTTCGAAGTTTATCCCGATATAGGTTATAGGAATCCGCTTATTAACCGTAAATTTATTTAGAATTTTAAGTATAAGGTTAAGGAAAGGAAGCCTATACCGATTAGAGGAATCTTAGGAGAGCCTCTTATCTATACGACTTAGGCTACCTTTTCCTTCCTATCCCGCGGGTTTAAATCGGATAAATCGCCTATAGGATTCTCTAGGTTTACCGCCTTAGGATAGGTTATTAATAACCTAAACGCCGGAGCTTTACTAGGTAACGCCTTCCTCTAGCCTTATTAAGGAAATATCGACTACGGGATTATAACGATTCGTCTCGGTACCCTAGCCGACTTTAAGATTCTATTCTCTATAGATAAGCCTCGGGTCGATATTATAAGGAAGGTCTAATATCGAGGGAAGGTAATAATCCTAGTAGGTAGTACGATTATAATCCCTACTAAATAGAAAGAAGTTCCGTCTAGAAGGTCTTTCTCTTTCTATAGTATTCTACCTAGTATTCTATACGCTATTGTCGATTCGAAGACTCCGTAGGTAATTACCGTTTATAATTAGTCGGATAAACTACTTATTCTCGATCGGAAGGTTAAGCTAGGATACCTAGAGGAGTAGAGGGACTCGGGCTTCCTTACTATCGAGTCTATTCCGGTAGGACTTACCCTTCTCTATAATATATAATCGGGCCCTATACTCTCGATAGAGAATAGTATCGTATTAGGAGTTAACGTCGACCTAACGCTTCTTAGCGTTTAGAACGAAGGTATCGCTAATAGTAGGCCTACCGAATCCTTTATCGCCGAGACTCCTCTAACGCTATCCTCTAACCCCTTGCTAACGCCGCTCTCTAATGCTATCTTCGCCTATACGTAGGGTTAGGAGCCCGTAATCGCCCCTATAGAATTCGTGCTAATCGAAGAAGTCCTAACTAAAGAGCTCGCGTATAGCCTCCCGCTCGTATAAAGGCCTATAGACCTACCGGAGGTTCTTAGTAGTCTTAGGAGCTATATATATAATAGAAACCCCTTAATTACGTAGGGTTTTCTATATATTATCGAGTACTATTATCGTCTTTAGGAGGATATAGGCGACGCGTACCTTGAACCTAGAGAAGAGCTCTCGGTACTACTCGCTCCGGATTAGTATAGGCAGAAGGTTATATAATAGCCCTACCTATAGGGTATTAAAGATTATAACCTAATCGATAAGATATACGATTATTTATACTATTAGGGCTAACTAGAGTAGGTTAAAGGGCTAACCCCCTTTACTTCCCCGGTCTTCGTCGTCTAGAGAACGGTTAATGGGTAGCCGAAAGGCCGCGTTATTATAGACTTACGTAATATTAATAAGGTTACGATTCCCGACTCTTATCCGCTACTATTATAAGAGGATATTATATATACTATCTAAGGTAGTCGTTTTATTACTATTATTAATATATTATAATTCTTTTATTAGTTTAGGGTCTATAAAGAATATTAGGAACGCTTTACGATTACGAGTTATTATAGCCTCGAAAAGTTTACTATAGCGCCTATAGGCTTCTATAATAGCCCGGTATTCGCTTAAAAATATATAAACCATAAGTTATACTATTACCGCTCGTTTTATCGTACCTTTATCGATAACGTTATAATATTCTCGCGGACTATAGAAGATTATCGGAAGCACTTAGCTACCGCCTTCGGCCTCTTCGATAGTCTTAATATTACGATAAATCCGAAGAAGTCGTAGATCGGCTACCCTTTTATATAATTACTCGGTTATCGTATCGACGGACTTAGTATAAGCTCTTTAGCCGAGAGAATTACGGTATTTACCTCGCTTTAATTCCCTATAACTCTATAAAATCTTAAAAGCTATATTAGTATAACTAGCTTTTTAAGATCTATAATTCCGTACTATAATTAGATTATCGTACCCCTATAGGCCCGGAAAGTCGCTCTTCTACGCTATGGACGTAATATTAATAGGGTAGTTATAGGAGAGCTATAGAAACGGAAAGCCTTCGCGTATTCCGCCTCGTTTAAGCCGACTCCGTAGGAACTTAATGCCTTCCGCGCTATTTAAGCGGATATCGCCTCCTACCGTATACTTCGCTATATAGACCCAGATTATCGTTTATTCTATTAACTCGACGGCTCTTTATAGTAAGGCTTTATAGCTACGTTCTACTATCTTCGTAATAATAAATAGTAACTAGGTAATCCTATTCTAGTTAAATCTATAAAGCCTATTTACTTTTTTTCCCGTAAATTAACCTTTACTAAATGGTCCTATAGACCCTCCGAACTTAAGGTCGGCTACCTCGTTTAAATAGTTAAAAAAATACGGGTTATAGTATAATCGAATACGCTCCCTTTAATTATCCTAATAGATTATTCCGCTACGAAGCAAATCTACGAGAAGCGTACCCTTAGTACCGCTAGTACCGACTATACTAACCGCTGTCTCGTTATTACTAGTATTTATCTCTTATAGTATAATTTATAGATCTACTACCTACCTAGGGAAAAGAACTTTATCCTTAACGCCCTAAGTCGACTAACTACGCCTAAGACTAATAATCTTCTCGAACGTAGAAACCCCGACTTCTAAATACTTAACTACGCCTTCGTCGTTTCTAAGGCGATTATAAATCCCGCCGTTAAAAAAGTATTCTCTATAGGCTATCGTTCGGATATATATTTCTCTAAGATTATCGATATACTTAAAAGCTATAAGGATACTATTACTTTTTCTTAGGCCCCCTAAATCGCGAAGGCTAAAAGGCAGGGTATCCCCTTTTTCTTATAGGATAGTCTACTATATTATTAGACTTCGACGGGATACGAGCGTTTATATATACTATACTATAAGGCTAATAAGATTATCGCGGTAGCGTATAACTAGCGGAATTACTTCGGAGAGGTCTATATACTCTAAAACCTTAAGGCGTATATAATCCAGGATATAATAAAGCGTATAAAGAAATATATCGCCGCCTATAAAGCCTACTACCTTAGGCAAATAGACTAATAGCCTACCGCTAGGATTTATACGCTAATTAGAGCCCCTAAAGTCCCTATAAAAAGTATTATAATAGACTTTATTATTAACCTTCCTCCGACGGATTCTATAGATTCTCCCTAGGCTATAAAAGGCTTTAATACGTTTAACTTCCTTTTAATAGTTATATACCTCTCTAGTAAGAGAATATTACTAATTCCTAGCTATTTAACGTATAGCGCCGTAGATTAAGGATAAACGCTAGATAGGTAGCTTCTTCTTTATAACTAGGGTATACCGTTAGTTATTATTAACGATCGCGACCGTAAATTTAATTCGGATATATAGCGCAAGCTCTAGTCGGTATTCGGAACTAAGATCGCTATAACTACGGCGTATTATCCGTAGGCTAATAGCCTATCTAAGCGCTATAATTAGATTATTAAGACTATCCTCCGCTTATTATACGTTAAAAAGCTAATAATCGATTAGAAGTTACTAGTACCCGCCTTATAATAGAACCTAAATTCCGCGTATAATTTAGGGACTAAGATAACGGCTTACGCCTATTTATTCAGGCATCCGCTACGCGCGCCTACGGAGTCCGCCGATAATACCTCGGTAAACGATATCCCGTACCTATAGGAGGCCGTTCGCCGCTAAGCGAACTTCGTAATAGACCTAGCTACGATAAGGGCTAAACGGTAGTATAACGTAAAACACCGGTTAATTCTTCTAGAGCCTAGGTAGAAGGTTTACCTTAGGCTTTATAAAGGATATTATATGCCTGGATAACCCTCTAAGAAATAGTCGTAGTAGCGTAAGGGTCCGTACGTTATTAAGCGGATAATTAACCCCTTAGCTATAGAGCTCGATCTACCTATATACGCCCGTATTTACCCGGTAATATCTATCGAGTACCTTCGACCCGCTTACGAGGGCTACTTTAAAAACGAGGAGCCTAGGGCTATAAAGGCCGTATAGGATCTACCGGAGGCCGCTAGCGAGAAAGATATATATTACGAGATTAACTATATTATACGCGTTAAAGACTAACGCTTCGGACGGGGTAAGCCTTGCCGGTAGTATTTAGTCCGCTAGAAAGGTTAGGGAGCTAACGACGATTAATAGGTTAATACTACCGCCGTTTCGTAAGGAGCGATTAATACCTTTAAGGCGCGGTAGGCCCCTACCGTACGCTAATCCCGCTATAATTAACGAGTAAGATAATCGGCCCTTTCCCTCGCGTTCTTCCTTTTTCTTACTTTTCCTTCTCGTTCGTTTTCCTTATATATTAGGAATAGATTAATAGGATAATATATATAGGATTACTATGGGTAGTAATCTTCAAGGCGCGGTACTATAATACATATTCGTTAGAATATATAGAGGCTATAGGAGAATATACGCATAAGCGTATAGAGGTATCGGGAAGGGAAGGATTATATAATATAGTCGCCCTTAGTCATAGGGCTCATAGCCGCCTATTAGGGCACGCTCTCCGTATACAGAGTACGGAGGAGAATCATTACTCTTATATTATCTTAATCCAGCCCCAAGTATACTAATAGCCTTTATAACTTATCGAAATATATATAATTCGATAATATTTAAAAAGGGTTAAAAATCGATAATAACTATATAGTATTATAAACTCG
Organism: Ophiocordyceps camponoti-leonardi (nom. inval.); assembly: GCA_003339455.1. Taxonomy (NCBI): domain Eukaryota; kingdom Fungi; phylum Ascomycota; class Sordariomycetes; order Hypocreales; family Ophiocordycipitaceae; genus Ophiocordyceps; species Ophiocordyceps camponoti-leonardi. Next base: position 392,475 of record PDHP01000004.1, read on the forward strand.
GTTACCCGGGTTTATAAGCTCTAAAGTATATCTTAAATACTTATAGGGGTATTTAAATATAATTATAGGGAAAGGATAGAATCCCCCTTATAGAATATAAGAATTATACTATAATTAAGATTACTTATTAAATTAGCCGAAAACTAAAGTATTATTTAAAAACCCTAGGAAATACCCTTATAATTAATTTCTATAATTTTAAACCTAATTCTACTAGTTTTAAATTTATTATACTAATTATAAATAGGGTATTAGGTTTTACTTAGGATTATTATCTTAAAGATCGAAAGTAATTATAACTTCTAAGTACTCTAGAATTAGCGTTTAATTATTTCGTTTACTAATACTTATTTAAAGTCTATATAATTAAGTATAATAAAAAGGTTTTTCTTAAACTAGAAATATACTATTTCTTTATAAGAAAAAGTATTAAGGTTAAACCTTCTGCTTTATATATTTAGGAATAAAATAATAGAGCTAAAAGAGTCGGAGGGGTCTTTAAAACGAAGGTACGAGCTATAAGAGGAAACCTACCCGTATTTTTCTAGCGTACGATTTTCTAGACTATAGTATATTTATATAATTATACGCTTTAGTATAAAAATAAGTAGAAAACTCTATTCGAATACGTTTTTAAGTAAAAACTATACCTTAGCTATCTTTAGGTATACGGCTATAAAATATACGCTATAATAATTAATACTAAAATAAGTATAAAAAAACTATACTAATTTAACCCTAAAGTATAGATTAAATACTTAGTTAAATATAATTCCTTTAATATTTATCGAATTTAGATACTAATAGAAAATAAGATTATTTTTACCTAAAATATACTTTTCGATAAAAGAGAAATTTTCTTAGGGAGTATTAATTATATCTATAATAATTTATAGGAGACTAATCCAAAGATTATTATAAATATTTTAACTTATATTATAATACTAGAGTATAAAATAAATAATCCTTAGGTTAAAAAGCCCTAGGTAAAAAATAAAGAAGATATAAGCCGAGTTATTAATATAAATAATTTCCTAAAAACCTAAGAAAATAAATCGGATAATAAAGCCTTAGTTCCCTAAACGAGTAAATACGAAAAAAACTAAGCGAATTCTACTAAAGAGCCCTAAGCGAGTACCCTAAATAGAAAGAGTAAGAGTACGAAAGAAGACTCCTCTACCTTAAAATACCCTATTTTACTAAAAAGCCTACCTATAAGCCTTTTTACTATAATAATAACTAGAAATTATATTTATTAATAATATTCTAAGGGGATACCTAAAGGTTTATACTAGGGATTATTTAAATCGATTAGTAAAGAGTAATTATAATAGGTATTAGATTAAATCGAGAAAAATAAGTAAAAAGTAAACGATAATAAGGGTAATAAGAAAATATAGAGAATATATTCGAAGAGGAGATAAATAGTAGAAAATAGTATATAGTATATAGTTTTCTATACTAATACCCTTACTAATCCTCTTACGAAGGATATTAATACGGGGAAATTCATCGATAAAGCGATAATCCTACGGCTTATAATAGCTAAAGGAATTAGGTAAGGAGATCTTTTACCTCCCCCGAGGTATTATATATAAATACTTAAGTACCTACTAAAAGACCTTTTCCTAGATACTAAAGCTAATTACTTATAGAATTACGATAAAGAATACTCGGACTCTTAGGAGGAGATCCTATCCTAAGAGGTAATATAGCGAGTAATTAACTATAAATAGGTCTATATATATAAGTTTAATAAGAATAATAAGCTAATTAAATATAAAGCCCGAGTAGTTATATATAAGGATTAGTAACTAGTAATAGAGGAAAAAACCTATACTATTATACTTATTATATAAAGCTTCCGTATATTTATTATAATAATAGTACGATTCAATCTTAAGCTTACTTAATATAATACGGTAAATACTTTCGTTAATACTCTCCTCGATAAGGATATATTTATAAGAATACTTACTAAGTATATAAAGCCTAGATAACTTTTATAGCTAAAAAGAGTATTATATAGGCTATAGAAATTACCTTTCTTATAGTATAAGTACTTAACTAATACGCTATAATAAATAGGTTTTTATAAGATTCCTAGTAAGCCTTATTATATAATATAAGAAGGTATTATTATCTTCTTTTATATCGATAATATTATTTTCGGCTATATAAAGGAATCCTTAGAGTTAAGTATTAAGATATAAAAGAAGCTTTAGGAATAATATATCCTTATAGGTAGTAAGGCTATTCGCTAGTTTATTAGTTTATAAGTCCTTCGCGACTAATCTTAGCGGAAAATCTGGCTTTCCTAAAGGGCTTATATTAATAAAATAGTAGAACTTACCGATAAAAAGGGAGTCTTCCTTACCCTAATAAGCGTAATCCCCCCGACTATTTTTAAAGGGTAATTATCTTTTTAACTAATATAAAGCTATTAGAAGAAGATTAAATCTACTATATTTACTATAATAATAACCCGGCTAAATATTACGTTTACTATCTCGAGATTAGTATAGTATAATAGAAATCTAGGCCTCGAATACTATAAGGTAATTAATCGGGTTTTTTACTACCTAAAATTAACTCGGGATTTAAGCCTTACCTTTAGGGGTAATAATAACCTAGAGGTAGTAAATAATATATTTTTTATAAATAATCCCGACTAATATAGCTCTTAAGCCTATATTATTAGGCTATTTAAAGGTATAATTACCTAGAGTATAAATAAATAACGGATAATAATAATGTTAATAATAAAGGTAGAGCTATTAGCCCTCTTATAGGTAGTAAAAGAATCGATATTTACTAGTCGATTACTATAAGAACTTTCGGTCGAGCTCGATAACGTAAGAATTATTATTTAGTATAATAATACTTAAATAGTAAGTATTATAAATAAGGAGGTATATTAGCTATAGACCCGACTAAAATATATAGATATTTATAACTATTAGCTATAATAAAAGGTAAAAGCGGGAATAATTCGAGTCGTTTATATACTAACTAATATAATAGTTATAAATAGCCTTATAAAGCCCTTATAAAATATATTCTTTAAAGCGCTAATTTAAAAATTAGGCCTATAGGATATTAAGTCCTTACTTAATAAATAGGATAAGACGATTCTTATAATTAATACTAGGGAATTAAAGAGTATAGATTATAATAAATCCTAGGGTATAAAAGAATAAATCGGAAATAAGTAAACGAATTAATTTTTATATACTATAGCCCTCTTCTTTAATAAGCTCCCCCCCCTAGTTATACCTCTTTTATAAGAACCTTTTAGTATAGCTAATAATAAGGTTATTATTTTCTTCTTATTTTACGTATTTTCTACGCGAATAATAGCGAACTCCGCCTAAAAGATAGTAGCCTTAGTCTCCGCCCGAGTCTTAAGTATTAATATACGATCTTTTATACTAGCAATATATTTAAAAAAGGCTATAAGGCTAGGTACTACCCCCGTAATATCTTTATTATTATTAGGAATAGCCTTATTATCAACCTTATTATCCCGCTCGTTTTTATTAATACTATCGTTATTAGTATTATTATTATTAGTATTATTATTATTAGTATTATTATTATTAGCGTTATTATTATTATCTTCGGTATTATAGAATGGACTACGAGTAGTCTAACGGTAATACCTCGGATAACGAGATCCCCGGGATCTCTTAACATCCCTACTAGGGGACTCCGGATATCCCTATTCGACGAGAAAATAGGCGGTAAAACCTCGGGTCGGCGAACTTCCTAGAGTTCCCCGAAGTCCCTAAAGGGGGACTCTAGGTATCCCCTATATAAGTACGGATAATAGGTTAATACTTCTAGAGCTATAAGCCGGAAGCCTTATAATTACTAACTACGTTAGACTACTATAAAGTACTAAAATACGATTATTAACTTCCGCTAATACTAAAAGTAATTATTAATATAAACGAATAACTACCGTAGAATAAATAGGATACCGATATTAGCCTATTTCGTCGGAGAAGGAGAAGGAAGCCGGAGGAAAAGATCTAGGATAAAGCTTAGGAGACTCCTAGGACTCTTAGAATCCTTAGAGTCCTAAAGACTCTAATATATATATATAGATTATTTCCTATTAACTAGATAGAAAAAATACGTATTTTAAAATATACTATTTATACTATAAGGTATAAGTATTATATAGAGTATATCCTTTTATATTTACCTACTTTACCTTCTTATTCTAATATATTCTCGTCCCTTTAGTCCTATAGACCTATTATATAGTAGTAATTCTCGCGGAGAATATACCTATCGAGTACTTATTATAGTCTCTATTTAACGATTATCGCCCTAGCGTTAATATACGCTAGAGCGGATATTTTCCTTAGTAGGAAACTCCTATTATACTAGTAAAAGGTAGGTAAAAATAAGTTTCCTATCCTATTACTTATCCTTATAAATCTCTAAGTAGAAACTACCCTTTAGCTCTACGAAGCTATAATAATATAATAGTATATTATAATACGAATAGAATATCCCTATTTAGATAAGAAAAAGTAAACTATTTACGTATAGTTATACCGAAATTAAATAGCTCCTAGGTAGTAGATTTAGAACCCCGAAATCCTTAAGGAGCTCCTAAAGCTATAGTCTATAGATATTACCTATATTAGAAGCTAAAAGGACTTATATAACCGCTATACCTTAAATTAGCGATTCGGGCTTAAAAGAACGCTAGAGTAAAGGCTTTTATTTAGCCCGTATTCGACGACTCTATTATAATTTACCCTTTTTCGCTATAACCTAATATATTAAGACTAAACTCCTAGGAACTTTATAAACTTAAGCTTCCTTTTCGCTTATTATTATATATCCTTAATACTAGCTAAGACTTAATTAAGTACCTTATCCTCTTCTACCCCTATAATATCGCCCTTATTAGCTAAGTAAAGGACTAAGATAGGTAATACCCTCTATTCTATAGGGCTAATACTAACCCTTTATTAACTACGAGTCTATAAGTAAAAAATACCTCCTAAGAAGTTTATTAACCCTCGAAGCGAATAGTCCGGAGGAGTTAGCCGAGGAGGCTCCTACGCTATAATAATATCTAGTAGTTATTATTCCGATATTCCGTATAATAATAGTTCCGCTTCCTAAGAATAAACCCTATACGATAAATATTTAGAATATAATTACCTACCTACTATAAGTACTATAAGTATAACTACGGGATACTAAGAAAGCCTAGTACTAGGTAATAATAAATAAGGCGGAGCTAACCCTCCGAGTAATAATAAATATATTAGAGTTAACCCTCCGAGTAATAATAAATACGTTAAAGCTAACCCGAATAATAATAATTATACCGAAGCTAGCCCGCCTAAATAAATAATCCTAGAACCTACTATTAACCTCTCCTAGGTTTATATTATTAATACTATTATACTTAAAAATATACTTATAATAATCGTATTTAGACTACCCTAGATAACCCCGAGTAATAAACCTAGGATTTATACCGATAATATTAGCCGCTTTAACCCGGCTAGCCTATATAATATATCCTTCGACGAAGTTATTAAAATAGATAAAATAATAACCTACTATAGTATTAATAGATTCGTTAATACCCTCCTCCGAATTAATTAACGCGGGGAAGAATATACTAACGAAGTCGCTTTTATTATCCTAGTTATCCTCCGAGGTAATATAGTAGAATAGTACTTAGGGGATTTAGACTTAGAATAGCGCTTCGCCCTAGCTTAACTAGGAGGACTCTCCGTATAAATCCTAGCCCTATAAACGCGTTTTTATACTAAACCTAAAGTTATAATAACCGCCTTCTATAAGGAGAGGTTTATAATTAATAATATACTCCGCGGTAATAACTTTAGAGCGTAGATCTCTAAGCTCCAACGTAAAGCCCGAATAGCGTATTATTCCGAGTAATAGATTAGAATAATTATTTAGGATAAAATTAACCTACTAGTCTAAGAGGCGATTTAACCTCTATAAATATATAATAACTTCGAGTACTAGGTAAATAATTACGTATAGAGTATACTAGCCTTATATATTAAGTATACCGCTAATAGCCTTATAATTTTCGATCTCTTCGTATAAAGAGGATAATATAACTCTTTTAAATAATAGTTTAAACCTTAAGCCGGGTATAGCCTAAACCTACGAAATCCTAACTAGGCCTTACTATCTACCGAATAGTAGTTATTCTAACGTAGCGGGTTTACTATAAGGGATAATATATTTACCGATTAATAATTATACTAATATAGTAGATTAATAACGAGGGAAAATACCCTAGTATATATATAGTTTACTAATAATAGTTTTAGGGACCCTAGAGCGGAAACTAGATTCTCCTACTCCTTAACCCCCGGGATTAAGAAGGAAATAGCGTATATTACTATAAATAAGGCGGTTAAATTTAATAGTAATAGGTTACTCTCCTTTCCTAGTATAGCTATATTACTCTTTTAGACTATTAGAGAGAATAAGACTAATAATACGGATATAAATAAGATCCTAATCTTCTAAGCTATAGAAAATAATATTAGCTTTATCCCGGAGAAATAGGTCGAACCCGCCCCTATATACCCTATATACCCTTTTATATCCTCTTCCTAGAATAAGGTTATACGATATATAAACGAAGACTATACGTTTAATAATAAATAGTTAGAAAAATTAGTTTAGACCGTATATATTAATATTAAGGAACTTATATAGAGAATTAAAGACGTTCTATATATTATTAGCTAACTAGAGGGTAAACTAGTATTTCCGACTAAGCTTACCCCGTTCTACTATACCTAAGTAAACGTTATTAGCTATAAAGGACTTAAGGATATCTACTTATACTACGTAAATAATAGCGCTAACCGCTATATTATTTCTAAAGTATAGCTATTATTTATAGAATATTTCTATATCGACCGATTTAAGATAATAGCTTTTACCGGGATTAGAAACGCTATAATTATAGGATAAGCGAACTTCGAGATTCGAATCCTTAGACTCTAGTTAGGCTTTTACCCCGTTCCTATACTTAGCTAGGTCTAAGTTAGCGTATAAGTAGTATTAAACCTCTAAGCTAGACTCCTCCTCGGATAAGAATAGCTTATTCTAAATTAAGTAGATATCGTAAACTCTATTAAAGCTATTATTATTGGATTATACTAATCCCTCCTCGTCCTAGCTAAGATATTTCGACGTAGACTACCGGTATTATAAAAAGTTACTATAAGAGATAACGTTATTATACCCTTAGGCGTTATATAATTACTCCTAGTCGATTAGATAAATAGATAAACTAGTTAGGAATTCTTATTCGAACCTAATAATAACCGTCTTATACTTATACTAATTATTAACCTATCGAATATTATCGGAATTAATATATCCTAGGAGATTATCTAAGTCTAAGCTAATTAACCTATAGAACGCCTTACCGATATTAATAATCTCTGCGTTAATAGGGGTATATAGACCGAGTATACGCTAAATAGTACCGATAATAAAGTACCCTATTCGATAATAATCGAGGATTTAATAGTATTATTCCGCCTCTATATTACTAAAGTCGATAGCGGATTAGAGTTCTATACTAATAAAGGGGTTATTATTTATAATAAAAATAGAGATATTAGCTATTAACTCTAGTAACTCGTAAGTAGTTTTCCTACCCTCTAGGTAGATAATAGACCGATTCTCTAGGATTAGGATAACCTCCTTCGAGTCCTACTAGTCGAAGGATAATAATAGTATAGAGTAGTATTACGACTATACTACTAGGGAACTAAGGATAAATAGTATATTAATAAAGTACTTAATACCCTTTACGATAAAGGGTATATATAGTTTATATCTAAACCTACCCTATTTATAGTATTGATTTTTAACGTACTATAAGTTATCGATAGTAAAACGAAAAATCGCTAAGTAATAGACCTATACGTTTTAAATAGCCTCGTAATCCTAAACGTATATCCTATACTTAGGCAGGAGTATATAATCGAGCGCCTCTAGGGGAAGAAATTTATCTTAGCGATAAATACTAAATCCTTTTTTTACTAGTTTTTAGTATATCCCGAGTATATCGAGCGGTTTATATTAATAATATACTAGGGGTTAGAATAATCTAAAGTTATACTAATAGGATTTAAGAATTCCCCTATTTATATATAATAGTTTATAAATACGCTCCTTTAACTATTTATAAAATTTACTACCGTATATATCGATAATATAATAATCTTTTTTAATATAATAGTAGAATACCTTAAATACCTCCGACTCGTATTTACTATTTTCGTAAATAAAAATATAGCCTTATTTAGACTTAAATTATTCCTTAAATACCTATCCGTATAGTTTTTAGGCTATAAAGTAAATATACTTAGGATTATAAATACGGATAACCGCGTCCGAGTACTCCGAGAAATTAAGTTCTTACGTATACTCGGCTAACTCGAGAAATAGCTTAGTATAGTCGGATAATTATAATACGCTTATCTATAGTTCGTATATTTTATTATACCCTTATAAGCTAGGAAGACTACCCTACTCTAGATTAATAAGGACTAAGGAGTCCTAGTCGGAGGATAAGAATATATATAATACGCTATAATTATAGTATACTAATTAACCCCCGAGGAGGAATAAGTATTTTAGTAAATAATTAACGCCCTTACTAAAGTATAATAATTATAGTACTATAATCCGGATATACTACTAGTTATTTAGCTTAATATAAGTTAAGAGTATAGCTTCGGAGTTATAGTCTATTATATAAACCTAATAGTTAAGTAGGATTAAAAAATAATACTAGCCTATATAAATACTTAACCGATTATATTCTTAAGTAGGATACTATATAATAGAAAACCTTAGTATTAGCCTATAGAGTTAGAAGTTACTTATTTAGTCTAGGCTATTAGGAAACTACGTATACTTATCTTATCTAGTACTACCCTAGTAATCGTACTAACCGATTATATAGTAATATATACGATTATTAAGTAAATATCCCTATTTACGGAGAGTAAACGTACTAATAATAGGTTAATTAATATATCCTAATACCTTAGTTAATTTCTATTAATTATTAACTATATCCCTAGTATAATTAATATCGTACTTAATATATTATCTCGACTCCTAGCTAGCGGAGTAAACGTAAATAGTATAAAACTAGGGAAGCTTAATAACGTTTAGTAGAATAATACGCTTAAAGGAATATTATTTTACTTTGTAAAGATATTCGTCTAGCTAGGTATTAAAGCTAATATTATTATAGGATATCCCGGAAACGCTAGATAGGGAAAAGTTATTTCCTAGCTAAGCGAGGAAAATATAATACTAGGACTCCCTTTCTAGCGAGTAGAACGTTTTTTATATATCCTAGAAGGAGATAGTAGATAATAGCTATATATACTAGTATTATATACGGAGGAAATCGTCGAAAACGTATATAAGCAAGGCTTTTATACTAGCTATATAAGACTCTAGTAAAACTTAGTATCCGCCTTTGCTATTCTAGGTTTACGTAAAATAATCGATAAAGTAGTAAATAACTACGAGGTATATTACTAAAACTAGATAAACTAATTAACTATTACTAAATAGCTTATACCGATTTAGTTATTAGCTATCCTATTTTATATAATAATTATAGACTTTATTATTAGCTTACCTATTATTAAAGTAGAAGGTATACCTTAGCCGACCCCTCCTAGGGAATTCTTTAATATACTATTAATAGTTTCCGATAAGTTTTCTAAAGCCTATATTTTAATCCCCGGTAATAATACGATAATAGTAATAGAGTAGGTAATAGCCCTTTACTATTATCTCCTTTAGGCTAACTAGGGGATCCCTTCCCGTATTATTTTAAATAGGGACCCGAAGTTTACCTTTAAGGTTTAGCGAATACTCTAGTAGGTATTTAGAACGAAGTTACTTATATTTATAGTATAGTACCCCTAGACGAATAGGCTCTTTAAAAGGAGGAATTAAACGGTTAAAATCGCTCTAAGGTTTTTTATAATAAATAACCCCGGATAATTATAACTACTAATAATACTAATGCATATTCGTTAGAATATACGGAGGCCGTAGGAGAATGTACGCACAAGCGCATAGAGGCATCGGGAAGGGAAGGATTATATAATATAGTCGCCCTTAGTTATAGGGCTTATAGCCGCCTATTAGGGCACGCTCTCCGTATATAGAGTACGGAGGAGAATTATTACTCTTATATTATCTTAATCTAGCCCTAAGTATACTATATAGTAGTAATTCTACTTCGCTTATAGTAATAACTTTATAATTATTTTAATCGGATAATTAGATAGGCTTCTTACTAGTCCTTATAATTAAATAGGCCTTACGCTAATCCTTATAATCGGATAGGCCTATAAGCTAGTCCTTATAAATTATAAATTATACGACCCTTTATAATAGTAGTATCGTATCCTCTTAAGACCTATAATACTTTTATAATACTATAGACTACTTATTACGTTCCCCGCCTATCTAATTTACGGAGAACCTAGATAATATCTTAGGTTCTATAGGTATAATAGACTAATTAAGGAGACTCGGTAAAATAATAAGCCTCGCTAAAATAAGATACGTTATAGCTAAGGACGCCTCCGCCCCTATAGGAAAGGGGAAGGAACCCATATAGAAAAAGGGGGAGCCTAGCTCTTAGATAAGCTCTTATATAGGCAAGCCTAGTACTAGTATAGGGGAGCCTAGCTCTTATACTATAGATAAGGTAGACTCTAACCCGGAAGACGAGGGCGCTATTATTAGGGAGACGTCCCCGGAGCCTATAGGAAATAAGGGGCGTTAAAGGTCCGTATTCGTTAACTCGGACGACCCGGTCGAGTATACGGAGGAGTTATATTAGGGTATTTAGACGGATAGTAAGTTCCGACTTATAATTATATAGGCCTTATACTTCTATAAGTTTCTTACTAAATAACCTACTATAACTACTCTAGACTTATTTACGAACTATAATCTAAATCGTATAAACGCCTATTATATAGCTATTTATTATCTTAAGCGTACTTATCCTAGAATATATTATAAAATACTCCGGTATAAAAGTACGAGGGACGAGTACCTCGATATAGTAGGGATTATTCGAGCCCATCTTAAAAGGTATTATATAAATAATATCCTCGAGCCTAAGGTTTTCTTATACGACCTCTTCGTACTTATTAACGAAGGAGAGTCGGAGGAATTATATTCTACTAATTACGAGCCTTTATAAACGCTCTTGCGATAAGCTTTAGTCTAGCCCTCTATCGAAAAATATATTACTATTAATAAGGGACCCGCTCGTTTTACTATAGAAGCTACCGTCTCCTAATGGATACTATAGGGTAAACGCTAATAATAGTCCGTACCTTTCGATAACTCCGACTCCGAATCTAAGTTAGATTTTACGGAGTATAAACGTTATCGATAAGATTTTTCGGTAGATTTAATTATCGATAAGGCCTCCGAAAAAACTATTAATAAGAGGCTAAAAAGAGATAATATTAGTACCTTTTATCTAGACTACCTAGACCCTAACGGAATAGGTATTATTACTAGTAAGGATAAAAAGGTTACCTTTACCGATATTAATCTCTTCTACGAATACCTTCGTATTTATAAATTTAATAATACTTACGCTCTTTACCCATTTTACCTCTTATTTCTTATAGGCGCCGTACTTATATAGTATATAGCCGAGTTAAACTTCGAATAGCGCTAAAAGCTTACTTTTAGTACCCTTAACTACTTTATAAAGCGTTTTTAGAAGCGATTCCGCCGCCTAATTATATAAGTTTAGCGAGAATTTTATAGTATTAAATATACTATCGATATATAGGTTAATAAGACGATATCTTTAACTTATTAACTATAGTATAAGGTTTCTCTCGCCTAGTAACTCTATATTATAACCGATAAGGCGATTCTTAAGATTATTTTCCTTCTTATCGCTATCGAGATTACGAAGGAACTCGAGCCTCCGAAGAATCGTATAGTCCTAATTTACTAGATCCGAAATATCGAATCCTATAAAGAGTATATTAATAAGTACCTTAAGTAGTATTTTAAGTTCGATAAAATACTTACCGCTAAATCCCTATAGGAAGACCGTAAATCCGGCGGTAATTACGGGGACTAATAACCCTTTTCGGGGGGGGAGAAGCGCGAAGAAAAACGTAATTACGACCGAGGATATCGCTATAATAATAACTAAGGATATTATTATAATAGCGATCGAGGAGGGCATTATAATTATAGGAACTAAGACGTATATAACCGCGACGATTCCCGGCGCTATAATAATAATTCCTATCGCTATAGCCGTATTAACCGTATCGAAGAAAAGAAAGAGAAAAAGGTATATTTCGAGGATAAATACTAAGTCGATAAACCTAGTACTAGTAAAGGGGAAGATAAGCTATTATTCGCTTTATCCGCTTTATCCGAGGAGGATACCCCCGAAGAAAACGCGGGATACGCCTTCCTCGTTAAGGCCTAAGAAGGTAACCCTTAAGGAGCCTACTAATACGGTAAATATAGCCAACGATTTCCTATTACTACCGCCCTAGATAAGTATATTATTATAAAGGATTATATTAGCCCGAAGAGAATCTATTAGGAGATTAAGCAAGGCCCTAAGGCCTACGAGTACTCCTACTATTATTATAAGTTTCCTTCGGGAAATAGCCTATATAAGTACTTATAGAACTCGACTAAGGTAGGCTAGCTTATTTATCGAAGGCAGGGTAAGGTAAAAGCTCCGAAGACCGCTAACTCTAAGGTAATTTATATCCCTAAGCTAGTAAAGGCTAGGACTAATATATAAGGAATTAATTCCTACTTATACCTCCGTATTAAGGTATAGGCTATACCCGATAGACTTAGTTTCGAAGTTTATCCCGATATAGGCTATAGGAATCCGCTTATCGATTATAAATTTATTTAGAACTTTAAGTATAAGGTCGAGGGAAGGAAGCCTATACCGATTAGAGGGATTTTAGGAGAGCCTCTTATTTATACGACTTAGGCTACCTTCTCCTTCCTATCCCGCGGGTTTAAATCGGATAGATCGCCTATAGGATTCTCTAGGTTTACCGCCTTAGGATAGGTTATTAATAACCTAAGCGCTAGAGCTTTACTAGGTAATACCTTCCTTTAGCCTTATTAAGGAAATATCGACTATAGGACTATAACGATTCGTCTTAGTACCCTAGCCGACTTTAAGATTCTATTCTCTATAGATAAGCCTCGGGTTAACGTCGTAAAGAAGGTTTAATATCGAGGGAAGGTAATAATCCTAGTAGATAGTATAGTTATAATCCCTACTAAATAGAAAGAAGTTCCGTCTAGAAGGTCTTTCTCTTTCTATAGTATTCTACCTAGTATTCTATACGCTATTATCGATTCGAAGACTCTATAGGTAATTACCGCTTATAATTAGTCGGATAAGCCGTTTATTCTCGATCGGAAGGTTAAATTAGGATACCTAGAGGAGTAGAAGGACTCGGGCTTCCTTATTATCGAGTCTATTCCGGTAGGACTTACCCTTCTCTATAATATATAATCGGGCCCCGCGCTCTCGACGGAGAATAGTATTATATTAGGAGTCGACGTCGACCTAATACTTTTTAGCGTCTAGAATAAAGGTATTACTAATAGTAGGCCTACCGAATCCTTTATCGCTAAGACTCCTCTAATACTATCCTCTAACCCCTTACTAACGCTACTCTTTAACGCCGTCTTCGCCTATACATAGGGTTAGGAGCCTATAATCGCCCCTATAGAATTCGCGCTAATCGAGGAGGTCCCGACTAAAGAGCTCGCGTATAGCCTCCTGCTTATATAAAAGCCTACGGACCTACCGGAGGTTCTTAGTAGTCTTAGGAGTTATATATATAATAAAGACCCCTTAGTTACGTAGGGTTTTCTACGTATTATCGAGCGCTATTATCGTTTTTAGGAGGATATAGGCGACGTATACCTCGAACCCGGAGAAGAACTCTTAGTACTACTCGCTCCGGATTAGTATAGGTAGAAGGTTATATAATAGCCCTACCTATAGGGTATTAAAAATTATAACCTAATCGATAAAATATACGATTATTTATACTATTAGGGCTAACTAGAGTAGGTTAAAGGGCTAACCCCCTTTACTTCCCCGGTTTTTATTATCTAGAGAATAGTCGATAGGTAGCCGAAAGGCTATATTATTATAAACCTACGTAGTATTAATAAGGTTATAATTCCGGACTCTTATCCGCTATTATTATAAGAGGATATTATATACGCTATCTAAGGTAATCGTTTTATTACTATTATTAACGCCTTATAATTCTTTTATTAGTTTAGGGTTTATAAAGAATATTAGGAACGCTTTACGATTACGAGTTATTATAGCCTCGAAAAGTTTACTATAGCGCCTATAGGCTTTTATAATAGCCTGGCGTTCGCTTAGAGATATATAGACTATAAGTTATACTATTACCGCTTATTTTATCGTACCTTTATCGATAATATCGTAATATTCTCGCGGACTATAGAAGATTATCGGAAGTACTTAGCTACCGCCTTCGGCCTTTTCGATAGTCTTAATATTACGATAAATCCGAAGAAGTCGTAGATCGGCTACCCTTCCGTATAATTACTCGGTTATCGTATTAATAGACTTAGTATAAGCTCTTTAGCCAAGAGAATTATAGTATTTACCTCGTTTTAGTTCCCTATAACTCTATAAAATCTTAAAAGCTATATTAGTATAATTAGCTTTTTAAGATCTATAATTCCGTACTATAGTTAGATTATCGCGCCCCTATAAGCCTAGAAAATCGCTCTTCTACGCTATAAACGTAATATTAATAGGGTAATTATAAGAGAGCTATAGAAACGGAAAGCCTTTATATATTCCGCCTTATTTAAGCCGACTCTATAGGAACTCGACGCCTTCCGCGCTATTTAAGCGGATATTGCCTCCTACCGTATACTTTATTATATAGACCTAGATTATCGTTTATTCTATTAACTCGACGGCTCTCTATAGTAAGGCTTTATAGCTATATTCTACTATTTTCGCGATAATAAATAATAACTAGGTAATCCTATTCCGGTTAAATCTATAAAGCCTATTTACTTTCTTTCCTATAAATTAACCTCTACCGAATAGTCCTATAGACCCTCCGAACTTAAGGTCGATTATCTTATTTAGGTAGTTAAAAAGATATAGGTTATAGTATAGTCGAATACGCTCCTTTTAGTTATCCTAATAGATTATTCCGCTACGAAGCAAATCTATAAGAAGTATACCCTTAGTACCGCTAGTACCGACCGTACTAACCGCCGTCTTATTATTACTAGTATCTATCTCTCGTAGTACGATCTATAAATCTACTACCTACCCGGGGAAAAGAACTTCGTCCCTAACGCCCTAAGTCGACTAACTACGCCCGAGACTAATAGTCTTTTCGAACGTAAAAACCCCGATTTCTAAATACTTAACTATACCTTCGTCGTTTCTAAGGCGATTATAAATCCCGCTATTAAAAAAGCGTTCTCCGTAGGCTATCGTTCGGATATATATTTCTCTAAGATTATTAATATACTTAAAAGCTATAAGGATACCGCTATTTCTTCTTTAGCCCCCTAAATTATAAAGGCTAAGAAGTAGAGTATCCCCTTTTTCTTATAGGATAGTTTACTATATTATCGGACTTCGACGGGATACGAGCGTTTATATATACTATACTATAAGGCCGATAAGATTATCGTAGCGGCGTACGACTAGCGGAATTACTTCGGAGAGGTCTATATACTCTAAGACCTTAAGGCGTATACGATCCGGGATATAATAAAGCGCGTAAAGAAATATATCGCCGCCTATAAAGCCTACTACCTTAGGTAGATAGACTAATAGCTTACCGCCGGGATTTATACGCTAATTAGAGCCCCTAGAGTCCTTATAAAAAGTATTACGATAGACTTTATTATTAACCTTCCTCCGATAGATTCTATAGATTCTCCCTAGGCTATAAAAGGCTTTAATACGTTTAACTTCCTTTTAATAGTTATATACCTTTTTAGTAAGAGAATATTACTAATTCCCGGCTATTTAACGTATAGCGCCGTAGATTAAGGATAAACGCTAGGTAGGTAGCTTCTTCTTTACGACTAGGGTATACTATTAGTTATTATTAGCGATTACGACTATAAATTTAATTCGGACGTATAGTACGAGCTCTAGTCGGTATTCGGAACTAAGATCGTTATAACTATAGCGTATTATCTATAGGCTAACGGCTTATCTAAGTACTATAATTAGACTATTAAGACTACCCTTTACTTATTATACGTTAAAAAGCCGATAATCGATTAGAAGTTATTAGTACCCGCCTTATAATAGAACCTAAATTCCGCGTATAATTTAGGGATTAAGATAACGGCTTACGCCTATTTATTCGGGTATCCGCTACGCGCGCCTATAGAGTCCGCTAATAATACCTCGGTAGATAATATCCTATACCTATAGGAGGCTATTCGCTACTAAGCGAACTTCGTAATAAACCTAGCTATAATAAGGGCTAAACGATAGTATAACGCAAAATACCGGCTAATTCTTCTAGAGCCTAGGTAGAAAGTCTACCTTAGGCTTTATAAAGGATATTATACGCCTAGATAACCCTCTAAGAAATAATCGCGGTAGCGTAAGGGTCCGTATATTATTAAGCGGATAGTTAACCCCTTAACTACGGAGCTTAATTTACCTATATACGCCTATATCTACCCGGTAATATCTATCGAGTACCTTCGACCTATTTATAAGGGCTACTTTAAAGACGAGGAGCCCGGGGCTATAAAGGCTATATAGGATTTACTAAAGGCCGTTAGCGAGAGAGATATATATTACGAGATTAATTATATTATACGCGTTAAAGACTAACGCTTTGGATAGGGTAAGCCTCGCCGGTAGTATCTAGTCTATTAGAAAGGTTAGGGAGCTAATAACGATTAGTAGGTTAATACTACCGCCGTTTCGTAAGGAGCGATTAACGCCTTTAAGGCGTAATAGGCCCCTACCGTACGCTAATCCCGCCGTAATTAGCGAGTAAGATAATCGGCCCTTTCCCTCGTATTCTTCCTTTTTCTTACTTTTCCTTCTCGTTCGTTTTCCTTATATATTAGGAATAGATTAATAGGATAATATATATAGGATTACTACGGGTAGTAATCTTCAAGGCGCGGTACTATAATATATATTCGTTAGAATATACGGAGGCCGTAGGAGAATATACGTATAAGCGTATAGAGGTATCGGGAAGGGAAGGATTATATAATATAGTCGCCCTTAGTTATAGGGCTTGTAGCCGCCTATTAGGGCACGCTCTCCGTATACAGAGTATAGAGGAGAATTATTACTCTTATATTATCTTAATCCAGCCCTAAGTGTACTAAATACTCCCGATTTAGTTTTTATTAAATAATTCCTTTTCGGTAATAATCGGTTATTCTCCTAGCGAACTACTAATAGGGTAAAGGATAAATAATAGACTCTAGAATCTTAGGGAATAATAGAATATCCTTAATAAAAATATACTCTATAATAAAGCTATAATCGCTATTATACTCGTATAGGCGGTTATAAAGGAATAATATAATAAGAAAAAACGATTACTTAAGCTTAAAGTAGGAGATTAGGTATAATTACGCCTAGGTAAAGGATACTATATTATTATTAATACCCCCCGAAGCTCGGAGAATAATACGCTAGCCTATTTAAAATTATAGAGTATATTAGCTATTTAGCCTATCGACTCGATATCGATAGTTCCCTAAATATTTACCCTATTATATTTATTACCTAATTCTTATTAGCCGAACCCCCTATAAACCGACTAGGACTAATAGATAACCCTAAAGCTAGCCTAAACGAATAGGAGGTAAAGGTAATCCTAGACTTACGAATACGTTATTATAGAAGAGGGTAATTAACTAAGGAGTATTTTATAGCCTAGAAAGAATAGCTATTATACTATAATAAATAGGAAAAAGTATCGACTATATTTATACCTTAATTAATTAAAAAGTTCGAGATTAACCGAGCCTAAATCTATAAACGTATAAAAAAAATACGAAAAAAACGAGTAAACTCGATTACTAAATACGAACCCCTAAAGCTAGGGGATTCTTAGGTATTAGGCGTTTAATTATTAGAGGTTACCTCTTTTCCTTTATTTATTATCTCCTTCTATTATTCCCTAGGTTTATTATATTAGTTATCTCCTTCTATTATCTTTTAGGTTTATTATATTATTTTCGCTCGCCTTTATTATCTTTCCTAAGTTCGTAATCCTCCTCCGTTTCTCCTTAGTTACTTCTCCTAGGTTTAATACGATTTTCCTCTTATCCTATTCCCTTCGCGTATTTCCTTACCGTTTTCTCCTTCGTCCTTCTTATAGCCTAAACTTTATATAGCCTACTATAAACTATCCTCGGAAATATAAAAACCTAATATACCGTATACTATTAACTAGGGAGCTTTTTATCTAAACTCCGAATATCGCTAGGTAATTATCGATAATAGCCTTAGGTACCTTATTACCTAAAGAAGTAGTACCTTAGGTATTCGCGGAGTAGAAAAATAAATAAACCCTGCCCCTCCCCCTTTTTCCTCTCCTAGTTTTCCTTTCCTTATTACCCTTTATATTTCTAGTCCTATATATTAATTATATATTAGGATAATAAAATAAGAATACTATTTTCTATAGTACTTTTTCTAACCGCCTAAATATACTTTAGCTATAGATATCCTACGAAGGGTATTAATACGCGCTCTAGCTATACGATAATAAGGATAATACGATTTAAGTATTCTATAAAATAAGGTATAATACCTAAAGGTAGTAGAAGCTATTTAATATAAATATTTTAAGGGACTTTTACCGTTTTACCTATAGAGAAGGCCTTAGCCTAGAGTATAATTAGATAAATAATAAAGGATTGTATTTCCCTACTAGGGAGCTTATAATACTAATACTAGCTTAATATACTAGGGTTATCTCTTTAGACTCGGATATAAACCTACTAGCTATTTAGGATCTTATTATAATAACCCCTCGATAGAAAAATAACTAGGGCTATTTTATAGCTACCGGGGCTTATCCTACCTAATTACCCGCGCTTCTCTAGAATACGGATAATCGATTTTAGTAGTCGGATATAAATATTATCGGCTCCGCCCTAAGTATTATCTAAGTCCTCTTTATACTTACCCGCTTTATGTATATTACCCTAAGTAATATATATAATACTATAGATAAAAAGCTTATATAAATAATTAAGCTTATAGACTTTATACTATAAAACGCGATCGAATAGATTAACTAAGGACTCTTCGCGGAGTTCTAGAAATAACGTACGGCGAGTACGCTATTATACCTTACGTTTAGTATACTTAGCTTTATACCTATACGATTAGCTATAATACTAGGAAGGGCTATTAACCTTATATGCAATAATACGGTATAGTACTACCTATTTACGCTTAGAGCTCCGGACCCTATACTTATAAACGGACTCTTAACCGAATAATACTAACGTACTATAATATTCCTAGCTTTTATCGCTTAAGGCTAAATATAATAATAGGACTCCTCTTATACTTTTAACGTATAAGGATATAAAGCCCTACTATAATAGCCTATTATTATTTAGGATAATATCCTAAACGCTATAAGTATTAGCCTCCCGGTTATAATACTCTATATTACTAACGAGATTATAATATTCCGTACTATTAAGATTATACTTATCTTTATAGTATTCTATAATTAAGCGAGAAGTATCTTAGGCTTTAATATTTTATTTAGCTAAGTTATTACTATAGTAGGGATCTTGCCTAAATATATTACCTATATAGATTTAGCCCTTTATATTATTATACCTTATATAGAATTAATATAATAAATATATTAGGTAGCTTACCGTATCCTTATATTCTCCTCCGCCCTAGACGCCGTCCGATTTACGGGTAATACCGCCTAGTCCTTTAATACCGCCTAGTCGTTTATAGGACTAACTACTCGAGTCGTAGAATATCCTACGTTAATTACCTAACCTTATATAAATATAGCCCTAGTTATAATACCGCTAATATTCTACGGGATTATATAAGCGCTCCGCTCCCCTAGTATAAATAATATAAGGACTTAGCTCCCCGCTTTAACTAGTACGAATAGCCTATACGGTTATAAGTAGGCTAAGTATAAGGAATTACCTAAGCTAGGACCTTAGGAATAATACTCTATAAATATAAACGAGTAATAGGTTAAGTAGTAAAAGCCTTATATTTTTTTCCCCCCTTTCCCTTATATTTTCCTTTATTTTTACTATTTTTTATAATATATACTTTATACTATTATTAGTCTTTATCTTTTCTATATAGCTAGCCTATTATACTAATACTATTATATATACTCTACCTAGTTAACCTTAGGTAATTATTATTTCGGTTCGATTATACCTTATTATTTACTTTATATACTTATTATACTTTTAATTTTACCCTACGAGTTCTTACCTTCGTAATCTTCCTTTAGTACTAGTACCCTCCTTCTTTTCCCTCTAGAGTATATAGTAATAACGAGAATATTATATCTTTTTTTTACCCGGGGGAATTATTATAAAATAGACTATAAGTAGTCTAATAGTAATACCTCGGATAATAAAATCCCTAGGATCTCCTAATATCCCTACTAGGGGATTCTAGATATCCCCGTTTAACGAGAAAATAAATAGTAAAACCTTAGGTTAATAAACTTCCTAGAGTTTCCTAAAATCCCTAAAAAGGGACTCTAAGTATCCCCTATATAAGTACGGATAATAGGTTAATACTTCTAAAACTATAGGCTAGAAGCCCTATAATTACCGACTATATTAGACTACCGTAGAATACTAAGATACGATTATTAACTTCCGCTAATACTAAGAGTAATTATTAACGTAAACGAATAACTACTATAGAATAGATAGGATACCGATATTAGCCTATCTTATCGAAGAAAGAGAAGGAAGCTAGAGGAAGAGATCTAGGACGGAGCTTAGGAGACTCCTAGGATTCCTAGAGTCCTTAGAATCCTAGAGACTCCGATATATATATATAGACTATCTCCTATTAATTAGATAGAAAAGATACGTATCTTAAGATATACTACTTATACTATAAGGTATAAGTATTATATAGAGTATATCCTTTTATATTTACCTGCTTTATCTTCCTATTCTAACGTATTCTTGTCCCTCTAGTCCTACGGACCTATTATAAAGCAGCTATAATTTGAATACATAAAGAGATTCAAATTATGACCATGGGTGCCCCCGACAATCCCTATTATCTGGTAGTAATTCAGAGCCCGATTGCTAGGGCCGGCCGGCCGCCCGACTTCTTAATCACACGGCGCCCGGCTACACACAACGCCGCGACCGGCCACACACACAACGCCGCGCCCGGCCACACACACAACGCCCGGCCCGACCACACACACAATGCTCTGCCCGGCACCACATACAACGCCCGGCCCGACCACACACACAATGCCCTGCCCGGCCACACACACGCCACCCTGCCCGGCCACACACACAACGCCCTGCCCGGCTGCACACAGCGGGCGCACTCGAGGACGAGTGCCTCTTTTCCTTTGTTGGGGGATGTGTTATAGAATAGCCCGGGATAAAGATATCCCGGGGCCGGAGGGGTAGGGCCGGAGGCAGGGAGAAGGTTTTTTCCGGAAGGTTCTGGAAGGCCAGGGAAAGACTAGTACGTACCGGGGCTAGCGCGTGGGTGAGTACGCGGCGTGGGTGAGCACGTGACCCACAAGGTGTATTTAGTCGGCGTTTTCCTCCTTTCTTTCCTTTCTTTTTCCTTCTTCTTTCTTCTTTATCACCCTAAGTAGCCATAATTTGAATACACAAAGAGATTCAAATTATAACCATGGGTGCCCCCGATAATCCCTATTATTCGGCTACTTCGCCTAGGTTAGCGGCTTTAACTAAAATATAGTCTAAGAGGGCCTTCTCGGTAATACCCCTATATACGATTAATAATTAAATACTAATAAAAATCTTATAGAATATAAAAATTCTTACTAAGGGATAAATCCTATTACCTTAAGGACCTATAGGTAATAAAGAGTAGAAGTAGTAGAGAAGAACTATTTATAATACTCTTCTTCGGACTTAGTTAATAGGCCTTCTAGCCCTATAAATACTATAGTTATATTCTAAGTAGCTATAATATCTTAGAGGACTAAAGGCCCGTTTTTATATTTCCTCCCCTTTTATATATACTTAGTATAGGATTTTACGTATATAAACCTAGCCTAAGTATAATATTCTATATTATAGGAAAGATAAATAATATATAGTTAATCCTATAATTCTCCTAGTATAATAATAGGCTTAGAGTACTATATACTAGGTTAGTTTTAAATACTCCGAAGAAAATTATTAAATATATAGCTTAATAATAAGGCGTATCCTTAATAATACTATTATTATTATTATTACTATTAACGTTTATAATATTCGATAAAGGTTCTTTAGCCGAATTAATAGGGGTAGGGGGTATTATAACGCTAAGATCCTAAGGGTAAATAGTATCCCCTTCTAGTATTACTAGATTCTCGCTACTACCGCCGACTCCTAATAAAATCTCTAAAAGGATAGGATCTAATATAATATTAAAATAAGACTATATATACTAATTAATAATAAACTTATAGGCTATAATTACCCTAGGGAATTAACCTTAAAGGTAATATTAATAATAATAGTAAAAATAAAAATAAAAAGAAAAAAAAGAGGAAGAAACGTATATAGGATTAAATAAATAAATTTATAGTATATAGGTACCTTAGGCCCTAAAAGTAATATACTAACCTATAATAATTAATAATAGTATAAATATAATAATAATAACTATAATTAACTCTAATAAAAAAACTTATAATAGTTTTACTTAATTATATTCCTCTTTTCCTTTTATTCTAGATTCCTAAATTAGTATTAGGAAACCTATAAGAGTATATTAGAAAGGAAGAACCTAATTAATATTATATAACCTATTATAATACAAAGAATTCTATAAAAAATCTCTAATACTAAGATATTAAAGAATTATTACCCTAATAATAATTACTTTTCTCTCTTAATAATAGCTAGGAGCCTTTAAAGCTTTCCTTATAGATAAGGATTAAATTATATATATATTTAAGGTTTTCCGACTATTAGTTAAGAACTTTAGAGCTTATAGTTCTCCTATATATATACCTACGTTTATACTCTTATATATATTTCTCTCTTATATATATATTTCTTACTACGTGACCTTCCGATCCCGACTATAACTCTCTGAGTTCCTAATAGATACGGTTTTAGATAGCCGACTGCTTGGATGACGTTCGTCCTTAGCACTCCGTAGATCGACAGCTCTTCCCATATCCAGACAACTTACATCTCTTGGATATAAGAGCCGCTGCCGTCTGTGCCCAACTCTGACGAGTGACGAGCAATGGATACTGCAGTGCTGTAAATAGCACGGCTGCTATGGAGATACTTTTCTGGTGACGGATAAGCCGCAAGTAAAGAGGCAATCCTGCATAAATCTCTGTACCTACCAACCACACTTAAGACGGTCCAGAACATGTTGTCCTGATTCATCCGCCTTCGAGCGAGCATTATTAGCCGCAACCGCTGTCAGCCTGTCTCAATGCCGCTAGTGATCAATGCTTATGTCATGACCTCTGTATCCGTAGTCCGTATGTACATACACACGTTATCTAATCTGCCGGCCAACTGGCACCTCCGAGGCTCCAAAGTGACCGAGAACAATTTATTCGGCACTCCCTCCAAGCGAACCAACGACCTCTCATCACTTACCTTCGGACTCTCACCGCTCTGGGCCTTCTTGCGGTATCAATCTGGTCCATCAAACCCTTAACCCGCGCATTCTTCGAGAGGGAGAGAGAGCTGCGACAGCGCCTCCCATGCGTCCGCCATGTGGCGAGACCGCACCAACCTGTCCGTCTCCGTTCTCTCTTGCTGAGCGGCTTACAAGCAACTGACTCGACCGGCACTGCTAAAAAGCTTCCTTTCCTACCGCCAATCGTACGCGCACCATCCCACACAGCGGAAGAGGACTGGAGCAGGCGGCGCGTCAGGCGCCTTTTCCGAAGTCTACCCCGGTGCCAGTTCCGGCCATGGAGACGAGGACCGCCGCCGTCTGCTCTCCGCCGGCGGCTTCGAGGACGATGGCGACGCCGTCATCGAGATGGATCTGCTTCCGCCCCGTTGGGCTGACGTCTCGGACGAAGTCACGGAGTTGCTTGCCGACATCGCCACGAAAAGCCAGCGGCTAGAGAAGCTTCATCAAAAGCACGTCCTGCCCCGATTCGAAGACGACGCAGCGAAGAAGATGGAAGAGGCCCAGATCGAGAAGCTCACTCAGGAGATAACCAAAGGATTCCACGAATGCCACCGATGCGTCCAGCGCGTAGAGCGAATGGTCCGCGAGGCCAGGGATTCGGGAAACCTCAGTGGCGCAGAGGATACCGTGGCGAGGAACATACAGATCTCCCTCGCTACCAAAGTCCAGCAGGCGAGCGCCGAATTTCGCAAGAAGCAGAGCGCATATCTCAAGAGTACGCCGACACACAGCCGAAGCCCCTTCCACCCCTTCCCCCGTCATCTGCTCACGTTCCTTGGCTAGAACTTCGCGAAATGGGCGGTTTGGGCACCTTCAGCCCGGCCGAGCGGTCATCCACGCCGCAGCCAGGCTCTCATCTGCGCCCCTCGCTGCAGGAGTCCGACGCCGACAGGGTCTTCTCGCAGTCGACATTGCTGGCGGCCTCGGAGCAGAAGATGCTTCACTCCAACGACGCTGTCATTGCGCAAAGAGAACGCGAGATAGAAGATATCGCTCAAGGCATCATTGAGCTGTCGGACCTGTTTCGAGACCTGCAAACAATGGTCATAGATCAAGGGACCTTGCTGGACAGGATCGACTACAACATAGAAAGGATGAACGAAGATGTCAAGGGTGCCGACAGGGAGCTCAAGGTCGCGTCGGGATACCAGAGAAAAACGACGAAAAGGAAAATCATCCTTCTCCTCATATTACTGGTTGCCGGTCTCTTCATCCTTCTACTGATCAAGCCGAAAAAGCACGATTAATGATACCCGACCACGCGCCGATTCCCGTGCGTCGGCCTGTCGAGCAGGTCTGGTTAATGAAAACGTGTACAAATACAATGGACTTCGACTGGACAATTACTCGTCTCCGTTGAGATGTGTTTCACAACACGATACCCAGAGGCTTTGTCCTCCGCCGGTCTATCTATCCTGTACCATTTGTCCCTATAAACGCTCAAGATGCTTGACAATCGTCACACGATATCGTTCCTCTGTTTCTGGCTTTAAGCGATCAATCTCGTCACGCAGCCTCTTTGGATCGGGCAGGAGTTCAGAGCCCCAGGCCTCGTCAGCCAGACGCTTCATGAGCCTCAATTGGAGCTCGTTCTCGTCTCGGGCTCGGTGTATCTTGCGACCGGGTACCTCACTCACGCCGATCCGCTTCAAGACCGTCGACAGCACTATTTGCGAGTCGATGAGAACGCCCTGATCCCGCAGCAGGGCCAGAAGTCGTACGCCGCAAGCAATGTCAAACCTGCGGATCCCGGCCGAGTTCATGCACAAGAGTGAGGGTGATTGTGGCGGGATTTTCAATGTTTGGTCGAAGCCCCATCTAACAATGGATTGTTGTAATCTGGGATCGAATAATTTCTGTAGGGGATGCTCTCGGTGGGTGAAAGGAAAGTCCGTAGGGAGATAGTTCTTTTCCGGGGTCCGGTACAAAGCTGCAGGCGGTCGTGCTCCAGCTCGGACCGACTTATCCTCCAATCCACCATGATGTTCGCTCTCACCGTTCCAGCCCTTGTCTCTGGCGTTGAGAGCCTTCAACCCACCACTTGCGGTATCCTCCGGCTCGGTCGAGATCGAACTAGGCTTCTTCGCCTTCTTAGCCGTTACCCGGGCTGTAGGTGGTCGCGGCCAGTCTTCGTAATGCACGGGAACCATATTTTGAGATGCAGGCGAATACTTCTTCACCAATTCTAGACACATGCGCTCCAACTCATCAAAAAAGCCCAGACGACCGAGATTCAGGAGCAGCAACTTCCAATGGCTTATTGGTACGGCGACATCGTGATGCGCAATGCGACGGATGACGGCAACCGCATTGTCCAGATGAGACCTCGCACTTATGCCTGAGGTTTGCAAGTGAACATACCATTCGGATGGATGCTGGCTGATACCGTCAGTCACTAGCGACAGAAGATTCGTGGCCTGGTGTTGGGTGACGCTAAGTTTTGCCGCCTCGATTTGATCGAGAATACGGCTAACTTCACTCATCGAGAGGAGGCAAAGGTCGATATTCTGCAATGCATGCACCTTTCGTGATGACTCCAACTGTTCGAGAGCCTGTTCGACACCTTCCCAGAGCCTGGTCCGCTCTGTGTCCTCTGCTTCGATGGATGCAGACCGAAGCCTGTACCTTAAGTTGACGTCTTCGAATTCATCCGGGTGAACGTCGCAATTCAACAAACTCGCAAGCAGATCATCCTCTCCGTGCTTCGCAAAAAATACCAGCACCTTACAGTACGCTGTCGTACTAACCCCGATTCCTAGACGCTCAATCTGTTCTAGGCGACTCGCGACAGCTTGAGCATCTTTCTCCCTTAGTGCGAGCGATTGAAGGGACCGGGGTCCAAGTTTCCGCAGGCCTAGCCGATGCACAAAATTGACAGCGAATTCGACAGAGGCCCAGGAGCTGGCGAGCCACTTGGCTACCACCGAGTCGCTGAAATGGCCTTGGCTTTTGGGAGCATCGTGAGATGTGGCCAGAGACTGACCAGTCTTGTCGTCATCATCACGTCTGGAGGCAGTATGGCTCACGAGCCTTGCGACCGCAATTTCTTCCTCGGTCAGCTCTATTGTCGGATAGTAGCTGAAGAGGAATTTCAAAAACGGGAGCGATTCCGCAGTCGTGGGAAAGTCGTTGAACATAATGAGTGTCCGACGCCACCGGCGGGCAAGCTCCGATTTTCCAGAAGAGAATAGCGTCGGAATGATGAAATCGTAGAGACCACGCTTCGAACTGACAATGTATAAAGACCTCAGGCCATTTTGCATCTCGGGCGAAGGATCGCAGGCGAAGGCTGCGATCAAGGAACCAAATACCTCCGCTCCAGTGCAGAATGGCCGGGCCAGGCAAAAGTGCCAGCGAGCGGCCTCCCGAAAGCGAGCGTGTTCGATGGTGAAATACATAATCTTGAGGTAGAGGTGAGGCCACAGGTAACCACTATCGTCGTACAACTGATGAGCCACTTCAATCAGCTTAGCAGTTCGCTCGTCACTGCTGAGTGCCACCGCGACGATCTCATCACGCAGCACATTGGCTTCGGATAGATCAATGAGCCCGAGCAAACCTCGCTGGCTTATTGCTTCAAAGATAATCCAACCGCCATCGTCTCCATTTTCGCGTCTTTGAGTCGAAAGGAGTAGTTCCCAGCCCTTGAGGTCGTACGGCAGCGGCTCGCTTCCATTGTCGGAGATATGTGAGAGTCGTCGCCTGCCTTCGTAAAGCCAAAGAACAGAACCTTTCCAAGGTGAGGGTATGGTGGTCTGCAGCATCCGCCCCCATGGCAGCTGTGTGTCTCCCACTTTCGAAATCTTGGATCCATTCCTCACTGACGAATAGAGACGTGAGATCCGCCGTAATGAGGTAGGTAGCGTCGGAGCCGGCCTCGGGGACGCAGCTTTTCGCCCAGCAGGCCAACAGTTGAGATAAATAGGTTTTGCAACAATTCTGGGGTACAGGCGGATGAGAGGAGTCTCACATCCCAGAAGCTGCATGAAAGCTACAGCTCAACTGGTATTCGCTGTATGAGCATGGTCGCTCCAGAAGAGTGAGAGAGGGAGGCGAGGCGTCGTTCGAACATTCGTTGCAAGACATCCTTTATTACGACAGGAGCTTACAGAGCTAGGGACGCCGCTGAGTCATCATCGATCCATGTCCATCTCGACAACACAGCTCCGGATCGGATCCCCAACGACCGCAACTTATCGCGCAACAAGCAGCTCCGTTGACGAAGGCTCACATACGCATCCCCTCAGTTACACTTCAAGATGGGGTACGTTGATGTAGCTCAAGAATCGCTACGAAACAATCCACTCTGGCCAAATCCCCGAACAGCAGGCTGACCGAGGAAATAGCATGATCGACAAGAAAAACACGGTGCCGGATAACCAGCGCTTCTACCAGCACGCGTATAAGCGGCATACTCGACTGTGGATGATTGTACGACTGCAGGCGAAAGCGTTCTTGACCCGACACTGATGAGGATTCCAGAATCCGCGATCTCGGTACTACATGATTCCGTACCTCATCATGCTCTGGGGCGGCTTTGGAGGTATTTATCGCGCCCACTGCGTTTCGAGTTCTTATCTGACGAGCCTGCAGCCACAATGTACGCTGCTGGTCGGAAGGTTTGCGGCTACAATACGTGGTTCGGGAAGAATTGAAATGAGTCTCGGGGCAATGTCACCAGGCTGAGGTTTAGAAAGGTTGAAATGCTCCTAGATCCTACTCAATACATGCACCAACACCACATCATACCAAACCGACGGAGCATTTTACGGTTCTATATCTTCCCAATCATTAGCCCGCCGATGAATATTTGTCCGCAAGATAGCTTTCAATAGCCCGTTGCCCCAGGAGCTTTCTCATCTTTCCTCAGACTTGTCAACATCTCACGAAAGCGCTCTTTGCCAGACCCAGCAGCTCCTCCTTTCATTCCCTTGCCACTGACATCAACCAGCTTAGCAATACGGTCCCAACTAGTTCCGCCAGAGACTGTATCCTCCTGATTGGCCAAAAATTGCTCGGCTTCCTTTCGAGTCTGGGCGATGCCCTTCTCCTTCTTCGTATTGTAGTTCTCGTAGAAATCGTCGATATTCTGCTGCGCTTCCTTGATCGTCTCTTCGCGCTGAGCCGCGAATTGTTCGGACCTCTTGGCGATTTGTTCGTTGCGACGTTCCCGCCATTCCTTGATGACCTGAGGCTCTTCCTCCTCCTCAACGTAGGTCTGGTAGCCCGAATTGTAACTCACGGACGGCCCAGTAACGGAGCTAACACCAGGGAGGCCGCCAACGACACCCTGCAAGAAGCCTGATCAGCACTGTAGGCTTGAAAATCCCGTCGCTGCACTTACGGCTGAGGGGCTGGTGAGGTCCGGAAACTGAGACTCAAAGGATGATTGAGCAGCATTGACATCTCCTAGTAGGTCGCCCTCGGGTTCCGCAAATGCAGTGGCATCTTCCACGGTCGCAAACTGATCAGCATCGGCTCCGAGAACTGCCTTTTCGCGGGCGAGAAAGTCATCGCCGCCGATGTCTTCCGTTGGGTCCTTAATATTGGTCTGCGCTGCACGTAGACGCGTTAGCTTGAGCGCGACGTCTTGAGAGGAATTAAAATGCCGACCTCCTGAGTCGAAATCCTCAAGAGAAGGAAAGCGGTCGGCCATGGCGAGCGGCCAAGAGCAATTTTCTGAGATCGATGTTTGAGGCTCCCGAAAGCGATGGAGAAGACCAGATGATGGTGCGAACAAATTACAGCAACTGCTGCCACCTGAGCCTGTCACTTGGAAGGATGACGAATCTGCCGGGCGGTGTGATGAAGCGAGCACTCAGCTATGACGCTTTATTGCATATTCTTTCAAAGCAAAGTGCTTAGACGCAAGTCATATCGTTTATGCAACTATCGATGTGCCGAATTCCTAAGCATCTTGCCGCACCGTGCTAGAAACGCCAAAGTTTTCGGCTATCGACTAAAACTCGCTTTATGCGCGTCCGCCTTGCGATAAGCCACTCAACCGCGTTTCCCAGCTGATGTTGTAGTCGAGCTTTTCCTTTTAGCAACAGAAACGAGAGCATCTCAATAACCTGTTGGAGGCGCATTTAGAGCCGCTCGGGAACGATTCAAGATATGACACTTGGGAGGTGCTCCCACCATCCCCTACGCCATCCAGCCAGCTTCGTCGTTTCACGGACGTCGCCTCTCTATACCTTGCTACTGCAAGCGACGCCTGTAAGAACAGCATCAGTCGCTCATTAAGCAAGCATCGTCACTATCGCGCGTCTTGTTTCCCCTGCCTCTGGAATGGCGTACAACGACGACTCGGTACTGGCGCGACTTTCGTCGCTCAACGAAAGCCACGATAGTATCGCGACGGCTGCTCAATGGATCATGTTTCATAGGTTCGACCGCGGTCTTGCTAAGCTTTTTGTCAGCTCATGCTGCTAACCAAATTCTCTCCAGGAGACACGCCGATCGCACGGTTCAGTTGTGGATGCAGCGCCTCAAGGAATCATCTAGCACGAGGCGTTTGAGTCTCGTCTACCTCGCCAATGGTGAGCTTTTCCCCCGAACAACCTGTGATACTGTTGATCATTACTGTCCGTTATTGACCTCCCACTTCCAGAGGTCGTTCAGCAGTCCAGAATCCGTCACAAAGAGGATTTCGTCATTGCCTTCTCCCCAGTGGTGGCTGAGGCAACGGCCATTGCCTACAAAGGAGCTCCAACCGAGATTCAGGCCAAGTTAAAACGAGTTGTGGATGTCTGGAAGGATAGATCCATCTTCGAGGCACCCATACAAGGAGCCATCGAAGCGAGACTTGAAGGTTGCTTTGGACATGACGATTTCTTAGATTTCGCCGCTGACCCTTGTAATAGAACTGGACAAGGCCCGCGGCACAGTGAAACCGGCCTTTGGGGGATCCCCCTTCGGAGGTTCATCTCTGCCGTCCGAGTTCGCGCCTTTGGTATCCTCTCATCAGAAGGTTGCCAAACTCAGCACGCCACTCCAGACAACCATTACTTCGGCGAATCAGGAATACGACAAGTACACCAACCCCAACACTACAGTGCCTTCGGCGCCAGTGTATGCCGCACGCCTCAACGGCCTACTCAAAACGCTTGCGAATGCGGAAAGCGCGGTGGCAGAGTGTGTCAAGGCTCGCGAGGGCCTGGTATCCGGGCTAGAGAAGATGCTGGAGTCGAATCGCAGCGCCCTCGAAAGCGACAAAAGCGCTGCGGCCGAACTGCTGAAGCGCAAAGAGGAGATCGAAGTAAAGAAGCAGGAAGTCGAAATGGCCATTATGCGAGCTTTGGGTCCAGCGGATGGGAATGGGTCCCAGGAAGAAGGGGGATCTGCCAGCCCGCCACCCGAGCCAGATCGTCCGGAGATGGAGGCACTAACCCCACCTACCGTTGATGACGACGCCATGGATACTGTAGTGGTTCCATCGCCACCGGAGGCACCAAGCGAAGAAGTTTTGAAAGCAGAGACTCCGTCCGACGAGACGCCAGCCTTGCAATCGGTGGCAATCGCCACCAACGGTTCCAACAAACGACGACGGATCGATAGTGGAGACGAGTTTCCTGAGTTGGACGGCGATGGAGAGATTGATGCGGAGGTGAAAGAGATGCTGAAGGACGGAGATTGAGGGATAAGATGACTTGAATGTGTCATAATTCGATAGCCATGGGCGTCTCGCGGTTTGATACGTGTATGTAAGAACAAACTGAATCACGAGTTGGTCGTCTTTGATACCAACTTACCCAGGCACTTGAGGCGATTGGCCTTCAGATCCTCTGCAAGGTGCTTGTAAAAAGATCCAAAAGAGCTCTCCTTACTCTTCTTATCTTGGACAGCCGTTCATCCTGGAGCAACGTGGTGTACCATCAGTCCATCACTCGCTGCCGAAACGTGTGTGTGCAAATAGTATCACGGACATCTGAGTCTTGAGCGGTGACCGGATCCTTATATTTTCCGGGCTTCAGGGAACTGCGCTGCACACTCGTAGTCATAACTTCATAAGCCATGGGCTTCGGCACGGAGTATCACTGCCCCGCGCTCAACTACCTGCCTGTATTACCCCTGTATCCGGACACGCATCACCGCCTCGTGACGACTATCCTCTCTGTCCAACAAGTGAGCTTTGCGCAGCACCGACAGCCTTGCCATCACCCGTGGGCTGGACTGGCTGAACTCGCCTTGGAACCAAGCCCTCATCCCGCCTCTGTGGAGCCCTGATGCTTCAAAATGAGCTCGCGTATGATACTGTTCGACTCGCGCAACTCATCTTCGAGCAGTTCTTGCTAATGCTCTTGGTGTCCATCAGTGAAGCAGTTTATCCGAAATGTTCGCGCAGCAAAGACGATAGCAGACGAGCGGGCGGTGATACAGAAGGAGAGCGCTGCGATTCGCGCCAGCTTTCGTGAGGAGAGCGCCGACCATGGCGTCCGGTGAGTGCGCTCTCAGTTATACCAGGCCATAATTCTCACTGCTGCTTGCACAGGCGCAATAATGTCGCCAAGCTGCTTTACCTCTTCACCCTTGGCGAGCGCACGCATTTCGGTCAGATCGAATGCCTCAAGCTACTGGCGTCTCCTCGTTTTGCCGACAAGCGGCTGGGCCACCTGGCAACGAGTTTGCTTCTGGATGAAAATCAAGAGGTTCTGACACTGGTCACGAACTCACTCAAGAAGCAAGTGTCTCCAGACTCTCGCGCGTTACGATTCGTCGATGGCTAACGGCACAGCAACAGTGACCTGAGCCACTCCAACCAATACATCGTCGGCTTGGCCTTGTGCACACTGGGCAATATAGCTTCCGTCGAGATGTCGCGAGACCTGTTTCCTGAGATCGAACAGCTTATATCAACGTCCAACCCTTATATACGACGAAAAGCAGCCCTTTGTGCTATGCGCATATGTCGCAAGGTTCCTGACTTGCAGGAAAACTTTCTCGAAAAAGCGGCCCATTTGTTGGCTGACAGAAACCACGGGGTTCTCCTCTGTGGCTTGACGTTGGTCACCAGCTTGTGCGAAGCAGACGAAGACGAGGAAGGGGGGGACAATGAGGAAGCCATCATCGAAAAGTTTAGGACTTTTGTGCCTGGCTTGGTGAAGACGCTCAAGAGCCTTTCGACATCGGGATACGCCCCGGAACACGATGTAACAGGCATCACCGACCCGTTTCTGCAAGTCAAGATTCTCCGGTTGCTGCGGGTTCTCGCTGTGGGAGACGCCGAGACGAGCGAGCAGATCAACGACATTCTGGCACAGGTTGCGACAAACACCGATTCGTCCAAGAACGTCGGAAACTCCATACTCTATGAGGCGGTCCGCACAATCCTTGATATCGAGGCAGACTCGGGCCTTCGGGTGCTTGGCGTCAATATCCTGGGCAAGTTCCTCACGAACCGAGACAACAACATCCGATACGTGGCGCTCAACACCCTCATCAAAGTTGTTGCCATCGAACCCAACGCGGTCCAGAGACACCGCAACACGATTCTCGAGTGTCTACGAGACCCGGACATCAGCATCAGAAGACGGGCGCTCGAGCTTAGCTTCACGCTCATCAACGAGAGCAACGTTAGGGTTCTCATCCGCGAGCTGTTGGCCTTCCTCGAGGTGGCGGACAATGAGTTCAAGCCGACGATGACGAGCCAGATTGGCATAGCTTCGGACAAGTTCGCTCCCAGCAAGCGATGGCACTTCGACACCATGCTTCGAGTCCTGTCGCTGGCAGGCAACTACTTGAAAGAGCAGATATTATCCTCCTTCATCCGGCTCCTGGCAACGACGCCCGAACTCCAGCCATACGCTGTGCAAAAGCTGTACGCGAACCTCAAGATGGACATTACCCAAGAAAGCCTAACGCAGGCTGCTGCGTGGTGCGTGGGCGAATACGCCGACATGCTTCTCCGGGGCGGCCAGTACGAAGAAGAGGTCATCCAGCCGGTGAAGGAGAGCGAAGTGGTGGATCTGCTGGCGTTGATTCTTAACAGCAGCTACGTCACGCAGGTCACGACGGAGTACATCGTCATGGCGCTGATGAAGCTCACGACTCGGTTCTCGGACGCGTCGCAAGTGGAGAGGATACGGCGAATCTTGCAGAACCATCAGACGAGTCTGGACGTCGAGGTGCAGCAACGGGCGGTCGAGTACGGTAACCTCTTCTCGTTTGACGAGATCCGCCGCGGCGTGCTGGAGAAGATGCCGCCCCCGCAGATCAAGGAGGAGTCTCGAGTGCTGGGTCCGGCGCCGACGAAGAAGAGCAAGGGGGCAAACAGGAAATCCAGGGTGATAAAGCCGACGGAACAGGATCTACTGGACCTGATGGATGCGCCGCCGGCCGCGGCTGCGCCGGCTAACGGCTCACAGGCGTCCAACTCGGATCTGCTGGCCGACATTCTCGGAGGTGGCGCTGCGGCTCCTTCGCCGGTTTCCTCTGCTCTTTCGTCACTACAGCAGCAGCAGCAGCAGCAGCCACCGGCGACGTCGTCTTCCATCATGGACCTGTTCGGCTCCGAGCCAAGCCCGGCGGTTTCAAGCTCTTCGGCAGCGCTCGATCTTATGGGCGGCTCCGCACCGCCGTCAAAGTCGGGACCGGCGGGCCACGCCTGCTACGAGGCGAACGGGCTCAAGGTGACACTGCAACTCCAACGTAACGCTGAGGGCGTGATACAGGCCACAGCTCTGTTTCAGAACGGACCCGGGTCGGCGCCGCTCTCAAACGTCGGCCTCCAAGCGGCTGTACCGAAGTCCCAGAAACTGCAGTTGCTGAGCATCTCATCATCCGAAGTGGCAGTTGGCGGGTCGGCGACACAGATGATGCGAATATCTGGCTGCAAAGGGGTGAGTCTTTTAGCCTCTGTCCTGTGTGCTTTATCTCTTGATATCCTGACTCTGATATTTCGGCGCAGGTGCTTCGACTGCGGCTGCGAATCGGATACACGCATCCGACGGCGGGAACGGTCATGGACCAGGTCAACTGGACGGAACCGTCGTAGATGATGGATGAAGCGCTTCGTTTATGTGTCTGTATGCATGCATTGGTGTGACATAGGTTACTACCTACTACCTACCCACTTGTAGAAGAGCAGCGTCACCAAGTAGAAGGCCAGCGCCACTAAAAAAAATATGCACGTTTTTGTTCCCAAATCGTCGAATCGCAGCAGTCATGACTTCGACCTCTCATCTGGAGCGGACGGCTGATGAGCCAAGACATAGCGTACGGCTTCAATGATTCCCTTGATGCTCACTCTTCTGCTCTATGCTTTTTGCTGAGACAAAAACGGCGTGGGGGGTTAGGAGTTTCACGACGGGATCGTTATTCGCGTCGACCAGGTTAACGAGCGGATACGGCTGTTCCGACTGGAGCTGCGATCCGGACCGGCCAAGGTAAAAAGACCAAATCATGCATACCTACTTCCTATTGATCGGCTGCTCATAATCATCTCGGGAATCCAGTTCCTGCCCGGCCAATGGGTTGACACGTTCGTTCCCGGCATCGCCAAACCGGGCGGCTTCACCATCACGTCCGTCCCATCCCGAGCGTCTACGCCGACGAAGCCGTACGTCGAGCTGGCGGTTGCGCAAGCCGATGGCAACGCGGTAGCGGAATGGCTCTGGCGACCGCGTGAAGAGGTCTTGGGCGATGAGCTTCGGCTTCGGATAGGGGGAAGCTTCGTCTTTCCGCCCTTGGACGGGGAGAGGATCGTGGTGAGAGATGGGCAGGGACGTGGCTTGCGCAGCCTCGTCTTCGTCGCGGGAGGGGTTGGCATCAACCCTCTCTTCTCGATGCTCGGATACGTGGCTGAGTCGGGTCTCGACGTCGATGACGTGCGGTTGCTGTACGCGACGAAATTTCCTCGCAGCGGAAGACTGGAAGATGTCTTGTTCCTACATGATATCGCTGCGCTGTTCGGTCAGCGCAAGCTTCGCGGCTCGATACGGCTTTACGTCACTGCTACGGCCACGACAGCGGAGACGACGACAGCAGTCGACTCTGCGGCGACCGAGACGGACATTCGCCATATATGCGGTGCGCCCATCAGTATTCGCGCCGGACGACTCTCACCAGATGAAGTGCGCAGCGTCGTGCGCCAGCTTATCCCCAACGAGACCCTCGTCTACATCTGCGGACCGCCTCTTATGACAGACGAGCTGGTCGCTGCCATCACAGCGGAAGGCATCCTGGATTCGAACCGCATCTTGACGGAGAAGTGGTGGTAACCATCAGCACAATTCCAGGGATGGGATAGATCTGGTCGCCTTCCATTAGACGATCGAATGCTCTCGCTTCCTACAACCGAGAATAGCCCTGGGTGGTATCGAATCTTTTTGTCTATCAAATCTACCTGCCTAGGTCTATGCTGACCCTTGCGCCTCATCTCCCTCATCAGCGACCTATCTGCTGATTCTTCCATTGAATGCCTTTCGGGTGACATCCCTACTGAAACAAATCATGGGCTTTCTGCCTCTGTTTTCTGCGATTCACATCCAGAAGCTCCTTCCCAGCATTGTTGCCGCCCCCCAGCTTCTCCGGAAACAGCTCTTTAGCGCTCGTTGCTCGCCCCTTGATGGAGAAGCCCTCATGGCCGTCGCGGTGACGGCTTGCGTGGCCTCGAATGCTGAAGTCGCTCGCCGCTGTCGTCGCCATCTTGGGCAGATCTTCGTCTCGCAGGCTCGCCGACCCTATCGAACGCTCCAGCTGATCCAACTGCCCGCTTCTGCCCGAGACTCTACCGGGGAAGAGCTCCTTGGCTGTATTCACGGCTGACATGCGAGACTTGATGGACTGTGCTTCATCTCGGTTGCCTCGAGACGAGTAGTCACGACGGTCGGCAAACAAGTCACGGCGAGGCGACGCCGACCTGTCTCTTCTGGGACCCCGATCCCCGAAGAGCTCCTTTTCTCTGTTGTTGCGAGCGTATGCTTTGGGACCTTCCTCCGGCTCCGAGTAGCGTCTCGGCTGCTGCGGTCGCGGCACATCGTCGTACATGCTCGCCTCAAAGGATTCGCTTTCATACTGGCCTGAGCCACGCCGCCTCCTGTCGTGTCTATCGTGCTCGTCGTATCTGTCTTGTCTGTCATGCCTGTCGTATCTGTCGTACTCGTACCTCTCGCGCCTGTCGCGCCTGTCATCCATGTCATCCCTATCGCGGTATCTTGATCGAAAGTCCTGTCTGTGCCGGCGCTTCTCCTCGGGATCGTGCTCGGGATGAAGAAGATAGTAGCGGCTTCTCAGCGCGGCGCCAGCCTGCTTCTTGTCGCTCTCGAGGCTGAATCGCACTTGAAGGGAAATCTCAGGCCTGCCGTCCATGGGCTTCCCCGGCAGAGTCTCGCCTGCTTCGAGAGCTGTCGTATCAGCAACTTGGATGGAGCTGAGTGCTGCGAGAGCTTCGCGAGCTGTAGACGACGAGTCGAACACCAGGTTGGCCGATGTGTCGTCGATCCACTCCACCGCGTCTACCGGGCGAAAGTGCGCTTTCACGTAGGCTTTGACATGATCCGTGTGCAGTGAATCGAGCCCTCTGATGTGAAGCTTCGTCGGAACCACAGCAGAGGACTTCTGCGGCTCGTCATCGGCAATTTCGCCGGGTTCATCTGGCTCGTCGGGTTGCTGCACGAGTCACACATTAGCCAGTTGAGGTTGGCGGGCAAGAAGAGGAGGACCGATGGTGGATACGAGTATGTCATCTGCCGGCATGGGTTCTGCGTCAAAAGCATCGTGGTTTGCCTCCAAGGCGTCGCTCATCTCGATATCGAGATCCATGATGAAAGATGCGCGTGTCTGCGCGCGCGAGGGCCGCAGAAACGTATGTTGGTGAGCGCTTTAGCTTATGTTTGTGTGATTTGTATGGCGTGCGTAGAATGTGATGATTCTTTGAGTACGGCTGTGGGAAGAAAAGCGAGAAAACCTTGTAGAGCAAAGAAGATGCGAACAGGGA
This sequence comes from Ophiocordyceps camponoti-leonardi (nom. inval.), assembly GCA_003339455.1. Taxonomy (NCBI): domain Eukaryota; kingdom Fungi; phylum Ascomycota; class Sordariomycetes; order Hypocreales; family Ophiocordycipitaceae; genus Ophiocordyceps; species Ophiocordyceps camponoti-leonardi. Next base: position 430,442 of record PDHP01000004.1, read on the forward strand.
AGAAGAAGTGTAGATGAAGAAGATGAAGTTGATCTGATGAAGTCGTCTTGCCAGTGCTCGGCGTAAGTGGAAGCGTTAGGGGAGAACTAGGGAGAGTACAAACGGGCAGCTGCCGTTGACAAAGGATGACGGTATCAGAGAAAAAAAACACCACTTTATCACAGGCTGACTGCGCCACGCTGCTACCTTATCCAAGGTATTTCAGCCTCAAAGCAAGTACCCACCTTATCTCACTTTAAGCCTGCCTGCCTGCACATGGCCTCGATGGTTTTTTCTCTTCACCAACAAGTCAAACCAAAGCCTCAGACACAAAGTCTCTTCTGCTCGATCCCAGAGATGCTGCATTAGACAGCATCTCCCTCTTCAACAACGGCAGAAGGGGCTGCTTACACGAAGCTGCTCGCTATCTTCCGTCCAAGATGCCGCAAGACGCCGTCACCGCCCTCAGCAACCTGCTGCGCTCCGCTTCCATCGACGACCACGACGAGATCCTCAAGGCCGCCAACGCAGCCATTAAAGCCGACAAGAATAATGAGCTTGCTCTGCACACGCGCATTGTCGCTTTGCTGAAGCTTGACCGCTTCGAAGATGCGCTTCGTGCCTTATCTGAGGCCGGCGACAAGCTTCAGGCCGTCTGCCTTCTCGAAAAGGCCTACTCCCTCTACAAAACGGGACGGCTGGACGAAGCTTCCACCGTCATCCGATCAGCCGACCGCGACGAAAGGAGCCTTAGGCATGTTGCCGCCCAGGTTGCTTACCGCGCCGAGAAGTTTGGCGAGGCAGAGTCCATCTATAGAGAGCTCATGGACGCAGACGTTGCCCACGAAGGCAACGACCTCGGCATCAACATCAAGGCTGCTCAAGCTCAAGCTGCCTCTGGTCCGGCTGAATCTGCGTTGGCATCTCTTCCAGATACTTTCGAACTCTGCTACAACACCGCATGCGATCACATCGCCCGCGGATCCCTCGGCATCGCATCTGATCTCCTGTTACGCGCCGTCGACCTGTGCAATGCCTCGGACGATCTGACCGAGGAAGACAAGGTCGCTGAGCTACAACCCATGATTGCACAGCAGGCTTACCTTTATGGCCGCTTGGGAGACGCTCAAAAGGCCTTGGACGTCTATTCAACACTGACTCCGCTCAAGTAAGTCTCGCTGAAGTCGCACATGGCGCGCGCTCGTCTACAAGCTACTAACAAGGCACAGTAACGACGATCCGGACCTGTCCATTGTGGCCGAGTGCAATCGAACCGTTCTGCAGAATGACAAAGCCAACCCTTTCCTCGTCGAGGGCCTAGCTGCCACATGGATGTCCGGCGCCGCAACTGCCAAGCTTTTCCGCTACCAATCCAACGCGATCCTGCGCAATTCTCTTATAGTAGACCTGGAAGCCTTCAAGGTTGATGGGATTGTACGAAGAACACGCAGCTCGTTTGAGGACGCGCCCAATTCCACCACGAGCCCCGAGATCAATTCCATGTCTGTCCTAAACGCAGCTGCTCGGACAAAAGGGCTTCACAAGTGGCAGCTGCAACAAAAAGTAGCTGCCTTGTTGAAGAATCATCCTGCCAACGTTGGGCTCGTCGTCATCATGGTGCAGCTTCACTTGCGGGATGGCAAGGTCAACTCCGCTCTATCGTTACTCGACACCTTCTTCGCCCGGCTTGAGAACTCTGGCATCGAGAAGGACGAAGACGTGCGCTTCAGCCCAGGCCTCGTCGCCCTGGCGGTGTCACTTATGAAGGCAAAGAGGCAGGAGGCCTCGATCAAAACGGAACTGGCCAAGGCAGCTGCCTACTGGCGTGACAAGCCCCTAGATTCCGCCGCTTCTCTCCTCAGAGAGGCTGGCTTAGAGCTGGCGAAGTCGTCGAACCCCGCCGACCTCTCCCTCGCCGCCACGGCTCTCAGAAGGCTTCACGACGAGGGTAAAGGCTCGCCGCTGGTCTCGGCCGGTCTGGTGGCAGCGCTGGCCGCGACCGACGCGTCAGAGGTCGAGCACCTCATTGCCGACCTACCACCTGTCGAGAGCCTAGTGAGCTCGATAGACGTCGAAGCCCTCGCCAGCGGAGGCATCGTCGCGCCCGCCTCCCACGTAACCCCCTCCTCACACACGGCCGCAAAGCGCCCCGCCGCCATGGACAGCACCGCCGGCGAGAACGCGGCCAAGAAGCGACGCAAGAGGAAGAGGCTCCCCAAGAACATGGAAGAGGGCAAAGCACCGGATCCCGAACGCTGGCTCCCTCTGCGCGACCGCTCGACGTATCGTCCCAAGGGAAAGAAGGGCAAGAAGAAGGTCGCGGACTCGACCCAGGGCGGCGTCGTCAAGCAGGAGGAGACGCTCGAGCTCGTCGGCGGAGGGGGCGTCAAGGTGGAGAAGACGTCTTCCGCCCTGAACTCGGCGAAGAAGAAGAAGAAGAAGGGGAGGAAATGAGGGTTAGGAGAAATAGGAGAAATAGCCAGCTTGATCTTGGTGAGGCGAAAGAGATGTTCCATGTTTCTCCGTTTCTTTACCCCCTTTTCCCCCTTTTATTGCCCGATGCTATGTCTAGGATTTAACGTGATGAATGCCGAGATCTATCGTAGCCTGTCTCTTCTCATTTCCATGCCACTTCTTGCTTCAGCACTATAGAAACCCCGTCTTCTCTCACCCCTTTTTAGATGTCCTCTTACCCTACAGACTACTGACTTTTGACTACAAGTGTCTACAACACCCAAACAGCAGAAGAGGATCCTATCAGCAGATAAACGAGCACAAAAGCAAGGCCAGCACGGTTCAGCAAGCTTCTTTTTTCCCCTGCCATGGTGGATGGATACTCTGTACAGCCCCCGTTCTTATCGTCGACATAGCATCTTCCCCCATCTTTCCCCCTTTGTGTCCTCCTCCCCCTATCAGCCCCTCCCTCCCTCCCCGGCAAAACCCGCCGAACGACCCCGAAACCAAACTCCTTCACAAAGACTCTCCATATTGGTTTTACGCGTTCACGGCCTGCACCGGCCGCGGTGACATGTGTTCCGACTCTCGCGGGCCATCGTTGTCGTCTTCTTCGTCTTCGTCTTCGTCGTCGTCGTCGTCGTTATCGTCGCTGTCGTCCTCCCGCACCTCACGCCGTAGAGTCTGGCTTTGACTTGGTCGAATCCCCCCGCCATTCCGATTCTCCTCCGTCTCGATGCCCGAGCTTCTTCGCCCTGATGGCCGAGGCCCGTCGGAGAAGCTCACGGCAGCCTCACTCTCACCGTCAGAGCGGACGGTGAGCCTACCGCCGACCGAGACGCTTCTAGCCGCCTGTGCCGTAGAGTATCTTCTATGTAGCTCTCGGAAACTTCGGGCTGTGGCAGTGCCGGCGCTGGTCGTTGATTCCCGACGGCCGTCTGAGTCGGACGCCGTCTCTTGCGCCGAATGGTAGTCGTCTTCGGCCCCGCCGCTCTGCGCAGGAGAAACCACTGTCGGTTCCTCGACCTGCGGCGGCTTCCGAGCTGACATCTTTTCGTCCTGACCGAGTGTCTGGAGCTCGGTCCCGAGGTTTATGACCGAAGCCTTCTTGCCGTGAACCACGAAGCTCCCTGCACCCCGTGCAAGCATGCTGTCTTGCGGCCCGTCTTCGCATGGTCCGGTTCCAACAATCTCCTTGCCCTTCCTGCCACGATGATGCGAAAGATGGCCAGCACTCTCCCTAAGTGTGCGTTGCAAGCTGCGTCTGATCTTGCCCTTGTCAGAGCCGACGTCGACACCGTCTGCTGTTGCCTCCGCCGTCTTTTCCACGTAGCTTGTGCCGGGTCTGGCGTCCCATAGACCGGTTTGCCTGAGAAAGTCACGCTCTTCGGCATCGACTTCGTCTTGGCTTCGATTGGGCCCAGCCTCGTCCTGAGATACGGTCTGCGGTGTCTGGGTGACCGACTGCACAGGCAGAACTGGAGATGTAGTCAAGCTCGAAAGGGACACTGGCCTCGTATTCTCTCTCTCAGAAGTCGAGCTCAGCGGATCCTGAGAACTCTGAAGACGCTTTCCCGCACTCGGTGGAGGCGTTTGTATTGTCTGCTCGGCGGCCGGGGGCTCGTCGTGGTGAGAGCTCGCTTCCGTGGCATTGGCCCGGCCTGGCTTCGACTCGGCCTTGGCCCTCGAAGGTGCCGGCTCGGCATCTGGCTGAGTTTTGGTTGGCGACTCCGTCGACGGCGAGACCGGTCGCTCACCTGCGAGATCTTGCGCGAGAATGTCCCGGTGGCATTTCTCTTTCCAGATCTCGATCCGAGTCCACTCCAGCTGGGCGGCCATTCGAGCTCCAGCCGAAAGGATTTGTTCTCTGGTCCTGGGCTGGATGGGAGCCAATATCTGGAGGTGACGGGCATTTCTCAGCTGATCTTCGAGTTGCCTCTGCGCGTCCTCGACTTTGCCGTTGGCCTCGGCCACTTTCTGCTGTATCCCCTCCCGTCTCGCGGTCTGGATTTCTTGAGCCATCTTGAAGTCGACGCGGCCGCGCGCAATGGAGACCGTCCCAGTTGGTGTCTGGATTTGTTGCGTCGCGTCAGAGCTATCGAGACGTCTCATGCCACGTCGACCAAGTCCCTCATAATGGCCTCCGACGACGCCTTGCATCTTAATCCCTGACGTCCTAAATGCAGCAGCGTAGTTGAGCTTGGCGAGCCAATCGTTTCTTTCCTCCTCGTTGTCAGCGAGAAGCACCTCGTCCAACCTCCCTTGTCTGACGTAGACAAAGGCGTTTTTGTGCTTCTTGTACGTCGTGTCAAGAAGAGCAATCGCCCCCTGCGTCGACATAAGCGCGTCCGGCTTGAACTCCTCCAGAGGAGGCTTGAAGATGATCGGTATCCCGTCGTGACCGGCTTTGATGTGGTTCTCGTACTGATGCATCAGATTCTTGACCCAGCTCGTGTTCCGGAAAAGGTACAGCTGGGCTCCTGTGAGAATAGCCCCCCATTCTTGCCATGGCGAGCGTGTCTTTCGCTTCTTGATCTCTTTCCGCCACAGGAGGCCGACCTTGGTTATCTTGATGTCAACAATGCCGGGATGCGCGTCCTTGGGATTGGACGCCGTCCTCTCCGTCATGAAAGCGTCGGGACGCGACCTCGCCGAGACTATCTGCAGCACGGCCGTCCTGAAGAACGTCTTTTGCAAGTCTTTGAGGTTAAGGCTGGCAGCTGTTCCGAGGTAGTTATAGTGATCATCCAACTGCATCGCCTCTTTCAAATTGGGCCGCAGGACATCCAAGTTTCCGTCCAATATCAGCGTATATGGGTCTATGGGCTCTTTGGCAGCTCGTTTCGCGGGTTCCCCGGTGCTGGCGGTAGAAAGCGGCTTCCTTCTAGACAGATTCGTAAAGGCGCGTTCCTGACCCAACTCGATATCATCCTCGACGTGTATGAATGGGGTGTAAGAGATATTGTCGTAGAAGCATTCGAGGATCTCGTCGAAAATGCCCTCGCCGCGAGTGTTTTTCAGGTAATCCGCCTTCTGCATTTTGTGCTTGTTGTTCTTGTTGAAAACATCGGTATGGAGGATCAGCAATGAGAAGGCGATGAAATACGCTTGATCTGGGGATGAGTAGATGCCGGGGTTGCACTCGTGGTACCGGTTGGCGAAGGCTTGCAGGCATCTGTCTATCTGCTGCGTTTCCTTCGGCAGCACAGCCTCCATCAAGAGTTTCCGGAGCGCCATGTCCATGGGATCACCAAAGAAACTGAACTTGCGCATGTAACTTCTCAGTACTGTGGCCAGGAAAGGATCGGTGCCTTTGGACAGGGCGGAAGCGATCATGCCGCGGCCGATGACATCTTCTACACGCGCGAGATACTTGGCAGGAGATTCGTCATCTCGTCTTTCGGGTAGCACGATGGAGCCTCTCGGCAGCTGCAGAGAGTTGCTCTTGGAGGTGATGGAGCCCGGGGTGACGGGCGTTAGCGAGCCCTGACGGCTGAGTTCCGAGTTTTGGCGAATGCGGCTGAGCCCGAACAGATCGCCGAAGCTCTTACGGCCAGTCGAAAGCGATGTTCGGCTCGTGGGCGGGTGCATGTGTTCGTCATTGGAGTCGCGACCCATGGAGCTCATGGTGGACGATCTTCCTCTCAGTAGATTGACCCTCGTTGGCGACGAGTGGTTCGAGCGGGAATCGCTGCCGCGATTTAGACGAGCGGTGACGGTCGCAGCGATGGGAGCAGCGGCGCCATCGTCACACCGATCACTCTGTCCACGGGGGGTCGATGCGCTGCGGGCTGAACTGGGGCGCGGCGTGGAGCCAACGCCAAGTGACGTCGCCGAACCGATGGTGGACGTGGTCGAGTTCTTCTGAGGTAAGTGCGCCATAGGAAACATCTGCTCGGAAGGCTTCATCGCTCTACGAAGTTTGGAGAAGGCCGTCGGTGCCCCTGACTTCGAAGTTTGTGATTTTGATGCCTGCGATTTCGGTGCCTGTGGTTTCTTGATTGTAGGCGTCGGGCTTGAATGGGAGACACGATCGGCGGAGCTGGCGTCAGACCTCGACGACTCCGACTGACGGTTGTCGGACAGACTCAAGGCGGCGCCGTTGAGACCTGAAACCATCGGCAGTGTGGCAGAAGACGCGGAGTGTCCGTCCAATGTCATGAGCGAAGGCCGAGGCCCGCCCGGCAACGACTCGTCCCGAAGTTGTTTCCGACCTCGACTTCTGGGTTCGCCGTCGTCTTTTCGGTGGACCTCGCTAGAACGGCGGAACTTGGCGGCCAGACCCATGCGGGAAGTCACTCTCCTAGGACCGTTGATGTCGTTTGTCGGGGCCGTGGTGACGATGGCGGGTGCTGGTGCAATTTTTGATAACCAGGTCAGCAAGATGACGAGAGCATTGAGGACAAATAAAAAATGATGACGTACGCCGAGGGATAGGGGGGGGTTTTTCGGCTTGTTGCCTCGCTCGAAGGGACAACTGGGGATCAGAGGCATTTCGAAATCGCAGGATGGAGAAGCGTCGATGCTTGCTGGTGTCTGCATCGAGCGATGGAGCGACCGGATTGTCCGGGTCAGACTCGGCTCCGCGGTCCGGTGGCTGAGGCGAGGTGTCCTCTGACAGGGCGGTCGGTGTTTGTCGCCGTCGTTGTTGCGTCTGCGGCCGTACCAACGGCGTAGGCAGCTCGGTACGACTGCCATTTCTGGTACTCTTGCGGGCACGGTCATCGGCAGTCGGGATGGCGTTATTGTTATCGGAGGCTCTGGGCGCAAGAGGAGGATGACGTCGCATATCCGTCTCGCTGGCGATGTTGCCTCGACGACGAAGTAGAGGCATAGTGGCGGCGAGATATCGTCATGCGACGCAGCGGCGCCTGGCCGCTGAGTCCGAAGAGAACCGTTGCAACGTTTGTCGTCCGGGGGAAGGGGGAGGAGGGGAAGAGGGAGTGACGAAAGGAGAGGGAGAGAGAGTCGGGTTTCGATGCGACAGGGTAAACGCGCCCAGCTCGGGTGAAGCCTTGCACCGGGCTCACGTGAGAATCATCTGTGCTGGTCGCGATCGTGCAACGAGCCAACTACGGCCCTTGGTTTTTGCAGGCCGGAGTCCCGAATGCCCGATGAATGTCGTTCCGAGCGTTTCAATCGATGTCGTTTCGAGATACTCCGTACTCCGTGCCTACTACTAGGCAGTGCTTACAGGTCGCTTCTCACGGACTGGTGATTTGCAAGTAGGTACTTTCTTCTTACCCTGACTGCTGTCCGAGGGTAGCGGGTACTCTAAAGCACGATTGCGAATTGGGAAGACATGCTGGCAAGTGCCAATTAGGGGCTGTAGCGGGCTGTAGCGGGCTGTAGCAGCGCCGCACCGCACCGGCTACAAGGGACTCGGGTGGGGAGGGTCTGGAGGGATAAGAGGGGGGCAGGGGAAAAAAATGCTAAGTGAATTACAAAGAGAGGGCTGGTTACCATGTTTTACCACCTCTGAACGACAGGCGTAAATGAAATAGTGACAAAGAATTTTATAGAAGGTCCATGACGTGTTACAAAAGGCGAGAAAATACCTGACTGCCTGCCTAGGTCGGAAGGTCATGAAGAGAATATAAAACAAGGATGCTCGTGATTATGGCACGCCAAAGACACGAGAGCGCATGACCCACGGGTAAGACTCGGTACTAGGTACCTAGGCAGGCTCTGGCGCTTCTCCTCCCCAAGGTCGCATGTAGCTGTTCTTTATCTTATCAGTAAGCTTTGTTTACATAATAGTCATCGTACATACTCACAAAGGCCTGAGGCAGGGACTATGCCGCCCTCCCGTCGCTCCGGGAATCACTGCGGGGATTCAGGCGAGGTGTCAACTGTCAACAATCATCGCGATACGGCCAGTGACGCGGATCCCGTGCTCTTTCTCTAGCTTCCGAAAATAGCCATCGACCTTTCTATATGAATTGCCCGTCGTTCTGACTTTACGCCCTTCCTTTCAGACGAGACGCGCTTTTACGCAGCTCCTTGATTGCTAAGCACCCTCCTTCGTTTCCTGTAAGCGCTGCTATCGGAGCAAAGGGTTTCCCGTACCAAATGCGCGATGCCTCTCTCACCTCGCCACTCTCGAAACTCATCAACCGGCGATAGCTTCCGTGCATCTCCACAGGCACAGCGTCTATCGAGGCCTTCCCTGCACGACATCTCAAAATCCTCTTTTACGAGCAGCATTGGCCAGCAAGATACCCTGGATCTCAGCATTCTTGCCGAAGGGCAGGTGGATGGAATGGGCAATCTGGCGGACGAACTTGCCGACGCCTTCTCTGAGTCTGGTGAAGAAGATCACGACGATGAATCCCAAGAGGGAAGCGGAGTTCAGGTAGCCGTCGAGACCAGAGATAAGACAACGAACGTCAACGACCACTTCACAAGCGAGAGCACTCGAGCACCGGGCTCGGGTCTCGGCGTACCCCCAACGCCTAGGCGGACTCATCATAGGAAAGGGAGCGAGTACGACGGCAGTGAATACGGTTCCGAGTCTGACCTCGATTCCGCCGGGATGCAGCCCACCCTCGTGGCCAAGATCGATGCTATCGAATCCCTGGCCAGGCGGGGCACGGAGAGCTATGGGGGTCCGGCCGATGATGTGTTTAAGAGGGTGACAGACGGTCTACGAGATCTCGGATCTCAATCGACTGTCGAAGGAAGCGCGTCGAGGCGAGTAGGCCCCTGCGATCTCGTCCGTCGCATGGCCTTGGCGGAATTTCTTCGCCTTGCTGACAAGCTGTGTTTTTTTTTCTCAGACTAGTCACTGCGCATTCGGCTCTGACCACACACCTTGCTCATCAGACACGACAACTGCACAGTCTAGCGTTTCCCCTGCTGTCACCGCTTGTCGCCTCTCCAGATGCGGAGGCGATTGACGCACTTTTGCCATTGCTGATTTCCCTATCTGAGACCATGCCCCGTCCATGTACCTCGGCGTTCAACTCTTTAACGGCGCTGCATAGCATTACTTCGGAGCTAATCCAGACGCTAAGCTACCTATCAGACACGCTGCATATGTCACGTCAGACGACGGCGACTGCATCGCGAAGACTCAAAAGCGCCAAAGATCTCGTTATCGAGATCAAGCGAGACGACGAGTTGAGGGAGGAGGGCGAAAGGTGGTTGAGCCGAGGCAACTGGGGAGAGCGGTTGGAGAAGCGAGAATGTGCTGGAGTGTGTGGGGACGTGATTGGCGGATTCGAGGACGTATGCAATGGATGGCGTCAAAGGCTGCTAGCTCAGGCGGAGTCGCAGGCGTGAAGACGAAGATGACGGCAATCAGATTATTCACCTTGGGGGGTTAGGATCATGATACCCGCCGGGGGGAGGGGGGGGGCGTTGGCGGATTTCTTCGGCTACGCTAGATCAGACGTAAAGGGCGTCTACTACAATCTCGAGAAACATTGATGGGGACTGTCGTATCCTACGAAGGAGTTTGTCTGCTGTATATAGGAAGACCACTTTTCTCTCATGGACTTGGATATCTTTCGTGCCACGGATTTTGTTCCGTAGATAGGGGGGGTCTCTGCCCCCTTTGGCCACTGGGAGAAGGCGAAGACAGTCTGAAAGGGGACTGCATTATCGTGACGATTATCTCCTTGCTCTCGTAGCCTTGTTGTCGCAACCCTGCAGTTGACTGCCGTTGAACATACTACATAGTGATCCCATGATTAGCAGGATCAGGTCGGTAGTCGCGATAATACACACAGTTCATTCGAGCAATTGCCTAATATTGAAGTGAAGTGACTGCTACGGAGCAGAGGAGCGGGTGCTATTCAGCACAGCTTGCTCTGATAGGAGGAAATGGTACAGGGGATCTGCAAATTCGGGGCTTTAATTGGCTAGAGAGGCTCCGCTTTTATCTACCCGTTCACAAGCGCGCTGTATGCTAATTGTCACACGATCGTTATAAGGGAAAACAACCAGTTGCACCTTTCGGGGCGCGCGTCTCATTTTGGCCTAATTGGCACGGTGTCACATCCTGGCTCTGTTTTCTGACACTAGGTACCTAATCAAGCGAGGAACGACGGCGGGACAGCGCCCGAAGGTCGGGACACAAATCAGGCATTTTGACACCTTTAAATCCGGACAATTGCATCGAACCCGCGCAACCGTCTTCGTATGTAGGTAGTAGGTATTTGGCAAGAGCGTAGGGGTAAGAGAATCACTTTGCCTTGGACTGCTATAGAAAGACTGCATATACCTACTACCTACTCTCTTATACTTTTTGGTGGAAAAATCCGCTTTCTTACGCCGAGCGACCCTTTGGCGCTAATTACCTACCTATAACTTATTATAAGCTAGCAACGAGCTTGGTTGACAATTGGCCGCTTGCTAACGGGTATTCACATGTATGAACATTGCCTTTACGACAATCAGTTGCTGATAGCAGCTACTAGGTATCCAACAGCCTCTGAAGATGCAAAAGCCGATAAGACGGGACAGGTATTGACGAATGGGCAGCATTGGTGAGAAAGGAGTCCAAGCATCGGTACCTATAGAGAATCGTTCACGCCTTTGTATTTTTTCTCTATTTTTGAGTGCTTGCATGGAAGAGATGAATACGTGGCCAGCACCGTTGATACTACCCCCCTTAGACCCTTACATACTACTACCTTCCTACCTGGATAATAGAAAACGAAGCCCAGCCTGTCGTTGTAGACGAAGAGAAGGCGAAGAAGATCATTCTTGTAGGTATACATACATGTATAACTGAAGAACCTAGGTAATTAGATTAAGAGAATAAATCAGAGAGCCGTACTTTCGCAGTCTCTTTTTTTAATCGAAGTTGGTTTGCACGATAATGTCTACTGGCCTCAGTCTTAGAAGGACGGGGTAGCCTGGTCTTGCTTTTTTGCTCTCTGCTCGCCTAATCCAAGGAAACATAATACCAAGTCAAGGCTGTGCTAGGGAAACATCTTTTCTACGGTCTTGACTGATACCGTCGACGCGCGTCATAGGGGCGGAGTAGCCCGACCCGTTTTCTACAGCCTCCTATCCAAGCAGTGGTAACTACTGGCCTTTCCCTCTGGAAGGAAGTAGTTAACAGGTGACAGCTCTTCGGAATGGATTCCGAGATAGAGAGTGACGCCTGACCCGACGATCTGGCTTTCTACCTATGTAATAAGACAGAAAGAGTTTACAAAAAAAACTATAAATCTATGAAGAATATGCGATAATGCAGTAGAATCCATCTCTACCCCCGATTCTCGATGGCCTAATTTCCCACAGGGTCGGTATCTACCTACCTGGGCGACAGCTGATGGTTGGCCTATCGACACGTAGCCATTAGTCTCCCAGAGCCTCGCACCCTTTTTACCATGTGTACCTACTACGTACGAGGAGTATACTCTCCGTCTCTCCGTCTCTCCGTCTCTCTGCCTCTCTGCCTCTCCATCACTCTCTCCTCTTACACCCCCTGGACGGAAAAGCAGATGTAGGAAAAGAAAAGGAACAATCAGCTAAATTAATGAATTAACGAAAGGCGTCAAAACATGGCTTCTTCCTTGGTAACTTCCATTTTTGAAAGTTTCTCTACAGTGGTCCTAATCCGTAGAAGAAGAATTGTACGAGAAGTAGACTCCGGTCTCGGTCTACGGGGGAAAGAGGTGGAAAGGAGAGGAAAGGGAGGGGGGGTGTTGAGACGCACTCCCTGCCGGTCCCCTCGCCCGTACAGGTATTTTTAGGTTCTTGAGGCCATCCTAACCTTTCTCTCACAACAATCGTTATCTTTGCCCCAGAGAGAATCTCGACCCACCTGGCCCTTCTCTGCTTCTCAGGGTATCGCCCTCACCGGCGTTGGCATCAAGGGATTCATCAAGGGAAAAAAAAAAAAAAACGTCAACGACTACATGAGCGCGCCTTGACTGGATTCGGCTACCGTCAACGCCACCGATAGGCAACAGTCGAAGTGAAAGTATGCGCTGTTGATCACCCACACGCCTTGTTTACACCTGCATGCTGTGAAGCCATGAACGAGGGTTTCGATGTTTACCCTTACGACTACTACACTTCGCCTCATCATAGGTCACGATGAAGGGGGTGTAGGAACTCGTCAAGGGGACAAGGGGAAGAGTAGCGCCGCTATGGCAGTGTAGAAGGCTAGAATCGCAACCCCTCGAGTGGCAAAAAAAAAACTGATAATATCTGGCTGTTGCCATCTTCCTTCTCAACAAATCCTCACAACAGTACCGTTTCTTTCCTTTTTTTTCTCTCCTTTAACTTTTTTTAGTCGCTTTTGAAAAGTCTACTCCAGCAGGGCTGACTTTTCGAAGGGGTCTCGCTCAACAGCGGTGAGAGAAGAAAAGAAACAACGTGGCTAAGGAGAGGGAAAGGAAGAAAAGGTTCATCGTCTGCACAGAGGACGCGGGGGAGGGGGTTCATCGTCTGCACCAGCTTGAGGGGATTACCTCACTGCAGGAATTCAGGATAAAATTCGCAACGAGTTCTAACACGAGATTGAGATACGATTTAGGGCACGAGATACGATGCAAATTAGAAGGGAAAAGTTGATGCCTTCTTCCCATCTTCTGGATATCCTTCCTCCCCAAACAGAGTTTTTGCCAGCCCTGTCATCGATCCGGACTTCCCCGCATCTTTCCCTTGTCTGGCAGAAGGGCACGTGGATGACGGTTCGCCAGTTGCCTTTTTACCGTCAAGAGATCGGTCGCGTTGTAGTACGCTTACCAGGTATGCGGGCTTCAAGTGTACTAGGTAGGTAGGTGGGCATCTGTTGAAGAATAGGTAGCTCAAGAACAGTTATCACCGTTTGGGGAGTGTGCTGCGTGGCTGGTAACAAACCTTGTTTACAGTACCTAGTAGGTAGGTAGTAGGTCGTCCTCAGAAGGTGTACATACCGACATAAGGAGCATCTACGGAATACGGATAGACGAAGAGCCTGGAGGGGGGAAACGGCGTAAGAATGCCTTTTTTTCTTCTGCCATGGCATGCACGCAAGTGGTAGGTGAAGAAGCTTGGAGATATCCGTACAGTATCTACCGATAACGGCCTGGCTGTTGAGCTGACGGGGTTTCTCCTTCGTCTTTTTTTTTTCCCCTCTTATCTGCCTACCAATTGCAGTAAGTGTGTAGAAGAACCTGAGAAAACAAAAGTCTGCGTTTGACGCCATCGCGGATTATCAATCTCCTACCTTCTTGTCCAGGCAGATGGTCCGGGGCGTTGGGTGCGCGCGCGAATGGACACCGAGGTGGTACAGTGCGGATGCTGTCCGGCTGATCGGCCCGTCAACCGCGGCAGCGGTACGGATACGTTGCGAAAAGAGAGGGGTGGGAAGGAAGTGGGGGGGGCGGTTTAACTTGTATCCGACGATCCTTATAGCGGCTTGGATAAAGAATTATGAAGCAGGGGCTTGAATTGACAATGACAATTGACAGGGCACCAAGCTCCACACCTCCTTCTTTCCTGCCTTTCTTTCCTCTGAAGGGTGGTGGCCCCTCCGCCTTCCCCACACTTCCTTTCTTCCCCATTCATCCGATCGACGAACAAGGAAGATCTACGGAGTACGGATACCGGGATCATCTCTTGGCCTTCCGATATGCCGCCCAACCTAATTTCAACCCCGACATACACACATCTCTATCGACTACCTGTGCCGTAGATGACTGCGCACATATACGGATACTTGTGTATATAAATATTTTCATTTCGGTCACGAGAGGGGGCGGTTGGCTGATCACAGAAAGTCAACGTTATTCTTTTTACGACCTCTGCACGCTGTGAAGGAGCGTTCTGTGTATTTTCTTCTTCTTTGCCTCTTTTTTTCCCTTTTGGTTGCCTTTTTTTTCCTTTGTTCTACTGCGTCTCCGTCGCCTCTGCTGCCTTCCTAATCGTCCGAACCTGATATACGTCGAAGCCTCTTAGCAAAAACATGCGCACCTACATGTGGTGTGCCCCGAGGACACACCCTCTTCGTGCCCGTTGTCGCTTACATGCATAGGTACGATCATGCGGTGATCGTAACGTAACGAGGAGTACCAATAATGATGCACTTGTCATCCTCTACCTACCTACCTAGCTATATCATAGTCGGAAGTTTAAAAACGTTGCGACTCTCTCGGCCACCTGTCACTGCCGGTTATTACTTTGTTTCTTCGGGAGATGTACTCCGTGAAGAAGAAGCAAACGGCGCCTTTTCTCCTCGTCTGCCCTACATGGAGTCAGGGAAAGGGGAGATGAAAAAAAAACCCAGGTTCAGAATCATAACAAAATACAGGAGGTAAATATCGTAGCTCTCTACGGATACCCGTAGGCTCGTACGTACACGCTATCCTCGACGAGAGACTCACCCAACTCACCAGACAAGAAGAGAACAATCACAAGGACGAAAAAAAGGCCCGAGCCGAAAGACCCATTCATCCAACCCCCGTCTCGGTCCATCTGACTACCTGTCCGTACCTATCTTAGTACGTAAAACCCCAGCCACCAGGTACGGGTACGGCTTACCCCTAGTTCGTATCCTCCCAGACAAAGAGCAGCACAATGGGTATAACCGCAGGTATTGCCGCCTGAGACAGACTAAGAAGAAGACGAAGAAGAAGAAGAAAAAGAAGAAGACGAACGGTGCGAAAACGGGATGAGACAACGCGCGTTCCTTTCTTCGTCCGTTCCCGTCTAGCAAGCTAGCCGCCTACCTAGGTGCTGTTAGTAGGCAACCCTGTCCCCCCCTTCTCTTAGGGGTCACACACCTCACAGTGACAGGAAGAAGGCCCCTGCACTCCCTATACCGGGTATTTCTAACGGATAACCGGTACCTAGTACGGATAGTACCCGTAGGTAGTGAGGCTCTGTCATTCATCGCCGACAACGGACGGCCGTTATCCCCAGTGAGCATAAGGTTAAACATCTTTGTGCATCGTAACGCTTTTTTTTTTCCTTCTTTTCGTACTCATCATCACCACTCTTCTCCTCTCCCACCTTCCTCTTCCTTTTCTACTTCTTCTTTTTCTTCTTCTTCTTCTTCTTCTCCTCTTTCTTCGCCTAGTAAATCTGACCCTGCCCAATAGGTACTCTGACGGCAAACTCATCGCTTCGTTTCACGTACCTGGACTAAACCGCCTACGGATAGATGTAAACAAACTAGGTAGGGACGCACCCGGAGTGTTCCGGATCACCAAGCTCATTGCTTCGTTAATATTAAGGTCTAAGCTCGGGTATGGTCATTACTCCTTAGGCACCTGTACTATTATTATCATACAATACAGATAAATTATACTCTTCTTTTATTTTTCGTTTCCCATTTTTCCACACCAAAGTTATACGCACAGAATGAATCAATCTTGGGGCTGGGTTTGTGTCTGTCTTTCTGACGACAAGATTCGTCGGTGTATGAATCCTTTTCCCAACTCACCATCATCCTTCTTTTTTCTTCTTCTTTCCTCAATCGAACATTGAAACGTAAGAATCGTAGTATAAAAACACCAAGATGGGGCGAAAAGAAGGGGAAAAAACAAACCCCCCATTGGCAGTCGCTGTTGGTTCTCGCTTTTAAGTGCTTTCATAAAGACCGCTCGAAACAGGTGACAGCGCCGCTACGGGCACTGTAATGACCGCTGATGGTGCTCTGTCGACAGCTCCCACGGCCGCTGCACGCTTTGATAGCGAGCCACTTCGTCATTCTGCTCCTGTGACGGACCAGACGACCTGAACTCCGACCCTCCGCGAGTCAATTGGCCCATTCCAGGCAGCCGTACACCAGTCGCCCTGCCTTCGTCAATGGCGCGGGTATCGTCGGTGCTGGCCTCTAAAAGGCTGCGAATTGATGGCAATTGAGGTCTCGCGACTGGAGAAAACGTGTAATCCGAAGGGCTGGACAGAGGATGAGCAAGCGCCGCCGAAGTCGGGGACAGCCGCTGCGGTGAATGCCGCATTGTCGAACTACGAGACGACCCTGATCCAGGCGTTATTGACCGCCTCCCAGGGCTGGAAGCAGGGTAAGGCAGGTAGCGAGGACGATACTCGTCGAAAGACGACGCCCGTTCACTGCGGATCGGCTGTCCGCCTCTGAAACGGTATTCCATGCGAGGCTCTGGGAACGGCGTAGGCAGTTGAAACGGCGCCGCTGGTGAATGAGGCGACATTCGTTGGTATCCTTGATGGGCCGCCGTTGGTTGACGACAATGCCGTTGATACACATGTGGTAGATGCAACGCAGGTGCTGCCATGTCATAGTGCGAAGTCAGGCCATAGTCCGAAGTTCGCGTCACCTGTGAACACAACGCCACATTCTCCCTGAACACCGCCGCAAGACGTCGTCGATACGCCTCTGATTGTCGATACGCCTCTGATTGTCGATAAGGCTCCGGCCGTTGATACGCCGGCGGCGGTTGAAAAGGCTCCAGCGATTGAAAAGGCGACCACGGTTGATACGCCGCTGATGGTTGATGAGGCGCCGGCTGTTGATACGCCGCTGATGGTTGATGAGGCGCCGGCTGTTGATACGCCGCTGATGATTGATGAGCCGCCGCCGGTTGATACGCCGCCGCAGGCTGATGAGCCGCCGCCGGTTGATACGCCGCTGACGGTTCATGAGCCGCCGCCGGTTGGTGAGGGGCCCCTGGTTGATACGCTGCCGCCGGTTGATACGCCGCCGATGCTTGATGAGTCGCCGCCGCCGGTCCATGGGCAGCTCCGGAGCCTTGGTGATGATTCGCGTCCGTCGGAGCCGGTCCTTGGCCCGACGTGTTTTGTTGAGCCGCAGCTCGGTTCTCCGCACGCATCCGACGGTTTTGCTGGCCGTTCCACCAGTTCTTGACCGCATTGTCACTTCGCCCAGGCAATTGACGAGCGATTTCGGCCCATTTGGGGCCCTTCTCGGCGAAAAGTCTGAGGATCGTCTCACCCTCTTCCGCCGTAATGGGGCTGTGGTTCAGGCCCGGCTTCAGTTTCTGATGCCATCGCTCGCGACACTGCTTGGCACTCCTGGTCCCCACCATTTCCGAGATAGAGACCCAGTTGGGCGTTCCTGTATAAGAGTGTATCAATTCCATCAGTTTGCTGTCCTCGTCGCTGGACCAAGCGCCTTTCTTGAACGCAGCCTCAGGATCGGCGGCAGTCGTGTTGGGATCCGCAGCAGTCGTGTTGGATTCCGCAGCAGTCGTGTTGGGAACCGCAGCAGTCGTGTTGGGAACCGCGGCAGTCACCCGAGGGTTCGCGGCAGTCATCTGAGGAATCGCGCCAGTCATCCGAGGAATCGAGGCAGTCATCCGAGGATCCTGAGTAGCCATCTTGAAGACGGTATCCAAGAGTCGAAGAGACGGTATTCACGTTCAAAGAGAAGGCATCCAAGAGAAGAAGAGACAAAGAAAAGATATCTGATACTTGAGGTGGTGGTCTGTGAGAGGATGTAGGAAGACGATGTAGAAAGAAGATGTTGAGAGGGGACGTTGAGAGGGGATGTTGAGATGGGATGTAGGTAGGTAGGTAGAGAGAGGATGTGGAAAGAGGATGTTGAGAGGGGAACGTCTTCACGTCCGGAAAAGACAGGAATGAGGTCCCCCTTATACCTATTCTATCGCACACGTCCGGGGCCGGGGGAAGAGGGACCAAGGGCTGAGAGAGAGAGAGGGGGGGGGGGGGGGGGGGGGAGAGGAGGAGGAAGACGAGGAGGAGGGGTCTACAGAAAGAAAAGCGTAACGTCAATGAGGAAAACTACCTTTATGTGTACATGAAGAAGCTACGCTAGAGGAATGGTGAAAGGAGATGAGCCCTTTCACTAGGACTTGGTTTGTTTTTGTGCTGCCGAAAGGAGGATGCTAACGACTTTAACCAGCGCCGAGATTCTACTACAGCCCGAGTTCCTTTCCCTAGTACCTAGTAGGTACCAGGAGTAGGTGGTATGATACACTGCCAGTCCAGGTATTTAGGTAGTACGTAGGTAGGTACCTACGAAAGTGGACAGGCAGGCAGGTATCCAGAAAGCTTATCCCGCACTAGAGTAAACAAGAACGAGGAGGGGGGGTAGTCAAGGAAGTCGAAGAAGAAGCAAAGAAGAAGAAGAAGTCGAAGAAGAGGCAAAACCCCCTGAACGTGCAAGTCGAAGGTAGTACACAACATCATACAAGCAACGAGATGAGCATTGGTACCTCGGACAGGTACGTTTTTAAAACGAAAGCAGCTGCTGAGACTCTGGACGGCACTGAAGGTGGATCGTGTTTTTGTGGATCGGACGGGCGGCTGAGATTAAAGAATCCGGGGAGTCGGGCGGGGAGGGTGTGTGTTCCTGGTAGGGGGTGTGTGTAGAGATACCTATGTGTGAAAATATCCTTGTACAAGAGGAGCGGAAGGAAAGAAGGCGTGTGCCGAGCAGCGGACAATGGGTGGGGCGGACCCGAGCCGCTATCTTCCCCACCCCCTACCCCCCCTACCCGTTCCGTGCTTCTTCAGCCTGAAGTAGAAAAGAAACAAGCCCTGAAAGACCGCAGCCAGATCTTGGTATAAGGGAAGGGGTTAGGGTAACGGCTTTTTTTCGGGCACCAATAGGAATCAGCGGAATCCTGGTTCGTAAGTGCCTGCCTATTCATTCAACTACCTGCCTACGATATATCATTGACAATAGGAGAAGCGAATAGCGTGAAAATGGGAAAAAAAATCCCACCAATTTTTTTTCAAGCATTATACCAAATCAGAAGATGCTTTGCCACTGCATGATCGCAGGTGCCGTAGATAAACGAATTGTTGCCACCCTCGAGCCACCTGCGGACGAGAATCTTCTAATCCAAGAGTTGTAAGCGTGGGTGGTTCATGCCGAGTAAAGGCTTAAAGAGATCCATTGAAGACGGAAGGAGAATGAAGGTTCTCCAAGTCATCGTCCATCATATCTAGGTATGTACCGAAATTTCGTTGGGACGTGCTCAAGCAGCGCATTCGCCTTCGGTGACTCGTTGGGCAGGTTATGGGAGGACGATACACCGGAAAATGGAAAGCTGAGCAAAGGAATATCCTCTTCTCCGTTGATCAGTAGATGCTTAAGTCTACTTCTTGACCTGTATTTCTTCTACGGTTCTTACGGGAGGTTGTCGAAATTCCAAAAAAAAATTCTTGCTTTCGTGGCTTCAATGAGCAACGAGATGCTTCGTACATAGTATACAAGGATTGTCTGTGCCATTGGACACGTGTCACCATACAATTCGTGCACAGCAGGCTGAGAGACTATATGCATTAACCTCGTCTACTAGAAAGCAGAGCTCGGATGTGTTTACGGTATCAGTATTAGTCTAAGATGGAAGACTGAGAGGAATGACCAGCGGCACACATTGTACACTTCGAAGGTGATGTGTTGGAAAACTCTATTATCAAGTAGAAAGATGTTTTGATCACGCCTTCCGCCCAACTCTTCCCCCAACCCTAACCCCAAACCACCCCCCCCCCCCCAAACAAAAGGGGTGTGATGCTGTTTTTTATATATATATACCGCATTCTTGGCCTCAGTCCCCTCCAAAGTTGCTTTCCGGCTTAGGAAAAAGGCTTCCTGCCTATCGAAGTAGCTTCACGACGATGGCAAAGGCCGCGACGGAGGTAGTAGGCCTCTGTAGTAGACTAAGCATACTGGGGGACGTCGTGAGGCACTGACAAATCATCAGGGACATGAGCAATTTGTTGAGCGTTTCGTAGAACTCTGTTGAGACAGGCCTGGAGAAGAAGGAAGTAGGTAGTCTAGGATATGACCGTAGCCTTAGATGTGTTGGTCTTCCCCAACTGTTCCAAGGGGGGAAGACGCGAATCCAGGTATGAATTTTCCCAACAAAAATTGTGCGAATTATCAAGTGCAAGTTCATATGTCTGCTGCTGCTACTGCCAGTAGTTGATACGTGTGTGATTTTGTACAATTATGTCAGTGCCTGTAGGTGTAGCATCTGCAAGCACCTGATGTACGTACCTACCTACTTGTTTACATGCCGCGTCATGATGATTTTATACTGTCTGCACACAATTGTCATAGAAAAGACCTTAGAAACAGAGAAAGAGTCACTGCTAAGAGAGTTACTGCTGAGAGAGTTACTGCTGAGGGTGTTACTGCTATGAGTGTTACTGCTAAAAGAAAGACCTACTGCTACAGCTGAACAGCTGCAAGCACGTAGGTACTGTCCAAACATTCTACAGAGGCGCAAGATCACCGGTAAACTGTGGCACAACTGGACTCCGAATCCGTCAATCCACTCCAGTAAGAGAGAAGATGAAAAAAAAACCTGCAGAAATCTTTCCAATGCTACGGTCTTTCAAGGCAGCGGCAGTTGCTTGTGGTGATTCTTATTCCTCTGAGTCATATTTGTGCAAGCACAATTTGTAGACGTGTGGGAAAGTTATTTGAAACTACATCTTCCTTGGACGGGGATGAGGAAAAGAAAGAGGCTGGGACATGGTGGGACATGGGGAAGGAACCAATAGAGGCAGCTCCTGCGTCTTCGAAGACTATAACGTGCTACGCGCCAGAAGACATACAATGCAGTTGAAGCGTCTAATCCAAAGACATCCATCACGGGTGCCAACCTAGATAGGTGCCTACCTAGGCAGTCTATGTCCTTCTTATTTGTTTACGCGTGCGATGACTCACTAGAAGAGAAGAGAAGAATGGTGAAAGAAGAAGATGGGGGGTAGAGGGGGAAAGGGGGGGGGGGGGGGGGGGGGGGGGGGGGGGGGGGGGGCGGTGGGTTTTTTTTTTTTTGTCTGTGTGAGTAGCGAAGGAGG